>CM077157.1:5643501-5894915 GCA_039583875.1 Platanthera guangdongensis | reverse complement strand
GTGGGTGTATAAGTTGAAGAAGAAGGCTGATGGGAGCATTGATCGGTTCAAGGCTCGCCTGGTTCGCTAGAGGATTCTCACAGCAGTATGGAGAAGACTATGAGGAGACATTCAGTCCAGTTGCGAAGATGACGTCTGTAAGAGTGGTGATCGCCTGGCTGCTAGCAAGGGATGGAGGTTGTGGCAACTCGATGTGAAGAATGCTTTTCTTTACGGAGAGATTGACAAAGACATCTTCATGGATCAGCCGCTTGGTTTTGTCTCTGAAAAGCATCCGGACTATGTCTGCAAACTCAGGAAGGCTCTCTATGGGTTGAAGCAGCTCCTCGAGCGTGGTATGGGAAGATTGCAGAGTACTTGCAATTCTGTGGATACCTGGCTTCCAACTCAGATTCAAGCTTGTTCGTCAAGAAGAAGGGAGAGCTAAGAGTCTTGGTCCTGCTGTATGTGGATGATATGATCATCACAGGGAACTCGGAGGAGGAAGTAGCAAGGCTCAAGGTGAGCTTGCTATACGCTTCGAGATGAAGGACTTGGGAGGTTGCATCACTTTCTTGGTCTGGAAGTGGAGAGGAAGGAGTGCGGGGTTCTCATTAGCCAGAAAGGGTAGGCTGATCGCATTGTGAAGCGGTTTGGCATGGGCGAAGGGAAGAAGTGCTCTACTCCACTGGAATCTGGGCTAAAGCTTCGACGAGATGAGGGAAGGGTTCTTAATGATCCCTTGGTGTTCAGGGCTCTTATTGGGAGCTTGATCTATCTGACGATTACAAGGTCGGATATAGCTTATGCTATGGCCGAGTAAGTCGGTATATGTCTGAACCAAGGAAATCTCATCTGTTGGCGGCAAAGGGGATCTTGAAGTATGTCAAGGTGACTTCTGAGATGGGACTCCTCTATGGAAGGGACGCGGAGTTTGTATTGCTCGGGTACACAGATGCTGACTATGGCGGTGATTCGGATGATCGAAGGTCTACTTCTGGTTATGTGTTCACTTGCGGTTCAGCTAGCATCTCGTGGTGTAGCAAGAAGCAGGACTCGGTGTCGGTTTCAACTACGGAGGCGGAGTATAAGGCTTTGACCTTGGCTGCTCGGGAAGCCGTTTGGTTGAGGAGACTCATAGAGGATGTTCATGAAGAAGTGCAAGGGCCTACTTTACTCCGGGGTGACAATGAGAGTGCTCTCAAACTGGTAAACAATCCAGTGTGTCACGCCAGAACCAAGCATATAGAGATTGATCACCATTTCATCAGGGAGAAGGTGTTGGAAGGATCTCTGCTGGTCGGGCATGTTCGGAGTGAAGATAATCTTGCTGACATCTTCACGAAGCCGCTGTCGAAGGGGCCCTTTGAACACTTGCGCAGCTTGCTGGGCTTGGTCACCACTTCTCACTTCAAGGGGGAGTGTTGAAATTTGTGAAGTGGAAGTGGGTGACGGGACAGGCCGCGCGGCCTGTGGCGGACAGCTTTGGCGGACTGGGCGGACTGAGGTTTGTGGCCTGGTGAAAAGTCTGGTGGAAGCCGGCTGTGTTCTGAGCGGGTTGATGCATGGAGTCTGCGGTTGGTGCGGCCTGGTATCTGCGGATAGAGAGGCTTGCGGACTGGTGCTTTGCTCAGTGGTCGCGGGTGCAAGCTTGTGCTGAAAGGCGGGTTGGTTCGAGTTCGCGGGAAGCCTTGCGGACTGGTGTGTCCGTGGTTTGGGCTGTTGCGGACTGGGCCTTGAGCTTGGCTGAGGCCTTGTCGAGCTCAGGTGTTACAGCAGGTCTTGTTGTGGAGACCGGTTGGCGGACTGATGTTTGGAGTCCGGGAGGTTGCTGCTGCATTGGACAAGTGCGAGGAGCTCGCGGACTGGTTGCGGTCTGTGCTAGGGTGTTTGGCGGACGGGACTTTGTGTCCGCCATGCTCGCACTGGCCCTTGATGGTTTTGGACTTGGTCACACTTGGTGTCAAGTTCATGGTGTCCGCCGTATCCGCCAAGTCCGCTGTGACTGGGCGGACTGTTGCTGTTTGCCTTTGGTCGTGGACTTGTGGCGGATTGAGGTGTGAGTCTTGCGGACTGCCTCGGGTTGGTGCGGACAGCCATTGAAGGGGGTTTTCTGTCCTGAAGCAGTTGGAGCTTTGCGGGCTGGTGCCTTGTCCGCTTAGCTTGGGCGGACTAGAGAGGGTTCGTCAATGGTTGCCTTGCTCCTGACGGTTTCCTTGGTGTCCGGCTAAGTCCATGCGGACTCAGCGGACGGTGGTTGCATTCGCGCGGACTGAGGGTGGTGTCGCTATCTCTTGGGCGGTGACCACACTCCTCACCTTGCCTATAAATAGGACCCCCCTGGCACATCTACAGTAACCTAAGTAACTTGAGTGAACAGTAAGTTGGGGTGTACGAAGTGCTGCGGTCTGTGTTTTCCAGTCCGCGCGGATTGTTTCAGGCTGACGGTTTGCTGTGTGCAGGTCGCGCGGATAACTTCAAGGAGCCAGGAGTTTGGCTGTGACTTCGGTCAGTGCTTGGAAGTGTGCAGTCTCTGCGGACTCAGCAGGAGGTCGCTCTGCGGCTTGTCAGTTCTGTTTCAACTTTGCCAGCTTCAATAACCTGTCCGCCGGTTTCAGGCGGGTAGGGGAGTTCCTCAGTTCGGGTTCAGCAGGAGGCGAATAACGGTCTGTCTGCGCGGCCTCGCGGCTTCGGCGGACTCCGTGGTATTCGGCGGATTGCAGCATAGCTTGGGCGAGCTCAGCGGTCTCGGCGGTCTCGGCGACCTCGCGGTCTCGGCGGACTGGAGTGCTGTCCGCCCGGCTTGTTTTTTGGTTCTTTCTGTTTACAGCTGTAATACTAGCGAAATCATGTCTCGCTATGTATGCCTCGGATTGTAAAGAAGTGAATGCATAATAAGACCTCCTTGTGCTTCCATTGTTTTGTTGGGTGCAATCTCTAGTCCTTGGGCTTTCCGCAGGTTCAGCGTGCGAACTGGGTAGTTCCGAAGATATTAATTTGGTGTTTGGGCTATCTTGCTGACCACGTTGAGAAAATTTAACAAAATCAACTTGATCTAGATTGAGAAATAGATCTTCCATGGTGAACTCTTGAGGTGATTGAGCTGGAGACATTCTTTGCTCTTCAACTACTGGAACAGCAGATGTGTCTTTGATAATAACATCTGGTTCTTGACTAGGCAGCTGAGTTTGCTGAAGAACATCAGACAAATCAGCATCTTCTACAAGATATTCTAAAGTGTTTAGGTCAGTGAGAACCTCTTGGATGATAATGGTGGCTTGCTCACTGTCCAGTGTAGATGGTTCTTCTACAACTGGAGGCTCCCCCTGGCTTTGATCCCTATGGATGGGGCTAGCTGGAGGCAGCTCCCCCTGGATCTCAGCAGTCTCTTGAGCAGCAGGGGTCTTCTCTGCAGCCACTTCCTCTTAGTCATCAGGAGTGAAAACAACATGTTCTTCACTCCCTGAACTGTTGGAGGACTCTTGTTCAACTGGAGCAGTTTTTCTCTTTTTCTTAGGAGGAATCTCCTTCTCAGTAATTATCTTCTCAGGGGTTGGCATGTCCTTTGACAACACCCTGTCCCATCTTGAAAAGATCCTTAGATCCATCTTCCTCATGTGGTTTATTTTGCTACCTGCAGCTGCACTCATCACCTCTGGTATGGTACCAGCTAGGTAGAGACTAATGATCCTGCCCAGATTGGGCTTCTTCAAGCTCTCCTTGATCTTGTCAAAAACCACTATTGACCAGTCTGTTTTCAGAGTGAATATGATCCTTGTCATGATTCCAAACATATAGGCAGACACTCTGTCATGCCCTCCAGGTTTGCTGAGCAAGACTTTTCCCACTATCTCAGACATGAACTTCCCTTGATTATTCATGCCTTTTCTGTTGAAAACAGATCCTATCTTCATCTTTGGATCTAGTCCACACCAGGTAAGAGCTTCCCTGGTCTTTGAAGCAGTCACCTCTTCTTCATCTTGAATTTTTGGTAGCTGAAGTACCTTCCTCAGACTCTTAGGTGAAACCTTAATCTTAGTTCCATGAACTCTGGATTTGATTCTGAATCCAGATTCATCTACGGCAGCTCCATTAAGAAATTCAAGTACTTCCTTCTTCCAAATTTTTGTAGGTTCAGACAAGAGATATTCTAGTCCAGAATCGGCGACTAGGGTTACCACTGTCTGAATTTCTTGATCTGCATCGTCGAATGCACCGCGCACAAGCTCATAATCCTCGTTAACGTTCTCCTCAAGCTTAGGAGCCATTAGGGTTTGTAGAAATTGTCTGTAGAAAAGAGAGGTGTCGACACAGTAGTTTTGGTCTCGAAACTTTGAAAGCATGTCGACAAACAAAGACAGAACCCTATTTATACCTGTCTAATTTTGAAGATGAACAGGCGGGACAGCTAACTTAAAATGTGTCGACACTGGCAACAAGTGTTGACACTGACTTATAATGTCTCGACACATATGTGTCGACACAAGTTTAGTCAACAGATATTATGTGTCGACACTTGGTTATGTGTCGACACAACATAACTCGACACATTGTCGAGACTTTACTTAGAAAAATTCTGAGTAAAACTTAAGTGTCGACACCATATTGGATGTGTCGACACCTACTAGACATGTGTCGACACTAACATTCTGAAGTGTCGACACCACATTCCTAGATGTGTCGACACCTTTTTCCTGAAGTGTCGACACCACTATTCTATGTCGACATAGACTTGTCTATGTGTCGACACCTTTTTACTTAGTCATTTTCAAACTTGTAAACTTACTCTAAGTTTATCATTCCTAGTTCAATTTTGAATCTATTGAACTTAGCTTCTTCTAGTGGCTTAGTAAACATATCAGCTACTTGTTCATCTATTTTAACATATTCTAATAAAATATCTTCTCTTTCTACATGCTCCCTAAGAAAATGATATTTAATCTCAATATATTTTGTCCTACTATGGGATACAGGGTTATTAGCTATTAAAATAACACTAGTAGAATCACAGAAAAGTGGAGTTCTACTTACCTAAAATCCATAGTCCTCTAGCTGATGTTGAATCCACAGAAGTTGAGCACAACAACTTCCTGCAGCCACATACTCTGACTCAGCTGTGGAGATAGCCATACTGGTTTGCTTCTTGCTACTCCATGAAATTAGTCTCCCACCTAGGAATTGACAGGTTCCAGTAGTGATCTTTCTATCCTCTTTGCATCCTGCAAAGTCTGCATCTGAATAACCTGTTAGATCAAAATCTCCATTCCTAGGGTACCAGAGGCCTAGATAGGGAGTGCCCTTTAGATATCTCAATATTCTTTTGACTGCAGTCAAATGAGACTCTTTAGGGCAGGCTTGATACCTTGCACAAACACATGTAGCATACATGATGTCTGGTCTACTAGCAGTCAAGTATAATAGGGAGCTAACTATCCCTCTATACAAGGTTTCATCTACAGGTTTCCCTGCATCATCCTTGCTAAGAGACATACTTGACCCCATAGGAGTCTTCATGGTACTGGATGAATCCATACCATACTTCCTTATGAGTTCTAGGGTGAACTTTGACTGATAAATGGACAAACCATTCTCAGTCTGTTTAACTTGGAGACCCAAGAAAAACTTCAGCTCTCCCATACTACTCATCTCAAACTGACCTTGCATAAGTTTTGCAAACTTTTTGCAAAGGCTGCTTTCAGTAGACCCAAATATAATGTCATCTACATATATTTGGACTAGTATGACTTTGCCTCTAGATTCCCTAAGGAATAGAGTCTTATATATTTTCCCCCTTGAGAATTTGTTCTCAATGAGGAAACTAGATAGAGTTTCATACCAAGCCCTAGGGGCTTGCTTTAACCCATATAAAGCTTTCCTAAGTCTATAGACATGATGAGGTAGAGTTGGATCAACAAAACCTGAAGGCTGCTCCACATAGACTTCTTCTTTCAAATTACCATTTAGGAATGCTGACTTGACATCCATTTGGTATACCTTGAATCCTTGATAGGTTGCATAGGCCAAGAACATTCTTATGGCTTCTAGTCTGGCCACTGGAGCAAAAGTTTGATCAAAGTCAATACCTTCTTCTTGCCTATATCCTTTAGCAACCAGTCTAGCCTTATTCTTAATGATGACCCCTTGTTCATCCATCTTATTCCTGTAGATCCACTTAGTTCCTATTACATTATGGTCTTTAGGTTTAGGAACCAATTCCCAGACCTTGCACCTCTTGAACTGATTAAGCTCTTCTTGCATTGCTTCAGTCCATTGTGGATCTTGTATTGCTTCTTCAAACTTCTTAGGTTCAACTTGTGATAGAAAGCTGGAATAGATTGCAGCATTCTGATTTCTGCTCCTTGTTTGAACTCCTTGTCTTGGATCTCCAATAATCAGCTCTACTGGATGATCTCTAAGATGCCTGTTGGCTGGAGGCAATCTTACTTCTGGTTGAACCACTTCAGCATCTGCATCATGCTGTACTCCTTGTATTTCTTCAGCAATTGGCACATGTAGTTCTCCCCCTGGACAACAGCTACTGTCCTCTATTTGATGTCTTGCAGCAGGAACTTCTTCTATAGTAAGCTTGTCCATTTTCTTTGTCAAACCTGTGGGGCTGCATACACTGCTAGACAACTCATTATTAATAAGTTTAGTCTTATCAAAAACTACATGCACTGATTCTTCTACAACTTGTGTAGTCAAGTTGTAGACTCTATAAGCCTTACTATTATTGCTGTACCCAACAAAAATTCCCTCTTGGGACTTGGCAGTAAACTTAGTTAAGTAAGACTTCCCATTGTTAAGTTTGAAGCATTTACAACCAAAGATCCTGAAGTAGGATAGGTTTGGTTTCCTGCCTTTCACAACTTCATAGGGGGTCTTGTTTAGCCCTTTAGTGATGGTAGCCCTATTTATAACATGGCATGCAGTGTTAACTGCTTCAGCCTAGAAATATTCAGGCAGTGATGTATCACTTAGTAGGGTTCTACCAGCCTCTATCAAGGTCCTATTCTTCCTCTCAGGAATGCCATTTTGCTGAGGTGTTCTAGGTGAAGAGAATTCTTGAAATAACCCAAAGTCTTCACATAGTTTTGTCATGCTTTCAGACTGAAACTCAGTACCATGGTCACTTCTAATTTTGACCACAATACTATTTAGTTCATTCTGAATTTGCTTGACAAAGCTGTAGAAGACACTAGGTGTTTCAGATTTCTATCTTAAGAAGAACACCCAAGAAAACCTTGAGTAGTCATCTACAACTACAAGGGTATAGACCTTCCTACCTAAGCTGTGAACTGGCATTGGACCAAAGAGATCCAAATGCAAGAGGTACAAACACCTCACATCATCTTTGTTTTCTATGCTTTTAAAGGTGGATTTAGTCTGCTTGCCCTTTTGACAAGCTGAGCAAATACCATCTTTGACACACTTAACTTGAGGACCATTCCTCACTAACTCTTTGCTAAATAGTTTGCTAATAGTCTTGTAGTTAAGATGGGCAAGCCTCTTGTGCCATTTGACACAATGAGAGACTGTCTCATCAGCTACAAGACAAACTGGAGAACCATTATTCTCAACATAATGTCTAGGCAGTAGACATTCCTCTTCCTATATCCTGTCAAAATGATCTCTTGATCACTTGACCTCTTGATATGACAACCATTTTTAGCAAATGAGATGTCATACCCTACATCACTTAATTGACTTATACTTATTAGGTTGTGTTTCAACCCTTTAACATAAGCCACTTGAGTAATGGTAACTAAGTTTGTAGAAATGTTACCAAATCCTTTGATGATTCCTTTTTCAGAACCACCAAAGGTTACTTTTGGACCATCTTTTACTGGAATGTAGTCCTTTAGTAATCTTCTTGTTCCAGTCATATGTATGGAACATCCACTGTCCAAGTACCATGTTGGGTTATGGCCACTTGGACTCACCTGCAAAACAGATTAATGAACCTTAGAACCCAAAGAATTCTTGGGTCCTTGGTATTTGTTAGTCTGCAATCTGACAAAGCTCCCTGCAGGCTTTCCAACAGGTAGCTTGCTACTCACATTGGCACTGGCATTGTGCCAACAGTCCACTGCAAAGTGGCCAATTTTACCACAGCACCAACATTCAAACTTGTTGTACCTTTGCTTAGGTACAGCCTTTGCTGTATTATCTACAGCAGTCTTGTTGATTGCTGGGGCTTTGCCCTTGGACTTAGACTTGGACTGCTCAGTCCTTGCAGGTCTAATAAAGCCCAGTCCAGCCTTGCCTTTTTGATGAACAAATTCATCAATTAAAGGTAACACTGACTTAGGTTTAGAAAACCTAGCAACTAAGTCCTTCTCCTTCTGAAGATTGATCTCCAGACTCTTAATTTGATCATTCTTAAATGATATAGTACCCATCTGAATCACTGTTATGTGTTTCAGCCTAGCTATCTCATTCAACTTTTGATCAAACTGCTTCTCAAAATCTGTTGCACCAGCTTTAAGTTCAGCAATTTCCTTTGCCTGACTTTTGGCTAGGGATTTGCTTTTATTGTAAGATTGCAACAACACCTTATATTCATCTATAAGTTGATGAATATCATCCTCAGACTCAGATACACTTTCATCACTTGATGAAGATGAATCTGATTCTGAACTAGAACAAGAAACTGAATTTAAACTTGAACCTTGTACCTGACTGGGTCCTGGATGCTCCAGGATTTTGGCACTGTCTGTCAAAGCCATTAGTCCTTGGCATTGACTGTCTTCTTGTTCATAAATAGACTCCATGATCTGCATGAATTCTTTCTCTTCTTCTCCAGCAAACAGCCCTATGTAGGCTTCAGCCTCAGACTCAGTTTCTGAAGAAGAAATGTCTGATAGAGTCTTCTCCTTCTTGGCAACAAAAGACTTTTCTTTCTTACCTTTGAAGTGAGCCTTTTTCCTGTCACCAGATTCCTTTCTCTTCTCTGGACAATCTGCAATAACATGGCCCTGTCTATTGCAGCAGTAGCATACTATCTTAGATCCAGTTGCCTTACTTGAATTTGTCCTCTTCCTGTCTTTCTTTGAAGGCTTTTTCTCCTGATAAAAAACTTCCTTTCCCTTTGAAGATGAAGGTCTTGACCTCCACTGTTTCTTCTTCAAGAATTTCTGAACGTGCCTAGTGAAGGCAGCAAAGTCTTCATCACTTTCACTGCTCTCACTCTTTGTGCTGGCTGACTCATCAGACTCTGAATCAACTACCTCTGGAGGTGGAGTTGATGACTTATTCCTGCACTTTTTGGAAACTTCTGTCTTGAAAGCAACTGATCTTTCCTTGTGTTCAATCCTTGTTGATTTCTCCTCCTCTTTCCTCACTGTCAACTGCATCTCATATGACAATAACTTGCCAAACAGTGTAGGAGGAGGAATTTCCCCCAACTTAGCCATTTCTCTTATGGCACAGATCTTTGTGTCCCAATCTTTGGTTAGGGACCTTAAGAACTTATCATTTAGTTCATAGTTACTGAACTCTCTTCCATAAGACATGAGTTCATTAACTATTCTGTAGAACTTCTTGTAGCACTCAGTTATGCTATCACCTTTACCTTGTCTAAAGCTCTCATACTCCTGATTTAGCAAGGATTTTCTATCTTGCCTGACTTCTTCAGATCCTTCCATATACACTATAAGAGTGTCCCACATCTCTTTAGTTGTCTTACAGTGTATAAGATTCTGAAATGTTGCATCATCTATGGCACTTACAATAATGTTTTGTGCCCTCTTGTCCATTGTAGCTAGGACAATCTCATCCTTAGTCATCTCAGAGAAATCCTTTGGAGTTCTCTGATTTGCATCCAAAACTGAAATCTTCATTGGCACATAAGGCCCTTCCTTTACTGTGATGTAGATTCTAGGGTCAGAGGCTTCCATAAATAGCCTTACCCTTTCTTTCCAGATCCCAAAGATCTCTTTCCTGCATATGGGTAATTTCATGGAACCCAATTCCTTGTGATTCTCAGAAGAACCCATGTTTCTTGATTTTCTTGAATTTCTTGAAACTGTGTTTTGTCTTACACTGAATCTGCCAAACAGGATCTCCTCAGACTATTAGTCCTTTTTGAGGAACCTCGCTTTGATACCACTTGAAAGATATGGTACCTAAACACCTAGAGGGGGGGGGGGGGTGAATAGGTGACCTAATCCTTTTCTAACTTTACTGGCAGCAAACAGTTTATTATCACAGATTTTTAACTTTTGCACAGCAATCACAAAGTATTCACAGCATACACAGCACAATCACAGAACAACACAGTGGTTTATAGTGGTTCCCCAAGATATGGGTACATCCACTTTCCCCCTTCGCCTATCTAGCAGTGTACTAGATTCGGCCAAACTCCTCCACTGTCTCAGAACCCAAATTGGTTCCTACACCTCAGGCCCAAAGCCTTACAACTCAGCTTTATCCCAAAGCCTACACTCAGCCAATCAAGGCCTACACTCAGCCAACCAAGGCCTACACTCAGAGATCTCTATCTCCTACACTCAGGCTAACAAGCCTTACCCTCAGCCTTTATAAATACAGGCTTACAAATCACTCAGATCCAAAGGATCCTACAAGTTAAAATGTATTACAAATAATAACTCTACAACTCAGAAATAAAAGAGGGGAGTTGAGAGTTTTTTGATGAGTTCTTGGAAGAACTCAGCTTGATTCACTCTGACTTAGCTTTCTTCAAAGCTTCTTGAGTAGAACTGAATAAGACTGAATCCTCCTGCAGTAGTTCCTTGACCTCTGCTACTTAAGATCCAGAATTGAATCTGAATCCTTCTTCTCAGCCTAGTTCTAGAGGCTGATTTCTTGGAAGGAGCCCTCTCTCTCCAACTTCTTAGATCTGCACTTGGACTGCAAGATCTTCTTGTGTTGATACTCTTGGTACCACTTCAATAATTTGTTTTTCAACAAACTAAACTTTTGAACAACAATCTGATCTAGTTGATCTTCAACCATCGTTTCTGTAAACTGTAGGTGCCTATTTATAGGCGTTCTTCATGGTAACCGGCTGATCCGGTCCATAACTGACTTCTGATATTTCTGACAGGTGCTGTAGACCGGCTGGAACGGCAGCTGTCAAGTCATCCAGTCATTTCTTGAAAATCTCTAACTGTCTGTAAGTGTCGAGACTTTCTGTCTTTAAGTGTCGACACTTATAGTCTAAGTGTCGACACATGTTGTGTAAGTGTCGACACAAGTCTACAAGGTGTCGACACATTTCCTTGTATGTCTCGACACAGATTCTTCTGCATGTGTCGACACTGAAATTGAGTGTCGACACAAGTACTTGTTCTTCTAGCTTTTGCTGAATTCTTCTAAGTGTCGACACATCTCCTTTGTGTCGACACAACTTCTTGTGTTGTATCTGTTAAGTGTCGACACTGCTTCTTGGTGTCGACACATAGTCTTATATGTTGATTCTTGCTGAGTGTCGACACAGCTCCTTGTGTCGACACTTGATTCTTCTGTTGAGACTTCAGCTGAGTGTCGACACATTCCTTTAGTGTCGACACTTGTACTTAGAATATTTTGGAAATAATTCTGTTCTTTGCTAAGTGTCGACACAGCTCCTTGTGTCGACACTTTTTTCAAGTGTTGAGTCTTCAGCTGTGTGTCGACACATTATTCTGGGTGTCGACATATACTTCAAATGCTGACTCTTCTGTTGAGTGTCGACACATTGTGCTGGGTGTCGATACTAACTTCAAGTGCTGACTCTTCTGCTTAGTGTTGACACATTGTGTTGAGTGTCGACACATGTACTTAGTCTCTGCAGACTTTTGCTGAGTGTCGACACAGCTCCAAGTGTCGACACTTTCTGGTGTAGACACAGCTTCACTGGGTGTCGACACAGCTCCTTGTGTCGACACTTTCTGTCTGCACTTTTCTTCACTGAGTGTCGACACAGCTCCAAGTGTCGACACTTTCTGTCTGGTGTCGACTCTGCATCCCAGGTGTCGACACAATGACTCCAAGTGTCGACACTGCTTGTCTGGGTGTCGACACATGGACTTAGAAACTTTTTGCTTCAGTCCAGTGATTACTTAACCTGCACAAGTAAACTCAACATACATCAAATACATTATGATGTATATCATTGAGTTAGGTGAGGCTTCTTCAAATCAGGTACATTTGACCAATGTACCCAATAGTCCCCTTGAAATCTGTTGGATCCCTAGTTGGATTTGGGCTAGGTTCACTAAACTAGGATCATTTGACCCAACATGTATAGCTAGGGTCATGTTTGTGTCCTAGAGTTTAGGCCATGTCCTTAGAGTCAACATTGCATGGACCAGCCATCAACAGACTGCAGAAGACTGAAGACTTAGAGAAATTTCAAAGACTCAGGAAATGAGTTCGACGTTCGTCGAACTTAGCTCGACGAAAGTCGTGCTCAGCTCGACGAACTCATAGACAATTCTCTGATCTGAGCTCGACGAACTTAGTTCTCAGATCGACGATTTATGGATAATCTACTTCAAATATTCTAAGTCCAAAATCATACTGCAGTCGACGAATTCATGTTCTCAGCTCGACGAACTTGAACCACAATCTTGACAAGTTGTATCAAGCAGCTGTTAGCAGTTCTCAGCTCGACGAAATTAATTCTCAGGTCGACGATTTCTGGACACTTTACTTCTACATTCTCAAGTCCAAGAAACATTTTCACTGAACTCCAGTCGACGAAGTTAGAATCTTAGCTCGACGATCTTGATGCACAAAATTGGCAAGGTTCTAGAGAAAACAGTTATCTGTTCTTAGGTCGACGATCTTGGATCTCAGGCCGACGAACAAAAATTATCTGGTCGACGAACATAACTTCTCAGATCGACGAACTCTGGACCCAGGTCGACGAATTCTGTTCTTTGGACGATGATTTCTGTGCAGTTCCAGACATGGACTTTTCCTCTCCTCTGTCCTTAGTTTATTGCAGTAATTCTTGAATAATCAATGCTTAAATATTCTCTGAATATTACCGTTAGAAGCAAGCATTGATTACGGTCTTCATCAGGATTATTACTTGCCGCTTTTCAATGGAACAGTTGAGGAAATCATTTAATGCAGACATTCTCAAGGTCGTCTGCAATCAATGCTGAAACGAATTCAAAATTCAGAAGGAAGATTTCATGGAAAATATAAAAAGGATTTTTCCTTCTTCCTTCAATACAAGAATAATGAGATCAGGAATTTTAAAAGAGACCAAGCAACACACAGGGCAATAACACAGTGAAGAAACAAGAAGCCCTAGACCAGAGAAATCATAGAAGCCGAAGAAGAAGAAGAACAGCCATTCAAAATCAAGAGTCTTTTTCTTTCTTTATTGCAGGATTCTTCAGAGGACAACAAATACTCTATCAGTCAAGAAGTTCCAGGATATCTTCTGGTCAAGGCTGAAATATTGAAGACCTACTCACCTTGCGGCAAAGCTCCAACCTTCCTGAACAAATCAATATCTCAGGGGGAGACTTTGTTAAAATCAAAGATCCACTAAGTCTTCTCAGTTGTATTTGAAAAAAAAGAAGACAACATCATTCTCTCATCCCCCCACTGTATAAAGGGTTTTTTTAACTACCTTCATAAGTTATTCCTGGTTGCAAGTCACCTGACCAAAAGACTTGGGATTGGTTTTTGAGCACCTGATCAAAAGCTTATTGGTGGCAGTCACCTGATCAAAAGCCTGAGTGGATTCCTACCAGGGTGGTAGAAGAGTGGATGTACCCAGGTTGGGGAACCACTATAAAATTCTTGTGTCGTCTGGTTGCCATCTTTCTCTTTTGTTCTTGATGTGGCTGTGCTAGCTAGGTTGTTGTATCTGTGATAGTTAATTTATATTTATTGTGCATGTGGTAGATTATCTTTAGGACTATTTTTTATTTACAACAAAAAGCATTAAAAGTTTCAAGATACTCTATTCACCCCCCTCCCTCTAGAGTATACCAGATCTACCCTTAACTTTCAATTGGTATCAAAGCAGGTTCCTTTGGTTGTACAAGCTAACCATTGAACCAAAAGATCCTCTGTTAGATCTGCTTTTTATTTATTAGGATTATATTCACAGCATGGAACAGAACAAAGATTATGCAAGCACCAGACCTCCAGTATGCAACTTAAATAAGTTTGCCATCTAGAAGGCAAGAATAAAACTTTATATGAATTCTATTGATGATGACATATATAATTCTATCTTGACAGGTCCTCCTCAACCATCTACATCCACAACAACTTCCAGCACTAATGCAGTTCCACCATCTGAGTGGACTGATGCTCAGAAGAAAGCCAAAGTTGCTGATACTAAAGCCATGAACATTCTGGCCCAAACAATGTCCGATGACATTTTCTAGAAAGTGGCTGAATGCACTTCAGCCAAGGCCATTTGTGACTCTCTCAACCAAATGGTGGTTGGCTCTGCTAATGAAAGGAAGGACAGAAGGTCAAATCTCATATCCCAGTATGAGAATTTCAAGATGGATGAAGCAGAATCTGTTGCAGACATGTACAACAGATTAAGCTCCATAATAAATGAGCTGAAGACCTTTGATAAGGACATCACCCTCACTGAGGTGAATGATCCTTATGTGCTTCCCAAGCTCATGGGATTCAAGGATCTAGACAATCAAGGAGGTCAGGAGCTTAAATGAGATTTCCACAGAATCTCTATTGGGAAAGCTCAAATCCTATGAGCAGCTAATCAAGTCCAGAGAAATAGTTGAACAAAGGACTCCTCCACCAGCAAGAAAATAGCATAACCTGCCGTTCAAGGCTCCTGAGGAGATAGAAGCTTCAACAATAAATGAAGAGCTAATGAGCCTCCTTGCCAAAAGATTTTACAAAATGACAACGAAAGACTTCAGAAGAAAATCATCCAGGCAGGATAATAAGCCAAGGTATGACAAAACCCCCACTAAAGAAGTAGTTTGCTTTGCCTGCAGGAAACCTGTACACTTTATCACAGAGTGTCCAGAGAATCAAAAGAAAGAAAGAAGAAGAGAGAAGGACACCAGAAGACAACAAAGCTCAAGGCCTTCCTCCAGCAAATACAAGAAGAAGGAGAAGAGATTTATAGCTGAAAACTAGAGTGACACTGAAGATGAATCCACATCTTCCAGTTCCAATGAAGAAGAAGAAGAGGCAAGGGCTAAAGAAGTCTGCCTCATGACCATTGATACCTCCAGAAGTCAATTAGATGAAGAAGAATCTGAAGATGAAGGAACTTCAGAATCAGAAGCTGACCAGGTACTTTTAACATTTGATTATAGTTCTGATACTTTCAAAACAGAGTTTAAAACCTTGTGTATTGATTTAATTAACTCAGAGAAAGAAATTAAAATACTTAGGGAAAGACTAGCCAATCAAGAAAATCTAATTTCTGAAAATAATAAATTGAAAGATGAACTAACTCTAGCCAATGAACAAATCATGTCTTTAAAAACAGAGCTATGTGAGGCCAAACAACTTGAGGAATCTCTCAATGGGAGAAGCCTTAAGATGATGGACATCACAAGAACAGTCAATGTCATACTGAATGGCAAACTGGGCTTGGGTGCATCATCAAGTTTACCCCCCATTCTCAAGAATAACATATTATCAAACCCCATTAAATTTGTTTCAGCTGAGGGTAAAGAAGTAATGAAAAACAACCAAACCACAGAAGAAGTAACTAACTTTAAAAATCACAATAATAGAAACCAGAAAACCATAGATAAAAATAAAGTTCAGCAGATTTCGTCGAACTCAGATCGACGAAATGTGGCCAGTTCGTCGAACTCAAGTCGACGAATGCTGAACGCAAATCTATATAATAATCATTCATCTTACTGCGATTGACGAACTGTGCATGGTTCGTCGAGCAGAGATCGACGAACTTAAGGCACAGAAAATGAATATGTTCATTCTCTGAGCAGAGATCAGCGATCTCATCCCATTTTGTCGAACTCTGGTCGACGAACTCACAACATTTCGTCGAACCCATAAAGACTTAATAAAAGTCATAACTATAAAAGCAACTTTAATAAATCTAGAAACCTTTTAATCCATTAGCTGATTGGATAACTCCTCCTAGAAGATATCACCCCTTAGGATATAAATCACAACCTGAATTTTCAGTAATATCTAGTTTTTCTTATCAATAATATAAAGGACCCAAGGTAACCTGGGTCAAGAACAACTAACTGTTTTCATTGCAGGAAAAGAGTTGTCCAGCAGTTAATCAAAGATAGTATCTGTACAGTGGATGCTCCAAATATATGACTGGCAGTAAGGACAATTTAATTAACTATAAGTCCAAGCTGGGACCAAATATGATCTTTGGTGATCCAAAGTGTGGGCAGTCAGAGGGCTTTGGAGAAGTAAAGATTTGAGTAGTCACTTTCAAAAAGGTGACATATGTAAGTGGACTTAAGCATAACCTCATCTGTATAAGATAATTATGTGATGAAGGTTATCAGGTACACTTTAACTCAACTTCTTGTATTATTTCTAATAAAAAAAACAAACTGTTTTAATTTGAAATAGACAAGGTAACATATATATATATATTAGATTTTCATTCTGCACCCTCAGACATCTGTTTGCTTAATATAGTTAGCAATAAAAATGAACTATGACATAAAAGGCTAGGACATGTTAATATAAAAAATATTGATAGACTATCTAAAGACAGTCTTATGAGAGGTTTACCTTCTAGTCCATATAAGAAGGAATGCCTCTACAGGGCTTGTCAACGAGGCAAGCAAACTAAATCTAGCTTTAAATCAGTAAATAAAAGTGATTCACCTAAGATTTTGTATTTGCTACACATGGACCTATTTGGACCTATTGATGTACAAAGCCTAGGAGGGAAATCCTATACCCTAGTTATTGTAGATGACTTCTCAAGATTCACTTGGGTGTTCTTTCTGAGATCTAAGTCAGATACATTCAAAGTTCTTACAGATTTTCTCAGGACTATACAGATTGAGTACTCTACTCATGTTGTATTGATCAGAAGTGATCATGTCACAGAGTTTGAGTCTCTTCTTATGCATGAGTTCTGTGAGAAGGAAGGTATCAGACATTGCTTCTCAGCTCCTAGAACTCCCCAACAAAATGGGGTAGCTGAAAGGAAGAACAGAACCTTAATTGAAGCTGCAGGCACATTACTTGCAGATGCTTACATGCCCCTATCCTTTTGGGCAGAGGCTGTAAGCACAACAAACTTTATACTAAATAGAAGCCTAATACATAAACTTAAGAATAAGACTCCCTATGAATTTCTTAAAGGGAAAAAAACCTAAAATCACCTATTTTAAAGTTTTTGGCTGCATATGTTATATACATAATAACAATAAGAAATATATTAGAAAGTTTGAAGCTAATCCTGAAGAGAGAATTTTTTTAGGATATTCCCAAGTAAGCAAAGTTTATAGGGTGTTTAACAAATTTTCTTTAAAAATTGAAGAATCAATTCATGTTACTTTTGATGAGACTAACATGTCTTACAAGGAGAAAGAGATTTCTACCAATAGCACCTTGCAGGTACCTCACTTGTGTGAGAAATTGGGTGAATTAAACCTTCCACAAGAGGTTACATCACGATCTCCTCCACAGGTTGATGAAGACAGTGAAGAAGAAAGCACATAAGTGGTTGAACTTCATTCAACAGCAGACATAATTCCATAAGAGGAATTAATTCCAAATGATATTGCTGAACCAACTCCACCCACTAATCTTGTCACACTAAGGGATATCCCAGATCTCAAGTGATTGGAGACATATCAGTAGGTGTACAGACAAGGCATCAACTCAACCAAGATGTGATGCATGTCTGTTTTCTCTCTCAAGTTGAACCTCAATCCATAAAAGATGCTGAGCAAGATCCTCACTGGATCATTGCAATACAAGATCAACTCAACCAATTTGTGAGATGTAGAGTTTGGGATTTAGTTCCAAGACCCAAAGACTACCTAGTCATTGGAACTAAATGGGTATATAGAAACAAACTTGATGCCCATGGTGTAATTGTGAGGAACAAGGTTAGGCTTCTTGCTCAAGGTTATAGACAAGAAGAAGGGATAGACTATGACCAAACTTTTGCATCAGTTGCAAGGTTAGAAGCAATCAGGATCTTCCTTGCTTATGCTGCCTACAAGAAGTTCAAGGTCTATCAGATGGATGTAATGAGTGTCTTTCTAAATGGAGTACTTAAAGAAGAGGTTTATGTTGAACAACCTTCAGGTTTTATCTCTCCAACCCATCCTTCATATGTTTTAGATTGCATAAAGCTCTTTATGGTCTAAAGCAAGCTCCAAGAGCTTGGTATGAGACCCTAGCTAGCTTCCTGATAGAGCATAAATTCACTAGAGCCATAGTAGATAAAACATTGTTCACTAGGCACCATAAGGATCAAACTTTGTTAGTACAAATATATGTAGATGACATTATATTTGGGTCTACTGATTCCAAACTATGTAAGAGGTTTTCTGACCTCATGCATTCTAAATTTGAAATGAGTAGCATGGGTGAGCTCTCCTACTTCCTTGGTCTCCAAGTGAAGCAGCTGTCTGATGGCATCTTCATCTCTCAAGCCAAATATGCTAAAGAGCTTATTAAAAAGTTTGGGATGGTTGATGCCTCAGTAAAGAAAACACCTATGACCATTAATGTTGTAATAGACACTGATGAACATGGGAAACCTGTTGATCAGAAATTATATAGGGGCATTGTTGGGTCCCTACTATAACTTACATCAAGTAGACCTAACATAATGTTTGCCACATGTCTTTATGCTAGGTTCCAAGTGAACCATAAAGAATCTTATCTAATTTTTCTAAAAAGGATTTTGAGATATATAAAGAGTTGTCCTAGTCTAGGACTCTGGTATCCTACTGAGTCAGAATTTGAGTTAACTGGATACTTAGATGTTGACTTTGTTGGATGTAGGGTAGACAGGAAAAGTACCTCAGGGACTTGTCAGTTCCTTGGTATAAGACTAGTGCCTTGGTTCTGTAAGAAACAGTCATCTGTGTCTACATCAACTGCTGAAGCAGAATACATTGCAGCTGGTAGTTGTTGTTCCCAGATATTGTGGATTCAAAACCAACTCCTAGACTATGGGTTCAACTTAAATAATTCAAATCTCTTATGTGATAACACAAGTGCTATATCCATAACACAAAATCCAGTCCATCACAGTAGGACTAAGCATATAGACATTAGACATCATTTCATTAGAGAGTGTGTAGACAAAAATAAAATTAAACTTGTTTATATCTACACTGACTTACAAAGAGCAGATATTTTCACCAAACCCTTGAATGAAAGAAATCACTTGTTCTTTATAAATCAGCTTGGAATGATCAATGGAGAAGCTTGAAAGATATGGTACCTAAACACCTAGAGGGGGGGGTGAATAGGTGACCTAAACCTTTTTTGACTTGTGTTTGGCAGCACAACAGTTTGTCACTGATTACTACAGCTAACAGCAAATACAGAAATTAAGCATTCAATTCACAGCACAGCACAGCACAGAAGACACACTAATTTTATAGTGGTTCCCCAATCTTTGGGTACATCCACTTTCCCCCTTCGCCTATCTAGCAGTGTACTAGATTCGGCCAAACTTCTCCACTAGCTCAGAACCCAACAAGGTTCCTACCTCAGGCCCAAAGCCTTACACTCAGCCAAAAGGCCTACACTCAGCCACCCAGGCCTACACTCAGCCAATCAAGGCTTACACTCAGCCAATTAAAGGCCTACACTCAGAGTTCTTCAACTCCTACACTCAGGCACCAAGCCCTACCCTCAGCCTTTATAAAATAGGCTTACAATCACTCAGATCCAATGGATCTTACAAGTTTAAAATAGAAATTACAAATGCTAACTCTACAACTCAGAAAGGATGAGAGGAGTTGAGAGTTTCTTGAAGAGTTCTTGGAAGAACTCAGCTTGATCCAAACTGACTTAGCTTTCTTCAAAGCTTCTTGAGTAGAACTGAATTAGTCTGAATCTACTGCAGTTGATCCTTGATCTCTGCTTCTTGAAATCCAGATGACTCTGAATTGTTCTTCTCAGCCTTAGTTCCAAAGACTGAATCCTTGGTTGGAGCTCTCTCTCTCCAACTACTTAGATCTGCAGTTGGACTGCCTGATCTTCTTGTGTTGATCCTCTATGTATCACTTCTTGATTTAATCTGATCAACCACTTCAGTTATTCTCACAACATGTAATGATAATGAACAACCTTCTATATATATATTTTTTCTGTAAACTATGGGGGCCTATTTATAGGCTTCCTTCATGGTAACCGGCTGGTCCGGTTCATAACAGACTTCTGACTTCTCTAACAGTTGATGTAGACCGGCTGGATCGGCAGCTGTCATGTCAACCAGTCACTTCTTGAAATTCTCTAACTGTCAGTTAGTGTCGAGACTTTCTGTTCTTAAGTGTCGACACTTATAGACCAAGTGTCGACACATGTTGTGTAAGTGTCGACACAAGTCTACAAGGTGTCGACACAATTCCTTGTATGTCTCGACACAGTTTCTTCTGCATGTGTCGACACTGAAATTGAGTGTCGACACAAGTACTTGCACTTCATTCTTTATCTGTATTCTTCTAAGTGTCGACATATCTCCTTTGTGTCGACACATCTTCATGTGTTGAAACTGTCAAGTGTCGACACTGCTTCTTGGTGTCGACACAAGTCTTCAATCTTGTTTCTTCAGCTGAGTGTCGACACATTCCTTTAGTGTCGACACTTGTACTTAGAATATTTTACAACTTTTCTGTTCTTTGCTAAGTGTCGACACAGCTCCTTGTGTCGACACTTTCTTCAAGTGTTGAGTCTTCTGGTTATGTGTCGACACATTGTGCTGAGTGTTGACACAATCTTCAAGTGTTGACTCCTTTGAGTGTGTGTCGACACATTGTGTTGAGTGTCGACACATTCTTCATATTTTGACTCTGCTGATTGAGTGTCGACACATTGTGTTGAGTGTCGACACTTGTACTTAGTCTCTGCAGAATTTTGCTGAGTGTCGACACAACTCCAAGTGTCGACACTTTCTGATGTAGACTCAGCTCTTCTAGGTGTCGACACTTCTGCCAAGTGTCGACACAGCTTTTCTGCATTCTTCTACACAGAGTGTCGACACAACTCCAAGTGTCGACACTTCCTGACTGGTGTCGACACTTCTTCCCAGGTGTCGACACAATGACTCCAAGTGTCGACACTGCATGTCTGGGTGTCGACACAAGCTTTCTCAAGTGTCGACACTTTGCCTCTGGGTGTCGACACATGGACTTAGAAATTTTCAGCTTCAGTCCAGTGTATATCTAACCTGCACAAGTAACTCAAACAAACATCAAATACATTCTGATGTATATCATTGAGTTAGGTGAGCCTTCTTCAAATCAGGTACATTTGACCAATGTACCCAACAATCTCCCCCTATTTGGAGAAGTCATAACCCTTAGTCAATGATATACACCACTCATAATTAAAAATTACAAAATGATGTAAAACATATAAATGACAACAGGGTAAACTTGAACATGTAATAAAGCACACGTGTATACTTATTAAACATTGCAGAACAATTAAGAAACACACATATTTCAGAACATTCATACTATATTTATCATATACTGTTCCAATAATGTTCCTTATACATTTTCAATGAAGTATTACAATGTTTTTCACTCAACAGATTACAACAAGCATCAAGTTAATTCCTAATCTAGTGCTGATCAGGTTCTTTAATAACAATGCCTTTTCCAGCTTTAACTTGAGCTTTCACAGCAGCAGCAGCAGCAGGCTCAGCTTCAGCAGTCTTCTTCCCTTTAGAGTCCTTCTTCTTCTGTTCTTCAGCCTTGATCTTTTGTCTTTCAAAATAATGATAGGGCTTAGGAAAGTACTTGCTAGGCTCCACAGCTGTTGGAGGTAGCTTTCCTAACTTAGCCTTCCTTCTATATTGGACAATTGCTTCCTGCCTACTCTCATGCTTTCTCCATTCAGCCTCTGAGAACCACTTGTTCCTCTCATGGGCATTGTCCTTGGCTGCTTTCCAGGCTGTAAGAATTATGTTCCTAGAAGTAGGGCTCCACTGTTCAAAATCTGGCTTTTGCTCAGCAATTTCCCTAAACTTCTTCTTTGACAGCCTAGTTTCTTCTTCCTTGTCCAAAGCCTCTTGCATTGCAGCTGTGATAGGTTGAACAACCTTTTCCAGAATAATATTAGGCTTGCCAGCAGGTGGACTATACATTGTGCTTATATCTGCATGAATCATGTCAAAGTCTGGAGGTGGATAGATTACATCAGCCACTGCTTGTTGCTCACCTCCAAGATATGTGCCTTGAATGCCAGAGTCAGCTACATTGTCATCATCACAAAGGGGAGGATAGCCCAGTGTAGCCCTGATGGAATTTGATATCCATTTTGCATGTTCAGAACTGGCCTTGACTAACACTCTCTCCCCCTTTATGACTTCTTGGGCCACATGATCTCACACATCATCTTTCTGGAATCTGATTTGGCCATCCAAATACCTTATGCCCTCTTTAAAGAAAGGTCTAAGCTTTGTAAGCTGTTCTGAAATGACCTTCTGTGAGTCTTTAATGGCAGTCTTTACAGCAGCAATCTCTGCTTGAAAGAGTGTATCAAAATCAGCTTTGGCAGCAGCAGAGGAAGTTGAAGGTTCATCTGACTTATTCTTGAGTTCAGTGACTATTGCATTGTGAGATGCAGTCAAATTATCATTCATCCTCAACTGATTCTCCAGCACATAGCCTTGTTTTACTGCTATATCTTCTACTTTCTCTTTAATTGTTTCTTGATGTTTAGCTAGATAGACCACTGCATGAGCACCCTTAGTAAAACAATCAGTCATCTCCTTTTTATTAAGGTTCATTTCAAACCTTATTGACTTGATTTCCTGTCCCAGATCAGATTGTAGAGCTTTGTGCCCTTCATCAACATAAGTTTCTAAAGCTTTCCTTTGTTCATCCATCTTGATTTGCATGGCAAGCAGTAGAGCACTGTAATCAGTGGATGGAGCTTGTTGAACTAAGGAATGTTGAGCAACTGTTTGGAGAGCCTTCTTATAGCTCTGGCTTCTTCTTTTGAAAACAAAGAACTTCTTTTTCTTAGCTTGCTCAGCTTCATCATCTTCAGAGTCTGATGTACTGGCTATATCCACCCTATCCTTAGGGCTGGATTGTTTTTCAGTATGCACATCTTGTGCCTTCTCAGTATCTAGCCTTATAGGCTCTTCCACAACTTCCATGTTCTCCCCCTCAGCAGCAGCATCCTTTACTGTATCAGCATCATTCTTTTCCATATCAAAATCATCCTGTTCTAAATTCAGAAATAGATCTTCCATGGTATATTCTGGGGGTGATTGTGCAGGAGATGTACTTGGTTCTTCAACCACTTTATCAGGTATCACAACAGATGTGTCTGGAAGAACAACATATGGTTCTTGGTGTGCTTGCTGAGTTGGCTGATGGTCATCAGACAAATCAGAATTTGTTCTAGAAAAATTCAAAGTATTAAGATCAACAAGTACCTCTTGAATGAGGAGGGTGGCTTGTTCACTCTCCAGTGTAGATGGTTCTGCTACACCTGGAAGCTCCCCCTGGATGTCAGCTGCCTCCTGAGGAGCAGGTGTCTTCTCTGCAGCCACATCAACTGGACTTTCAGGAGTGAAGACCACATGTTCTTCACTGCCTGAGCTGTTGGAGGACTCTTGAGCCACAGCAGCAGTCTTCCTCTTCTTCCTGGGAGGAGAGTCTTTCTTAGAAGCTTGCTTTTCAGGGGTGGTCAATTCCTTTGACACCAGCACCCTTTCCCATCTAGAGAATATTCTTGAGTCCATCTTCCTCATATGATTGATCTTAGTTCCTGCAGCAGTGCTCATTACCTCTGGAATTGATCCAGCCAGGTAGAGACTTAGTATCCTGCCCAGATTGGGCTTCTTCAGGCTTTCCTTCACTTTTTCATAAACCACCATTGACCAGTCTGTTTTCAGATTGAAGATGATTCTGGTCATGACTTCAAACATGGAGGCAGACACCCTGTCATGTCCTCCTGGCTTGCTTAGTATTACCTTGCCCACTATTTCTGATAAGAACTTGCCTTGATTATTCATACCTTTTCTGTTAAAGACTGATCCCACCTTCATCTTTGGATCCAGTCCACACCAAGTAAGAGCTTCCCTGGTCTTAGAAGCAGTTACTTCCTCTTCATCTTGAACTTTAGGTAGCTGAAGTACCTTTCTTAAAGACTTGGGTGAAATCTTGACCTTGGTGCCATGCACCCTTGACTTAATCCTGTAGCCTGAGTCATCTACAGACGCGCCAGAAAGGAATTCAATGACTTCCTTCTTCCATATTTTCGTTGGTTCTGAAACCAAGAACTCCAACCCTGAATTGGCAATTAGGGTTATTACTGATTTGATTTCTTGGTCGCTGTCGTCAAATGCGCCTCGCACAAGCTCATAGCCTTCGTTTACGTTCTCTTCCAGCTTGGGAGCCATTAGGGTTTTGAGAATTAGTCTTGAGATGAGAGAAATGTCGACACAAGAGTTTAGGTCTCGAAACTTTGAAAGCGTGTCGACAATCAAAGACAGAACCCTATTTATACCTTTCTTGTTTGAAGACGAACAGGCGGGATGAATTTCTAATGATGTGTCGACACTGTCAATAAGTGTCGACACTGACTTATAATGTCTCGACACTCATGTGTCGACACAAATTTAGTCAACAGATTTTATGTGTCGACACTTGGTTAAGTGTCGACACCACTATACTCGACATGTGTCGAGACTTTACTTAGAAAAATTCTGAGTAAAACTTAAGTGTCGACACTTTATTGGATGTGTCGACACCTACT
Organism: Platanthera guangdongensis; assembly: GCA_039583875.1. NCBI lineage: Eukaryota > Viridiplantae > Streptophyta > Magnoliopsida > Asparagales > Orchidaceae > Platanthera > Platanthera guangdongensis. The sequence goes on along the minus strand of CM077157.1, from coordinate 5,870,048 downwards.
CGACATGTGTCGACACTAACATTCTGAAGTGTCGACACTAACTTCCTAGATGTGTCGACACCATTTTCCTGAAGTGTCGACACTTACTATTCTGTGTCGACATAGACTTGTCTATGTGTCGACACCTTTTTACTTAGCCAATTTTTGTTCTGTATACTCAATCTAAGTTTATCATACCTAGTTCAATTTTGAACTTATTAAACTTAGCTTCTTCTAAGGGCTTAGTAAACATATCAGCTATCTGATTATCTGTTTTAACATATTCAAGTGCAATATCATTTCTTTCTACATGCTCCCTAAGAAAGTGATATTTTATCTCAATATGTTTAGTTCTACTATGAGATACAGGGTTATTAGCTATGGAAATAGCACTTGTAGAATCACAATAAAGTGGAGTTCTACTTACCTGACATCCATAGTCTTCTAGCTGATGTTGAATCCACAGAAGTTGAGCACAACAACTTCCTGCAGCTACATATTCTGACTCAGCTGTGGAGATGGCCACACTGGTTTGCTTCTTACTACTCCATGAAATGAGTCTTCCACCTAGGAATTGACAGGATCCAGTTGTGCTCTTTCTATCTTCTTTGCATCCTGCAAAGTCTGCATCTGAATAGCCTGTTAGATCAAAATCTCCATTCCTAGGGTACCAGAGGCCTAGATAAGGTGTGCCCTTTAGATATCTCAAGATTCTCTTGACTGCAGTCAAGTGAGATTCTTTGGGGCAGGCTTGATACCTGGCACAAACACATGTAGCATACATAATGTCAGGCCTACTTGCAGTCAAGTATAGTAGGGAGCCAACTATCCCTCTATACAAGGTTTCATCCACAGGTTTCCCTGCATCATCCTTGCTTAGAGACATACTTGACCCCATAGGAGTCTTCATGGTACTGGAGGAATCCATACCATATTTCCTTATGAGTTCTAGGGTGAACTTTGACTGACATATGGACAAACCACTTTCAGTCTGTTTAACTTGGAGACCCAAGAAAAACTTCAGTTCTCCCATACTACTCATTTCAAATTGACTTTGCATAAGCTTTGCAAACTTTTTGCAAAGGCTACTTTCAGTAGACCCAAATATAATGTCATCTACATATATTTGGACAAGTATTACTTTGCCTCTAGATTCCCTAAGGAATAGAGTCTTATCTATTTTCCCCCTTGTGAACTTGTTCTCAATGAGGAAACTAGATAGGGTTTCATACCAAGCTCTAGGAGCTTGCTTTAACCCATACAATGCTTTCCTAAGTCTATAGACATAATGTGGAAGAGTAGGATCAACAAAACCTGAAGGCTGCTCCACATATACTTCTTCTTTTAAATTACCATTAAGGAATGCTGACTTCACATCCATTTGGTATACTTTGAATCCTTGATAGGTTGCATAGGCCAAGAACATCCTTATGGCTTCCAGTCTGGCTACTGGAGCAAAGGTTTGATCAAAATCAATACCTTCTTCTTGCCTATATCCTTTTGCAACCAGTCTTGCCTTATTCTTAATGATGACTCCTTGTTCATCTAACTTGTTTCTGTAGATCCACTTTGTTCCTATCACATTATGATCTTTAGGCTTAGGAACTAAGTCCCAAACCTTGCACCTCTTGAACTGGTTTAGCTCTTCCTGCATAGCTTCAGTCCACTGTGGATCTTGTATTGCTTCTTCAAATTTCTTTGGTTCTATTTGAGACAGAAAACTTGAATATACTGCAGCATTCTGATTTCTGCTCCTTGTCTGAACACCTTGTCTTGGATCTCCAATGATCAGCTCCACTGGATGATCTCTTAGATGCCTGTTGGCTGGAGGCATCCTTACTTCTGGTTGTACTTCTTCAGCATCTTCATCATGCTGAGTTCCTTGAACTTCTTCAGCTCCTGGTACATGTAGTTCTCCCCCTGGACATAAGCCATCTTCTTCTACTTGCTGTCTTGCAGCAGGTACATCTTCTATGGTAAGCTTGTCCATCTTCTTAGAAAGACCTGTGGGGCTGCACACACTACTAGACAACTCATTGTTAATAAGAAGTGTCTCATCAAAAACTACATGCACAGACTCCTCTACAACTTGTGTAGTCAAGTTGTAGACTCTATAAGCCTTACTATTACTGCTGTACCCAACAAACACTCCCTCTTGGGATTTGGCAGCAAACTTAGTTAAGTAAGACTTCCCATTGTTAAGTATGAAGCATTTACAACCAAAAATCCTGAAATAGGATAGATTTGGTTTCCTGCCTTTCACTACTTCATAGGGGGTCTTGTTTAACCTTTTAGTGATGGTAGCCCTATTTATCACATGGCATGCAGTGTTTACTGCTTCAGCCCAGAAATATTCTGGCAGTGATGAATCACTTAATAGGGTTCTACCAGCCTCTATCAAGGTTCTATTTTTCCTTTCAGCAATGCCATTTTGCTGAGGTGTTCTAGGTGAAGAGAATTCTTGAAATATCCCATAGTCTTCACATAGTTTTGTCATGCTTTCAGATTGAAACTCTGTACCATGGTCACTTCTAATTTTGACCACTGTACAGTTCAATTCATTCTGAATTTGCTTAACAAAACTGTGGAAGACACTAGGTGTTTCAGATTTCTGCTTTAAGAAGAACACCCAGGAAAACCTTGAGTAGTCATCAACTACTACAAAGGTGTAGACCTTCCTACCTAAGCTGTGAACTGGCATTGGACCAAATAGATCCATATGCAAGAGGTATAAACACCTCACAGCATCCTTGTTGTCAATGCTTCTAAAGGTGGTTTTAGTCTGCTTGCCCTTTTGACAAGCTGAGCAAATGCCATCTTTGACACACTTAACTTGAGGACCATTCCTCACTAACTCTTTACTAAAGAGTTTGCCAATAGTCTTGTAATTAAGATGAGCAAGCCTCTTGTGCCACTTGACACATTGAGAGACTGTCTCATCAGCTACAAGACAAACTGGAGAACTATTGTTCTCAACCATAATGTCTAAACAATAGACATTTCTCTTCCTATAACCTGTCAAAATGATCTTTTGATCACTTGACCTCTTGATATGACAACCATTTTTAACAAATGAGATGTCATACCCTACATCACTTAATTGACTTATACTTATAAGGTTGTGTTTCAACCCTTTAACATAAGCCACTTGAGTAATGGTAACAAGGTTAGAAGAAATGTTACCAAACCCTTTGATGATTCCTTTTTCAGAACCACCAAAGGTCACCTTTGGACCATTTTTGATTGGGATGTAGTCCTTCAGTAGTCCCCTAGTTCCAGTCATGTGTCTGGAACATCCACTATCCAAGTACCATGTAGGGGTATGGCCACTTGGATTTTCCTGCAAAACAAATTAATGAACCTTAGAACCCAATGATTTCTTGGGTCCTTGGTAACTGTTAGCTTGCAACTTAACAAGGCTACCTACAGGCTTTCCATCAGGTATCTTGTTACTACCTTTGGCACTAACATTGTGCCAACAGTCCAAAGCAAAGTGGCCAATTTTGCCACAGCACCAACATTCAAATTTGTTGTACCTTTGCTTAGGTACAGACTTGGCTGTCTTAACTACAGCAGTCTTAGTGAATGTTGGGGCTTTGCCCTTGGACTTGGACTGATTCTGAACAGTCCTAGCTGGATTAACAAATCCCAGTCCAGTCTTTCCTTTATGATGAACAAAATCATCAATCAAGGGTAGCACTGATTTAGATTTTGAAACCTAGCTACTAGCTCTTTCTCCTTCTGAAGATAATCTCCAGTTTCTTAATTTGATCATTTTAAATGTAATAGTTCCCATCTGAATCACTGTAATATGTTTCAGCCTGGCTACCTCATTAAGTTTTTGATCATAATTCTTCTCATAATCTATTGCAGCTGCCTTGAGATCAGCAATTTCCTTGGCCAAATTTTTGGCTAGGGTCTTGCTTTTCTTATAGGCTTGCAATAGTACTTGATATTCATCTAGGAGTTGATGGATATCTCCCTCAGACTCAGATATATTCTCATCACTTGATGAAGAATAATCTGACTCTGAACTAGAACTGAAATCAGAACTTTGAGTTAAACCTTGTACCTGACTGGGTCCTGGCTGCTCCAGGTTTTTGGTACTTTCAGTCAAAGCCATCAGTCCTTGGCTTTGACAGTCTTCTTGCTCATAGATAGATTCCATGATCTGCATAAACTCTTCTTCTTCTTCAGCAAATAGCTCAATATAGGCTTCAGCATCTGTCTCAGTGTCTGAAGAAGACATATCTGAAAGAGTCTTCTCATTCTTTGCAACAAAGGACTTCTCCTTCTTTCCTTTGAAGTGTGTTTTCTTTTGTCACTGGATTCTTTCCTTCTTTCAGGACAGTCTGCAATAACATGGCCCTGTCTATTGCAGCAGTAACAAATTATCTTGGATCCAGTTGCCTTACTAGTCTTGGTCCTTTTCTTGTCCTTCTTTGAAGGCTTCTTTTCCTGATACTGAACCTCTTTCCCTTTGGAAGATGAAGGTCTAGACCTCCACTGTTTCTTCTTAAGGAACTTCTGAAAATGTCTGGTGAATGCAGCAAAGTCTTCATCACTTTCACTGCTTGTAGATTTTGTACTTTCTGACTCTTCAGATTCTGATTCAACTACCTCAGGAGGAGGAGTTGATGACTTGGTCCTGCTCTTTCTGGGTACATCTGACTTAAAGGCAACAGTCTTTTCTCTGTATTCAGTCCTTGTTGACTTTTCTTCTTCTTTTCTCACTGACAATTGCATCTCATAAGATAACAACTTGCCAAAAAGTGTGGGAGGAGGAATTTCTCCCAACTTTGCCATTTCTCTGATGGCACAGATCTTGGTGTCCCAGTCTTTGGTGAGGGACCTTAAGAATTTATCATTCAACTCATAGTTTTGTGAACTCTCTTCCATATGACATGAGTTCATTTACAATTCTATAAAATTTCTTGTAGCATTCAGTGATGCTATCTCCTCTTCCTTGCCTAAAGCTCTCATATTCTTGATTAAGCAAGGACTTCCTATCTTGCCTTACTTCTTCAGAACCTTCCATATAGACAATGAGGGTGTCCCACATTTCTTTTGCAGTTTTACAGTGAATAAGGTTCTGGAAGGTGGCATCATCAATTGCACTAACTATTATATTCTGTGCTCTTTTGTCCATGGTTGCTAGGACAATCTCATCCTTGGTCATTTCAGAGAAATCCTCTGGAGTCCTCTGATTTGCATCCAATACTGAAATCTTCATGGGCACATATGGCCCTTCTTTGACTGTGATGTATATCCTAGGGTCAGAGGCTTCCATAAAAAGCCTAACCCTCTCTTTCCAGATCTCAAAGATCTCTTTTCTGCATATAGGTAGTTTCATTGAACCCAACTCCTTATGATTCTCTGAAGAACCCATGTTCTTGATTTTCTTGAAACTGTTTCCTGTTTCCTGACTTATACTGTATCTGCCAAACTGGATCTCCTCAGACAGTTAGTCCTGATTTTGAGGAACCTGGCTCTGATACCACTTGAAAGATATGATACCTAAACACCTAGAGGGGGGGTGAATAGGTGACCTAAACCTTTTTGACTTGTGTTTGGCAGCACAACAGTTTGTCACTGATTACTACAGCTAACAGCAAATACAGAAATTAAGCATTCAATTCACAGCACAGCACAGCACAGAAGACACACTAATTTTATAGTGGTTCCCCAATCTTTGGGTACATCCACTTTCCCCCTTCGCCTATCTAGCAGTGTACTAGATTCGGCCAAACTTCTCCACTAGCTCAGAACCCAACAAGGTTCCTACCTCAGGCCCAAAGCCTTACACTCAGCCAAAAGGCCTACACTCAGCCACCCAGGCCTACACTCAGCCAATCAAGGCTTACACTCAGCCAATTAAAGGCCTACACTCAGAGTTCTTCAACTCCTACACTCAGGCACCAAGCCCTACCCTCAGCCTTTATAAAATAGGCTTACAATCACTCAGATCTAATGGATCTTACAAGTTTAAAATAGAAATTACAAATGCTAACTCTACAACTCAGAAAGGATGAGAGGAGTTGAGAGTTTCTTGAAGAGTTCTTGGAAGAACTCAGCTTGATCCAAACTGACTTAGCTTTCTTCAAGCTTCTTGAGTAGAACTGAATTAGTCTGAATCTACTGCAGTTGATCCTTGATCTCTGCTTCTTGAAATCCAGATGACTCTGAATTGTTCTTCTCAGCCTTAGTTCCAAAGACTGAATCCTTGGTTGGAGCTCTCTCTCTCCAACTACTTAGATCTGCAGTTGGACTGCCTGATCTTCTTGTGTTGATCCTCTATGTATCACTTCTTGATTTAATCTGATCAACCACTTCAGTTATTCTCACAACATGTAATGATAATGAACAACCTTCTATATATATATTTTTTCTGTAAACTATGGGGGCCTATTTATAGGCTTCCTTCATGGTAACCGGCTGGTCCGGTTCATAACAGACTTCTGACTTCTCTAACAGTTGATGTAGACCGGCTGGATCGGCAGCTGTCATGTCAACCAGTCACTTCTTGAAATTCTCTAACTGTCAGTTAGTGTCGAGACTTTCTGTTCTTAAGTGTCGACACTTATAGACCAAGTGTCGACACATGTTGTGTAAGTGTCGACACAAGTCTACAAGGTGTCGACACAATTCCTTGTATGTCTCGACACAGTTTCTTCTGCATGTGTCGACACTGAAATTGAGTGTCGACACAAGTACTTGCACTTCATTCTTTATCTGTATTCTTCTAAGTGTCGACATATCTCCTTTGTGTCGACACATCTTCATGTGTTGAAACTGTCAAGTGTCGACACTGCTTCTTGGTGTCGACACAAGTCTTCAATCTTGTTCTTCAGCTGAGTGTCGACACATTCCTTTAGTGTCGACACTTGTACTTAGAATATTTTACAACTTTTCTGTTCTTTGCTAAGTGTCGACAAAGCTCCTTGTGTCGACACTTTCTTCAAGTGTTGAGTCTTCTGGTTATGTGTCGACACATTGTGCTGAGTGTTGACACAATCTTCAAGTGTTGACTCCTTTGAGTGTGTGTCGACACATTGTGTTGAGTGTCGACACATTCTTCATATTTTGACTCTGCTGATTGAGTGTCGACACATTGTGTTGAGTGTCGACACTTGTACTTAGTCTCTGCAGAATTTTGCTGAGTGTCGACACAACTCCAAGTGTCGACACTTTCTGATGTAGACTCAGCTCTTCTAGGTGTCGACACTTCTGCCAAGTGTCGACACAGCTTTTCTGCATTCTTCTACACAGAGTGTCGACACAACTCCAAGTGTCGACACTTCCTGACTGGTGTCGACACTTCTTCCCAGGTGTCGACACAATGACTCCAAGTGTCGACACTGCATGTCTGGGTGTCGACACAAGCTTTCTCAAGTGTCGACACTTTGCCTCTGGGTGTCGACACATGGACTTAGAATTTTCAGCTTCAGTCAAGTGTATATCTAACCTGCACAAGTAACTCAAAACAAACATCAAATACATTCTGATGTATATCATTGAGTTAGGTGAGGCTTCTTCAAATCAGGTACATTTGACCAATGTACCCAACAAAGCTTTAGTTTGATTTCTGTCTACAGTCGACGAATTTTTCAAAGATCGTCGAACGGAGTTCGACGAACTGAGAAAAGTTCTAGAGATATTCATCGAATGGAGATCGACAAACTCTCTGTGAGTGAAGTTATTTTCATCGAACTGAGATCGACGATTCTACTTCAGAAAACTTTCGTCGAACGGAGCTCGGCGAAATGTTTTCAAATCTTCAGACTGAGCTCGACGAATTATTTAACTACAAATTATTTCGTCGACCTCAGATCGAAGAATTCTTTTATTTTTCGTGGAACGGAGTTTGTCGATTCATATTCTGAAAAACCATATATCTAGGTTTTTCTTCGACTTCCGCCCCGCACTTTCAGTTCCATAGCACTTGATCTCTATTTCTCTTTTGCAGGTGCATCATGGCGATTCCAGCGGGAAGTCTTGTGGCAATGAAATTTGATACCAGATTTGATGTGGATTTTCAGTCGTTTCAACACTCCGACCCAATCTTCCTGGATATTCTAAAACTGCTTGAAGGACAGCAGTTGAAAATTTTGATGACCACTAGGATCAAGCTCGCCAGTGCAAAAATAAGAGAGTGTGTCTATACTCCCTCCATAACAGATGAGAACACCATGACCAGCACAATATCGGGTAATGTCGTCTCTCTTACCCATGATTAGTAAATGGTGATGAGGAATTAGAAATTGATAGTGATGAATTTAATGAGAAGTTAAATAAGATGGGTTATTCTGGAGAAACCCCCAACAAACTGCTGAAGAAACACCTATCTGCTGAGTATAAATTTCTAGCAGATATTATGGGGAAAGTGCTGATAGGTAAGCACACTGCCCATGATTACATCACTAGGCATCAATTTCTGGTGATGTGTGCAGTGGTGAACAAGAAGCTAGTGAATTGGGCTCAAATTATGTTTGAACTGATAAAGAAAAAGAACACTAAAAAGGAGGTTTGCTTTGTAAGGATTGTAGGAATCTTTCTTAAGGAAAAGGCTGCTGAATCCCTAGTCATCCCAACCATATTCATAAATGCCTCCAAGAGGCTCACCTGTGCCCTCTTTGGCAGGTGGGAGAGGAACATCACCAAGCCAACCAAGGCTTCTTCCTTATCCCGGCCTTCTGAAAGCACTAGGGATGTCACAGCCGCTCCTCTAACCCCAGAAGAGGCCCCCTCCACCTCTAACATTCCGTCTTCTCCTCAACATCAATAACAACAAATACTTAACATTTCTACGCCAGTTCCATCTCATGTACATTCTCCACCTCCGTCCTCTCCTTAAATAAACCTCACTGTAATCCAATCAACTGAAATCCCATCTTCCCCCATTCAGGAATCCATACAACACTCTCCTTCCCAATCACCACAATCATCCCCACATCAATCCCCCATTCCACCTCATTTAACTACCATAGATCCTGACACTTTTATCTCCTCCCACACATTCAATCTAGTGATTCCCTCATCATCCCCACATCAAGAATCCATCCCCACAACTGAAATTCCATCTTCTGCACCTGACCACACACACCAAGATATGTCTAGTGCAATCTCTGTTTGTTCTAATTGTGGTCACCACAATCCCTACTCCTCCATTGATCCAGAATCTCTTTATTTAAATTTCTCTGATATTGCTAAGGATTTGCTTGCTTTCATCTCTCCCACTCTTCAAAATCTTCTAACTAATGCTCTATCTCCTCTCACTTCTTCCATCCAAACTCTCTCTGCCACAGTTGCTGCTCTATCCCTTGTCCCTTCTTCTGGGGGACTGGCTCCAGGACCTTCTGCAGCCAGTCAGGGGGAGATGCTTCATGATGAAGAAGTTCTAATGAATGTAGCAGTAGAAACAGCAGCAGCAGCAGAAGCAGCAGCAGAAGCAGCAGCAGCAGAACTTGATTCTTTCATGACTGACTCTTCAGAAGATGTAGCAGATCCTTCTGACATAATAGATTTAATAGAGTCAGATACCGATATGGATGAGCCTGTTCTGGCTTAGATAGACACTGTTGGTGATTATATTATAAATCCCACAGTTGATCTTTTGAAATTGTGGAGCATGTTTGATACAGCTCATTTGAACTTTCTGCCAGAAGACTACATAAAGCCATCTTTGGCTATAGTCCCCTACACCTCACCCATAAGCCCCAAGGTCGCCAAGCAACTAAAGGCTAGTTTTGCTATTCTAGAATCTCCAGCCATTCCATCTCCACCAAAATCTGATTCCCTCGTTGTTGCATCCCCTCCTAGATACATTTCTGCTCCAACTTTTGTTATGGATGACTCTCCAATGCCTGATCTTGATGAATTGATCATGGCTGACATAGAAGAAGAGAATAAAATAGTTTCTGAAAGCACTATTGTGTATAGATATCCTGCTCCAGCTCCTCTTTTTGCCCCTTCCCAGGCAGAAAAACCATTGATATCTACAGAGGCTCTAAAAGAGATTAATGCACTATATGATACTCCTCAAGACTCCTCTGATGATGAGGATGATGAAGAGGATTTTGATGATGAGCCTAAGAAGAAAGTCTCTAAGAAGAGGAAAGCTCCTCCACCTCCTGCTCCAAAACCCAATCCAACAAATGATACTCCCTACTATATACTTCAGAAAATCAAACCATGCAAGGGCATGCCAGCATGAATGTGTCTGTCCAAGAACCAACAGAAAGAGAGAAAGAAAAGCAGGAGATACTCACCTCCTCCTCAAAGATTCAAGAAAGACCCTCCTCCTCCTCCTCCACCTGCTGTTGGTGCTTCATGCACTTCATCTCAGAGGACTACCCAATATCAAACATATCAGAGACATCAGGGTAGGTCCTCCTCCTCTTCAGGAAGCAGCCAGCAGAGGCATTATTCATTAGGAAAACAACATCATCAACAACAACAACAACAAATCACTGAACATCAGAAAGTTGAAAGCCCAAAAAGACCTGCTTCCCCTCCTATACCTTTTGAAGATTCAGAAACAGCTATCACTGCAAGGATGACCAGATTCCAGAAATTGGCTGGCCTATCCATGATCAACAAAGCAAAAGCTGAAGGAAAGTATCCTTCTGAATACACCACCATGTCCAAATACAGGAAGGAAGAACTAAACAGGTTTGCTAAAGCTAACAAATTTTTTAATATTGATGACTACATGAAACTGTATCCAGAAGTTGTAATGCCAAGGGCTACCTCCCTTAATATCATTGGAGCTGCTGATATGATAATGACAAAAACTCAAGGAGCAAACCCAAACAGGGAAATCAAATTCACACAGCCTGGTGACAAAGCTAAGGAGGTTAAGCCAAAGGAGCCCAAGAAGAAGAAATAAACTTTAAACTGTTTAGTCTCTTTGATTATTTTAAAAACTGTCTGTTTATATTCTTGATATAATGCTATATATATATATATATATATATATATATATATATATATATAATATATATATATATATATATATATATATTATATATATATATATATATATATATATATATATATATATCTGCTGCATGTTTTAAATTTCCTGCCAGATATATTTTCTCTTGCTTTGTAATGATTGTGTGTCTGTATTTAGTGACCTCACCCAAATAGGGGGAGATTGTTGGATCCCTAGTTGGATTTGGGCTAGGTTCACTAAACTAGGATCATTTGATCCAACATGTATATCTAGGGTCATGTTTGTGTCCTAAAGTCTAGGTCATGTCCCTAGAGTCAACATTGCATGGACCAGCCATCAACAGACTGTAGAAGATTGAAGACTTAGAGAAATTTCAAAGACTCAGGAAATGAGTTCGACATTCGTCGAACTCAGGTCGACGAACTCAGAGATAATTCTCTGATCTGAGCTTGACGAACTTAGTTCTCAGGTCGATGATTTATGGATACTCTTCTTCAAATATTCTAAGTCCAGAATCATACTCCAGTCGACAAATTCATATTCTCAGCTCGACGAACTTGGACCACAATCTTGACAAGTTGTATCAAGCAGCTGTTAGCAGTTCTTAGCTCGAAGAAATCAATTCTCAGGTCGATGATTTCTGGACACTTTACTTCTACATTCTCAAGTCCAAGAAACATTTTCAGTGAACTCCAGTCGACGAAGTTAGAATCTCACCTCAACGATCTTGATGCACATAGTTGGCAAGGTTCTAGAGAAAGCAGTTATCTGTTCTTAGGTCGACGATCTTGGATCTCAGGTATACGAACAACTATTATCTGGTCGACGAACATAAATTCTCAGCTCGACGAACTCTGGACCCAGGTCGACGAATTCTGTTGTTTGGTCGACGATTTCTGTGCAGTTCCAGACATAGACTTTTCCTCTCCTCTGTCCTTAGTTTATTGCAGTAATTCCTGAATAATCAATGCTTAAATATTCTCTGAATATTACCGTTAGAAGCAAGCATTGATTACGGTCTTCATCAGGATTATTACTTGTCGCTTTTCAATGGAACAGTTGAGGAAATCATTTAATGCAGACATTCTCAAGGCCGTCTGCAATCAATGTTGAAACGAATTCAAAATTCAGAAGAAAGATTTCATGGAAAATATAAAAAGGATTTTTCCTTCTTCCTTCAATACAGGAATAAGGAGATCAGGAATTTTAAAAGAGACCAAATAACACATAGGGTAATAACACAGTCAAGAAACAAGAAGCCCTAGACCAAAGAAATCATAGAAGTTGAAGAAGAAGAAGAACAGTCATTCAAAATCAAGAGTCTTTTTCTTTCTTCATTCCATGATTCGTTAGAGGATAACAAATACTCTATCAGTCAAGAAGTTCCTGGATACCTTATGGTCAAGGCTGAAATATTGAAGACCTACTCACCCTGCGGCAAAGCTCCAACCTTCCTGAACAAATCAATATCTCAGGAGGAGACTTTGTTAAAATCAAAGATCCACTAAGTCTTCTCAGTTGTATTTGAGAAAGAGAAGACAACGTCATTATCTCTCCCCCACTGTATAAAGGGTTCTTTAACTCCATTCAAAAGTTATTTCTAGTTGCAAGTCACCTGACCAAAAGACTTGAGATTGGTTTTTGAGCACCTGATCAAAAGCTCATTGGTGGCAGTCACCTGATCAAAAACCTGAGTGGATTCCTACCAGGGTGGTAGAAGAGTGGATTTACCTAGGTTGGGGAACCACTACAAAATTCTTGTGTCGTCTGGCTGCCATCTTTCTCTTTTATTCTTGTTGTGGTTGTGCTAGCTAGGTTGCTGTGTCTGTGAAAGTTAATCTATATTTGTTGTGGCTGTGATAGATTATCTTTATGACTATTTTTTATTTATAACAAAAAAGCATTAAAAGTTTCAAGATACTCTATTCACCCCCCTAGAGTATATCAGATATACCCCTAACTTTCAAAATCCACCAACCAAAACAGAGAAGAAGAGGGGTGGAGGGGTTGATGCTGCTCTTGGAGGAGAAGGGAGGCTCCTGGTTGCCTAAGGAAGAGAAGGGGAGAGGCTGTTGACCCCTTGAAAGAGAAGAAGGGGATAACAGTCGTTTGGGGATGAGCAGAAATGGTCGGCCAAGGTAGAAGAGGCGGATGCCGACCATAAGAAGGAGAGGAGTCGGTGGTACACATTAAGGAGCGGTTGGAGGCAAAAACGGGAGTAGGAGGGGCGTCAGAAGCGGAAGACGGGAGTCGGCGCAGGAACGACTTGCAGAAATAGGAGGGAGCGGGAGACAGGCAGTGAGCGGGATCCCTAGGCCGAGCAGGCTTAATTGACGGAGGCTGGTTTAGATAATATAAGGGAAAACCTAATATCCTAATTACAAAATCATCATTGTTATTGTTATTATCATTATCATTATGTTTTTCTTCTTCATATGAGTTGTTACATTCTCCCCTACTTGTAAAGTTTCGTCCTGAAACTTTGATGGATTCTCCGAATGGGATCTCCTATAACGAGGATTCAAATGACATGCAGTCCAACAAGATTTGCAATCCAAGATATGAAAACTAACTATGAATATAATGAAATAGCAAGGATAATAAGTGCGGAGACTTACCATTATCAAGAGAATAGTTACGAATACTTGTCACACATGTTAGGTTCAAGTTCCCAAGTGTACTCATACTTGTCATGGATCCAAAGCACTTTGAACATACGAATGATTCTCTTTCAAAACTTGTGTTTTTGATACTTTATGATTCTAGTGCGCTTGACCGGATAAGAAAGATTGGCTTCAGGAATCACAGAAATTTCTTCGATGACGCGAGTAGGATCACGAATGTACTACTGAAGTTGAATAACATGAAAAACATTGTGAACACAGGCTAAAGAAGCACGCAACTCAAGTCGATATGCAGATCCTACGATACGTTCTGAAATGAAAAACGGTCCCACGAACCTCGGCTGAGCTTATGATGATGACCAAACCGTTTCACCCTAGGAGAAGGGGAAACTTTCAGGAACACTTGATCACCCACAACAAATTCTAACGAACGACGTCACTGATTGACATAATTTCTCTGTCTCTCGATGGCACGACTGAGCTGTTTTTTTGGTGTCTTCTCCCATTTTTGGAAGTATAGAGAGGGTCCTACAACAACATTCATATAGTACTTCGAAGGGGCATCTTAAGGCTCTCTTGAAAGTAATTGTTGTAAGTGATTCAACCAAAGGTAGTTTCTCGTCCCAAGCTCCCTTGTAGTCTAGAATGTAAAACTGATGCATGTCTTCAAGTATCGAATTAACTCTTTTGGTCTGGTCATCGGTCGTTGGATGGTAAGCAGTGCTTAGGTTTAGTTCGGTGCCCAAAGCTTGTTGAAGCCCTTCTAGAAATGAGAGACAAATCTCAAGTCACGATCTGAAATAGTCCGCAAAGGAATCCCATGGAGTCCAATAATCTATGAAACATAGATCTGAGCCATCTTCTCGGTGAAATGACCTTCCTTGTAAGGGATGAAGTGAGCCACTTTAGTCATACGATCTACTATGACCCAAATCACATCATGCCTTCTCGGAGTACGTGGCAAACTAGTGATGAAGTCCATAGGGATGTCTTCTCACTTCCATTTTGGGATAAGCAAAGACTGCAAAAACCATCAGAATGCTGACACTGAGCTTTCACATTTTATCACATCGAACATTGAGAGATGAAACGAGCTATGTAATTATTCATAACATGCTACCACATAATTTGCTTTAGGTCATGATATATCTTATTATTTCCCGAATGACCAGATGTGTGGGCTTCATGAGATTCTCGAAAAATACTTACAAGTAATGCAAGAACATCATATCAGAGATACAGAGGCGATCTCGAAAATTCAAGACATCGCCAGAGAAATCTGGAAGAGTCCCAAGTTCAACCTGTTGGTGAATGCGCTGGAGCAAGACATCAGATGGCTGGAAATCTTTTACCTTCTCTACCACTAACGGACCAGAGATCCCTTCTTAACCATCAAGCGAGATGAATATGTCCATCCAATCGAGGACATCAATCAAGGGTGCAAGAGTAGCTGCCATGAGTGCGTAAGTGGAAACAGAAGCTTGTTGACTCAATGCATCTGCTACTGAATTGGTTTTACCGGAACATACATGAGCTGCAAGTCATAATCTGCTATGAATTTGAGCCAATGCCTCTGACAAAAATTGAGATCCTTCTGAACAAAGATATACTTCAACCTCTGGTGATCGGTGAAGAATTGACACTTTACGTCATATAGATAATATCGTCAATGCTTCATTGCAAACACCACCACAATGAATTCCAGATTCCGAGTGGGGTAGTTGCGTTTAAGAATCTTCAGCTGTCTCGACCTATAAATGATAACAAGATCATCCTGCATCAAGATGCAGCCTAACCCAACTCCGGAAGCATCAGTGTAACTGAAAAATCTGCCCTCTCTGAAGGAAGAGCTAAAACTAGCGCTGATGTAACACCTCCACTGTAATGATCATATAATATGGGTTCGGCCAGGGCCTCACAACATACAGACGCCACAACTTAAGCATTATAAGATGATATATACTACCTAACTCAAAACTTAGACTAAACACAACAGAAACAAGAGAACAAGACCAGAAGTTATCCACTAATATACGAGTGTCAATACATCCTTAAGGCTTTACAAAAGCTAAGAGTCCAAAACTCAAACAATAACATCAAACATCAACGTGCATAAGCACTCCTAAGCTACCTTGGCATGCAAGGCAGAAACATAGTGCATTAAGTATCACATTCCACAAAACAGAGCTATTACACAACATGAAACACTTCACGAGGCTTAGGCCTTTTTGGTCGGCAAGCTTGCTTCTGTTTTAAATCCTCAACTGTGTAACCGACACATCTCCTCTTGGCCATTCCTAGCGGACTTCGGGGCACTCCAACACCCTGCAGGTCAGCACTTCGTATGCAAATATACATGTACATTGAAAGTTGTAAAACAGGTTTAGATGTCTCATACAACAAACATATTTTTATGTTGAGCATTTAATAAAAAGGGCCTACAATGCAGCATGTATGCAAACCTGGGCTTCACCCAAGGTTCCCTAAAACGTATGCTTCTAACACATCATCTATCAGATACTTTTAATTTCCACATTGGCGTTCAAGCCGCAAACACAAGGATACTTCCAATTTCCCCTAAATAACATACAAGCTGCCACACGGAACTCTTGCCTAGGCCCCACCCGCTCGTGGGTCTCAAAACCCGGGCTTACCTGCAAGCTCTGACTTCTCACGCCAGGATTCCGTCTCACACACAAACCAATTCTAAGAACCCTTGCTGGACCCCACCTGCCCATTGGCTTCATCGCCCTGGCTTGTCCTAAGCTTGACATTCTTGTCAGTTCCATAGAAGGGGACTTGTCTCGTCGGGACACTCTCCCCACATGTCTTGCACGTCATGGGCTAGCCAGCTGACCATAGAGACAAACCATGCCTTAGCACATAACAATCCCAAGCCTTTTCCCATCCTAACCCACCATTCATACCGCACCGTCCTCGCGCCCCCGCGTGTACTCTAATTTCCACCCGGTCCGGTTCTAGTTACACGTACTCACACGAGAGAGGGGGAAAACAACATCACAAACGGCGTCTTGCCGCTAACGGATTTTTAACAAAATCGTTAAGGCTCGTTATGCAACATCACCGAGTTGGACTAACGGTCGCGACTACAGCTTCACCCACAATACCTAATCCACTAACAGAGCAGATTTCTACTGCAATATCATGCTGGGGACGGACACAATCGAGCCGGTAGCTCCTCTTGAACAGTGGCAACCCAGATCTCTCTCATTTGAGAGATCTGGTGCCTAGAATGCTTGAAAGAAAGCAAGAAAAGAGTAGATGTCATGCACGCATCCTAAAACCGAGAGGAGAAATGTCATTACCTTATGACTCCTCTTCCTTGCCATGAGACCTTGTTTTGCACGGATGAGAATGTGTGCCTCCAAGTCCTCTCCACGAATCTGGACTCGGATCAACGATCGAGGCTCTAAAACTCCGTTAATGGTGGAAGAAAGCTCTCTTCTTCCTCCTCCTCACTCTCACCCAAACTCTATGTCAACTCTCAAAATGGGAAGAAATGAAGGGAAAGGGGATCTCATCCCTACTTATGGTACTTGGACGAAATGTCTTGAGCCATAGGATCAACTTTTAAGAGAAATCAGACGACTAACAAGCCAAACGACGGAACTGCTTCCATTTACTATCGTCGTGCAGTAACTACCTACCGTCGGGTGGTAGCCTCCCGAGAGCTCGGCAAAGAAAATAAGGTCGCCCAAGCGCCAGCGGTAGCACTAACGCTACGCAGTAGCTCACTCAATGTCTGTCACTCAACTCCATCCTCTCAACGCACTCAATGCCAATCTACCACTGAATGATAGATAGCTAACGCGCGCGCTAGCACTCAACGCCCTCAGTGCCTGGCCTCTCGGCGCTTAGCTACCGTCGGGTGATAGCTATTATCGTCGGGCAATAGCTTCCAGGGCTCCTTTCTGGAAAACTTGGGTGTTATAACTTCTCCCCCCTTAAAAGAATTTCATCCTCGAAATTGAACATGCACTCAAACCAAAAGCATACCTAAAGTAAAAAAGTTATGGGAAGTCCTCCCACATTGCCTGTTCACGCTCCCAAGAGAACTCGTCTCGCCCGCAGTTGTCCCAACGCACTTTCACGAGCTTAACTTCTTTGTTCCGCAATTGCCGAACTTCTGAATCCTCTATGCCAACAGGACAGAATTTCGTCCTCAAGCCCTATTTGACCGGCACCGCTGCCGACTTGAACACAATGCTCATTTCCAACAAGGCTTTCCTCAAAACTGAGACATGGTATACGTCGTGTAATCCACTCAGCTCTACAAACAACGCTAACCGGTAAGCGGCTTCTCCAATGCACTCTGTAACTTCGAACGACCCCAAAACCTCAGACTAAACTTCTTGAGTCAGCTAATTCGTGAAACGCCTTTGAACGGCTTAATCTTTAGGTATACCCAGTCGCCCACTACAAACTACATGTTCCTATGGCGAGCATTGAAATACTTCGCTTGCCGATCATAAGCAACCTTCATACGCTCTTGAATTGTTCGCACCAACTCGTAAGCATCAGTAACCGCCTTTTTCCCAAAAATTTGGTATCTCCGGCCTTTGTCCATGACATTGGTGTTCGACACCGCCTTCCATACAAAGCCTCGTATGGCATCATCTTTATACTTGCCTGGTAACTATTATTATAGGCAAACTCCACCATGAAGAGGTGATCTTCCCACTTCTTTCCAAAATCGAGGGTACGCATCATCAACATATCCTTCATTGTACGATTCATTCTTTTTGTTTGTCCATCGGTTTGAGGATAGAACGCCGTACTGAACTTGAGCTTCATGCCCAAACACTTATGTACAAACCTGCAGTCTCTGGACGTGAACCGTCCATCGCGATCATTAATGATACTCTTAGGAATCCCATACAGCCGCAGAATGTTACGAACATGAAGTTCTACCAGCTTTTCCACTCTGTCCTCTTTCTTATTTGGGATGAAGTGAGCCACTTTGGTCAAGCGATCCACGATCACCCAAATCGCATCATTTTTTCTATTGCGACCGAGGTAAGCCATGCACAAAGTCCATGAAGATGTCATCAAATTTCCACTCGGGGATAGTAAAAGGCTTCAGGAACCTTCCCGGCTTCTGACACTCAGCCTTCACTAAGACACAAGTTTGACACCGACTCATATACAAAGCAACATCCCGCTTCAAACCAGGTTACCAAAATGATTTCTTCATATCCAAGTACATCTTTGTACTGCCCGGATGAATGGAGTACTTCGTGAAATGATCCTTAAACATTAACTCCTCACGGAGCTTGCCGAACTGCGGTACGCATATCCTTCCATCCTTCCTCAAAATCGCATCAACCATCTCTCAGGAACCACTCTCGCCTTTTTGAGATTCCACCACCAATAACTGAAACTCTGCATCCACACTGGTCGCTTCCCGAATACGATCCGACAAATCGTTCTACAACTCTATCTAGTTCAATCGAGCCATGCTAGACTCGCCTCTTGCTACACAAACGATGTTCAGGGACTCAAAGTCTCGCACCAACTGCTCATCATGAGCTTCAATCCAATTCCCTTGTCCAGAATATTTCCTACTCAAGGTATCTGCCACCACGTTGGCTTTGCTAGGTGTATATTGTATTGCCACGTCATAATCTCCAAGGAACTCGACCCATCTGCGATGTCGCATGTTCAAATCTTTTTGATCTAGAAGATACTTCAATCTTTTATGGTCCGTGAAGATTTCCACCTTCGCATCATACACATAGTGCCGCCAGAATTTTAACGCAAAAATTACTGCCGCCAATTGCAAGTCATGGACGAGGTAATTCCTCCCATGAGGTTTCAACTGTCTAGACCCAAAGGCTATCACACTGCCATGTTGCACTAACACGAAACCTAATCTGCATCCTGATGCGTCACTAAAAATCTGAAATCCTTCAGTCCTTTTAGGAAGACTTAGGATCGGAGCTGTCATCAGCCTTTCCTTCAAGGTGTCAAACGCTTGACTACACCCATGAGTCCATACGAACTTCCTGTCCTTACGAGTCAGGAGTTTTCCAAGAAAACTCCTGACTTCCGCCACGGTGCTCAGAACTGTCAAATCTCTGATGGCCTCAACTTTTGCTGGATCCACCGCTATTCCATCACCACTAATTACATGACCCAAAAATGCCACATTCTCTATCCAGAACTCGCATTTCGAGAACTTTACATATAGTTGGTTCTCTCTCAAAGTCTACAGTACCACTCGTAGTTGAGTCTCATGCTCCGCCTCCGTTTAGGAGTAGACCAAAATATCGTCAATGAAGACCACCACAAATGAGTCTAAATACTCCTGAAACACTCCGTTCATCAAATCCATGAACACTGATGGTGCGTTTGTCAATCCGAATAGCATCACCAAGAGATCGAAGTGACCATACCTCGTACCAAAAGCCGTCTTGGGTATGTCCTCATCTCGAATCCGCAACTGATAGTACCCTGACTTCAAGTCCAACTTAGAGTATACCACTGACCCCACCAACTGGTCGAACAGGTCATCTATCTGTGGAATCAGATAATTATTTTTGACGGTCAGTTTATTCAACTCCTAGTAGTCTATGCACAGGAGCATACTACCATCTTTCTTCTTAACAAACAACACTACCGCGCTCCAAGGAGATGAGATGGGTATGATGTATCCCTGCTCCAAAAGTTCCTGCAACTATACCTTGAGCTCAACTAACTCCTTCGATGCCATCCTAAAAGGAGGACGTGACACTGACCTAGCTTCTGACACTAACTCGATCGAGAAATCGATCTCCTGTCGAGGAGGTGCTCCAGGTAACTCCTCAGGAAACACATCCTCAAATTCCACCACTACCGGCACTTCTCCAAGAGATAGCTTGGAATGCTGAACTTCCAACAATGCTACAAAAGCTACTCCTCACGGGCTAACTGGCCGCTCCAACTGCATGGCCGAAATCAGGGAACAGACCACTCCATTAAGTCCCTCAAATATAACTTCTGCCTTTTCTTTGCTTCTTAGGGTCACCACCTTTAACAAACAGTCAATACTGGCATGCTGCTCTGCAAGCCAGTTCATCCCCAATATCACATCGAACTCAGCCAACGGTAGAACTTCTGCTACCAACATGAAGTCAACTCCAACTAAACTCCAACAACTGTGCCCCTTCGCCCCAGTGGTCATGGAAGACCCGTTGGGCATGCACACCTTAAGCTCTGTGTCCGTAGAAAAGGGCTCGACTCCAATTCTCCGGATAAAGCTTTCCGCAAGAAAGGAGTGCGACACACTCGTATCGAACAATACCCTAGCAGGGTAACCGGAAACTAGCACAAAGCCTAAAATACAGATGACATTCATAAATGGTTTTGAAAGTCTAAAGCAAAAGATTAAAATTAAACTTTCCCATACCTGTCACCACATCGGGTTGGCGGATCGCTTCCTGCTGCCCAAGGTTGTAAGCCCTTGGTTGCACGGGTTGGAAACGAGAAGCGCTCGACTCCGCCATTTTCCCTTTCTCCTCTACACTGGGCCCGGAGCACACCGACTGCTCTTGCCTTGGCTTCTGCTCAGCACCACCTTTAGTACAGAAATGAGCTATGTGGTCTGACTTACCACACTTGTAGTATGAGGTGGTCCCTTAAAGCGAGATCCCCCCGACGTCGTACTACTCTTCTCCCAAGTCTTATAGGGATGAGACTTCTTCTTCCACTTACTTCCGTCAGATTTCTCTTACAATTGAGAAGGCTTGCATTCCCCCTGATTGGCTGCAAAACCCTTCCGACATTGGGTTCGCTCCATATCGCTCTCCAACGTACTAGCGGCCTCGACCAACTCGTTGAAGCCGCTTTCTTCATAGCTATAAGGGGTTGTCTCAGATTCTCGCTCAATCCATGGTAGAATAAGTTGTCCCTCTCCTCATCGTTTGCCATGGTAGTCCCAGCATAACGTCCCAAATGAGTGAACTCTTGGACGTACTCATCTACTGTCTTGTCCCGCTGCACCAAGTGTAAAAACTGTCTCTGAAGGGCTAGCCTTGTCGATATGGGAATATACTTCTTCAAGAAAGCATTCCCGAACTCTTATATGGACGGGGTGTAAGACTCTTTTTTTTTGCAAAACCAACAGGGGACTTATGCCCAGAGTCGTCGTTTTGCGGTGACACCGACGCTCGGGTGGGTCGGCACTACAAAACGTCGATCATGTCGGTCATACCGATCACAGAAGAGTCGAATAAATAAAAGAGTACATGAGTAAAATGAAACTCAATACTAGTCCACCAGAATCATATATATATATATAAATAATTCTCTACGAAGGGAGAGTCCACAGTAATGATAAAGCAAAGTACTAAAGAGGGCTCTTGCCCGATACATCAAAATCCTCACTATAAATCACTCAATCGCGGAAGCAAATCTATAATATCTACTAATGGTCGGGACTCACTGTCCCTGCTGGCTAGACTCCCGTGCTAGACTGCCCCGTCTCTATGCGCACCGGCCTCTGGGGCCGCGTCTCCTAGTTTGGCTCCACGATCCCCTAAAATTAGTTGGTCAACGACCGTTAGTCTAAAATACTAAGTCCTATCATCCCCTAACCCTCCCCATAGCTCCTAGGCACCGAGCGGGGAGGAGGAAAGGGAAGTTAATGAAGGTGGAGAGTAACAAAGTAAGCAGGTGACGCCGGAACTAGTCTAACATAAACATGCAACCATAGCAAGTATAAGTAAGCAAATAGTAGGTAAGCAGTACGAGTATACACATGAACATAATGAGCAAGTAAAAGTACAAGAAGGTAAACTAAGTAAGTAACCATGACCTATAGGAATGCCCATACAAACATATAGACCAAGGGGTCGTTTTGCAAGGCTTATTGTATAAAGCGTCTCATACCAATTTATACAATATGTGTCAAGGGTTATATGCAATGATGATACTATGTCATGCAAGTATGTCATGATGTGAACATGCAAGTGCAATACACACACTCGACTCTATGCACACAGACCTTTAGTTCCCCCTTTCTGGAGCCTAACCTCCAAGGATACCTCCGCAGTGGAAAACAGAAGCTGTGGGTTGGGCCTCACCCACCTCTAAACTGCTATCAGCACTACTAGTCAGACCTATCGTATGCCTCAATGCTGGTGCACTAAGCGGAGCTCCTACATACTCTTGTCATTTGCGCATCGGGCTTTATTTGGCCAAGTGCTAAATCACACTTGCCGAGTCAACGTACTGGTGTCGGTGCGATGACCCTCCAATACAGAAGTGTTGGGTTTCTCTATGAGGATGGCACAACCCTTGTGCATGCAGCGGAAGAACAAAACATCAAGAAAACCCAAAAGAGATGGGATCGGGCCATGGTAGTTGAATCAAGAAGTTAACACACAACTATGCAAAAATTACCTCGGTGGCGTTGAGTCACAACTCAACGGAGATGCTCCAAGTTTTGTATTCCTGCTGGTGGCGAGTTCTTCGTAGAATAATGTCCACGTCTCCGCATCGATCCACACGAGCGGGAGAACACCGAACTTTGCGTCGCACGAAAATCGGGAAGGAGAAAGACCGCACCTTACTTTCCCACGGACTGCTAGGTCCGCGCCAGGGATTGCAACACCAGCGACGATCGCCGGAGAGAAGGAAGTCGACGGAGCGAGCACGGCGGCGGCGGAACACTTCCGTCGGCGGCGGGATTCGGGATCGGCGGAACGAACGGAAAGGCGGAACGCTTCTGTCGCGCGATTCGGTTCGATCAGCTGCCAGAGAGATAATACCCGAAAACCCTAAGTGTCCTTTTATACCAAAGGCATAAAGATACTTAGGAATATCGCTATCCGCAGACCACCCAGAAAAATAGGGTTCCAGAATCGGCGAGTATCAGTCGGCGAGAATCAGCGAGAATCACCTAGCGGATTCGGCGAGACTCAGTCGGCGGGAATCAGTTAGGATCGGCGAGAATCAGTCGGCGAGAATCACAATCGGCAAGAATCACAATCGGCGAGAATCACCCGGATCGGCGAGAATCAGAGTACAATACTCGACGATTCACGCTGATCGTGGGTCGACGATCCACGTCGATCGGCGAGAATCAGAGTACCAATTCTCGACGATTCTCGTCGATCGGCGAGAATCGGAGTGACGATTCTCGTCGATCGGCGGGAATCAGAGTACCAATCCTCGACGATTGTTGTCGACCCTCGGTCGACTATTCTTACCAGTCCTTCAAGGCAACATTTGCCCAACCCGACGATCCTTTAAGGCAACACTTTGCCCATAACCCCATTAAGGTCGGTGATTGGTAACCTTTACCAACACAGTCAATCATCCAACTTCTCCACATCTCTTATGTGTGACCCTGTAGGCTCATATCGCGTTGGCAGTGAGATTACATGTTTGACCACTTCCAGATCACCATGGTAACTCCAACAGACTCCCACTTGATCTTGAAAGTATCAAACCAAAAACCTCACAAACAATGAGCGGCATCTAGCAATGCATCATTGCTCCCCAAGCAATAAGAGTTTATAACTCATAAGCCTTTATGACCAATGTATCAGCGTTGTCTTTGTCCCTTTGTCCCTTACATCCGGAAAGAACTAGAGGCATGGACCGTGTCACCCTCGTAATAGCTCAATCCAAGTTTCTTGATTCAGGACGGACTTCCAGAGAATGGTGAGTCCAATATCACATATTGACTCAACCAAGCATGGCCATGCATTTCTCAGTCCAGTTCCATCAAGGGGCCCATAGATGCAACTCCTGTCATACAGGAGGACAAATCCCATATCTGCTCACACACAAACACCCAAATGATTCGTAACATGCCCAACAACCACCCTTATCATCAACCTTTCTCAAGGAAGACTTTAGATGGCATCAAAGCACGCTCTTCCTCACTGGATGAATGCTGTGACTTCAGGTCAAAGGACCACAACACCATTGTCAATTGAGACCTACTCGTGACACGATTGGATGACAATCCACAGAGTAGTCTCAGGTTGGGTCTGTCCAGTACAACTTGTTCACTAACAAGTACCCACGTGATGACTTGATATCACAATATCATGACCTGTGAGAACCGGTCATCAGTCAACGCACGTGCTAGCCTTCATGTACCATCATCACCCTTAGTTTCTATGATGATACTCGACCGGGGACCTTTTAAGAATGAAGCTTCAAATAAATCATAGGCTCTCACATTCAAGTCACGTACTTGATGTCCCATGGAAGTGAACATTCTAAGGGTATCTATTATGTTAACATTTAACTATCATATAGAAAAACTCATAATAAAAGAACTTGCCATTAATTATAAGAGAAAAACTAGGTACACTATTCATCATATGAACAAATGGCCAACAAAATACATGTTTACACGCAATCCACAAGATTCTCACTAGATTTGATCGTTTAGGTATCGTATACCCATCGATCTAGTATGACCATCATGCTTTCTCTGCGCGAGAGGCTTTGTCAGTGGATCCGCAATATTCTCCTCAGTCGGCACTCTGCAAATGTTCACATCTCCTCGTTCGACAATCTCACGAATAAGATGAAACCGCCGAAGTATATGCTTGGAGCGCTGATGGGATCTAGTTTACTTAGAGTGTGCAATTGCACCATTGTTATCACAGTAGAGAACTACGGGACCAACAATGCTAGGAACTAAATCAAGCTCGCCGATGAATTTCCTAATCCATATAGCCTCCTTCGCCGCATTAGCTGCGGCGATATACTCGGCCTCTGTTGTAGAATCAACAACTGTCTCTTGCTTGGAACTCTTCCAGCTCACAGCTCCTCCATTCAGGCAAAACACAAAACCTGACTGAGACTTGGAGTCATCTCTATTAGTTTGGAAGCTAGCATCCATGTAACCACTTACAACGAGCTCTTCCTCTCCACCATACACCAAGAACACATCCTTAGTCCTTCTCAAGTACTTCAGGACATTCTTGACTGCAATCCAGTGACACTCACCGGGGTCTGACTGATACCTGCTAGTCATGCTTAAAGCAAAGGAGATGTCGAGTCGAGTACATAACATCGCGTACATGATTGATCCAATTGCCGAAGCATATGGAATCAACTTCATGCGGTCCTTATCTTCACAAGACTTTGGACACTGGTCCTTAGAGAGATTCACACCATGAGACATGGGCAAAAATCCTTTCTTGGACCCAAGCATGTTGAACCACTTCAACACCTTTTCGATGTATATACTCTGGGTCAAACTCAACAACTTCTTCGATCTATCTCTATAGATCTTAATACCGAGTATATAAGTCGTTTCACCCAAATCTTCATTGAAAAGCAGTTCCCTAGGTTGTTCTTAACAACTTTCAGGGTAGGAATGTCATTCCCAATCAACAGTATGTCATCTACATACAATATCTGGAAGACAACAATGTTCCCACTGATTCGCTTGTAAACACAAGGCTCATCTTCATTCTTGATGAAACCAAACTCTTTGATTTTCTCATCAAAACGAAGATTCCAACTTCGAGAGGCCTGTTTCAGTCCATAGATGGACTTATTCAGCTTGCATATTTTAGTGGCTTTCTCTGGGGATACAAAACCCTCGGGTTATGTCATATACACTTCCTCAAGGAGGTTTCCATTAAGGAAAGCCGTTTTGACATCCATCTGCCAGATCTCGTAGTCATAATACACAGCAACAGCAAGCAATATCCTTATGGACTTTACCATGGCAACAGGGGAAAAAGTCTCATCATAGTCAATACCATGAATTTGCTTGAAACCCTTAGCCACCAGTCACCCTTTGAATGTCTGTACATTCCCATCCATGTCGGTCTTCTTCTTGAAGATCCACTTGCACCCTATGGGTCGTACCCCTTCAGGTGGTTCCACCAAGTTCCAAATTTGGTTTGCATACATGGAGTCCATTTCGGATTTCATAGCCTCAAGCCATTTGTCGGAGTCTGGTCCATTCATAGCCTCTTGGTAGGTTGCTGGCTCATCATCATGATCCATAAGCAACACATTACCTATTTGAGATACGAGAAATCCATATCTCTCTGGCTCAAACCTCGGTCTACCAGATCTACGTAGGACTTGTGTTCCCTGAGCAGGTTCTCCAGCTACAACATCTTGTAGTCCTGACTCAGAATCCAATTCCGGTTCATTCACTACATGTGGTTCTTGAACTTCTTCAAGCTCTACCTTTTCAATCTTTCTTGATAAGAACTCTTTCTCCAAGAAGACACCAGTCCTTGCGACAAACACTTTGCCCTCAGACGGTAGGTAAAAGTAATACCCTTTCATTTCCTTAGGATATCCCACCAGATAACATTTATCCGATTTGGGTTCCAGCTTGTTAGGCATTTGATGTCTCACGTATGCCTCACAGCCCCAAATTTTAATGAACGACATACTAGGACGCTTCCCAGTCCATATCTCATATGGTGTCTTCAGAACCGTTTTCGTTGGAGCACGATTTAATGTCATTGCAGCAGTCTCTAAAGCAAAACCACAAAAGGAAACAGGCAAGTCTGCATGACTCATCATCGAACGTACCATGTCTAACAGTGTACGATTTCTCCTCTCAGACACACCATTATGTTGTGGTGTTCTAGGTGGAGTGAGCTGTGATACAATACCACACTCTTTCAGATGATCACGAAACTCATGACTCAGGTATTCGCCACCTCGATCAGATCGGAGTGCTTTAACCCTTTTACCCAACTGGTTTTCTACTTCATTCTTGAACTCTTTGAACTTTTCAAAGGTCTCGGATTTGCACTTCATAAGATACACATATCCGTATCTACTGAAATCATCAGTAAATATAACAAAGTAGAAATACCCACCTCTAGCCATGGAACTCATGGGTCCGCATACATCACTATGTACAACACCTAAGAGATCCTCAGCCCTCTCAGTATAACCAGTGAAAGGAGCTTTAGTCATCTTGCCTAACAAACAAGATTCGCATCGCTCAAATGATTCATAATCAAATGAGTCCAAAAGTCCATCTCTATGGAGCTTGGATATGCGCTTCTCGTTGATATGACCCAAACGACAATGCCAGAGAAATGTAGGGTTCGAGTCATTTGTTCTTAGTCTTTTATTATTTTAAACATTACAGATCAGATGGTCCAAGTTCAAAACATAAAGACCATTAAACAATTGGGCTACAACATAACAAACATCATTCTTAAATATAGAATAACAGTTGTTCTTAATTATAAAAGAAAATCCAATCATGTCCAAGCATGAAATAGATATAATATTTCTAGTTATGGCCGGAACAAAATAACAATTATCTAGTTCTATTACAAGCCCACTGGGCAAAGAAAGACGGTAAACCCCTACGGCTACAGCAGCAACTCTTGCTCCATTGCCGACGCGGAGGTCCACCTCCCCTTTACTCAGCAATCTTCTCCTTCCCAGTTCCTGCACATTTGTACAAATGTGAGAACCACATCCGGTATCCAATACCCAAGATGAAGGAGCAGAAAGGTTTATCTCTATAACGTGAATATTTGAAGCGGAAGTCATACCTCCCTTCTTTTTCTGCAGACCTTCAATGTACGAAGGACAGTTCCTACTCCAATGACCAGCCTTGCCACAGTGGTGGCATTTCCCTTCCTTCACCGTGCTTTTCTTTTTCATCAGTGCAGAAGACTTGGGCTCAAGATATGACTTAGGTCCCACCTTCGTCTTCTTAGAGCCCTTGGCCTTGCCCTTGCCCTTATGCACCATCAGTATGGGGCTGGCAGGCTTGGCCTTCTTCATATTGATTTCAGCAGTTCTCAGCATGCCTAGGAGTTCGGGCAGTGTCTTGTCTATTTCATTCATGTTGTAGTTCAAGACGAACTGCTCATAACTGTCCGGCAATGATTGCAGGATCAGATCTGTGGCCAACTCTTGACCAAGAGGAAAACCCAGCCTTTCAAGGTTCTCTATATACCCAATCATCTTGAGTACGTGAGTCCCTACTGAGTATCGAACTCCCATCTTGCACTGAAACAACGCTTTTGTGACGTTGAACCTCTCTTGACGAGCCTGCCCTTGAAACATTTTCTTGAGATGCTCGTCAATCTCCTTGCACCCCATGCTCTCATGTTGCTTCTGAAGCTCCGAGTTCATAGTGGCAAGCATAAGACATTCGACATCTAAAGCATCATCAGTATACTTCTTATAAGTATCCTTCTCAGCACGGGAAGAGTTCCCGGTCGGCACTTCGGGGGCTTCTTCTTCCAAGACATAGAGCTTTCGCTCTTGCCTGAGAACAATTCTCAGGTTCCTATACCAGTCCATGTAATTTGTCCCACTGAGCTTATCCTTCTCAAGGATGGCTCTCAGAGACAAAGTGGAGTGTGAAACACTTTCCATGGAATTCTATAAGAATTTATGCAGAATAAAATCAGTACCAAAATTTCAAATACAATTTATTTTAATTTGGACTTCAATTAAAACACTCCCACTATTTTATTCGAAATGATAGCCCTCACTAACAATTCAGAGAGTTCATGCGAGCTACTCTCTTAGTGGATAAGATCCGTATTTCACCAACACAATGAGTCAGCTTTGGCTTTCCTCTCACGATGCGGTTATTTAGGTAGGCAACGCTTGCCAATTGCATCCTCATGCAATTCTTGTATGGTTGGTGAATAACTCCTTACTCGCATCCATCATATGGTGCATGCCAACCCTATGCCTCTAGGCACTCAACCTTTGAGGTCACCTAGTTAAGTTGGACCCGATGTCGACAGTGGGATATCACAATTATCCGCTCACACCCTTACCAAGATAGATTAATGCACCTTGCTTTGGCAAGCCCACACTTCATCGATCGAGGCAGGAAGAGTGTCATTCATCGGAAGGCATCCGAACACTTAATATTTGATGAAGGGTTTTTAATTATAGGTTAACAATTAACCATGATCAATATTTGATCAATGTGCACATCCAAAGAAAAACAATTTTCTAAAACCACATGCATCCCTTATGTGCACAACCTGACACCATCAACATTTGATAGAAGGAAGGGCTAAATCTGAACATCCGGAAACTTCCAAATCCTCAGATTTACATGCATTGGACAAAGGCAAAGACAACTCAACTTAAAGCAGTAGACAAGCTCATCTCTCTATGTTGGATTCAAAATCCAAAACAAAATCGAGGGATGGTTACTGCTAAGGAGACTACAATTTCTAACAATTAGAAATTTCCACGAAATCCCAGACGTTCTTGGCGGGGTACCAAGACTAAATCTAGACATTTAGAACACTTATAAATCCCTAGGTTTACACGCACTGGAATAACAAAACTTCCAATACAACAATCATGGCCGCAACCTGGCTCTGATACCACTGTTGGGTTTCTCTATGAGGATGGCACAACACTTGTGCACGCAGCGGAAGAACAAAACATCAAGAAAACCCAAAAGAGATGGGATCGGGCCATGGTAGTTGAATCAAGAAGTTAACACACAACTATGCAAAAATTACCTCGGTGGCGTTGAGTCACAACTCAACGGAGATGCTCCAAGTTTTGTATTCCTGCTGGTGGCGAGTTCTTCGTAGAATAATGTCCACATCTCCGCAGCGATCCACACGAGCGGGCGAACACCGAACTTTGCGTCGCACGAAAATCGGGAAGGAGAAAGACCGCACCTTGCTTTCCCACGAACTGCTAGGTCCGCGCCAGGGATTGCAACACCAGCGACGATCGCCGGAGAGAAGGAAGTCGACGGAGCGAGCACGGCGGCGGCGGAACACTTCCGTCGGCGGCGGGATTCGGGATCGGCGGAACGAACGGAAAGGCGGAACGCTTCCGTCGCGCGATTCGGTTCGATCAGCTGCCAGAGAGATAATACCCGAAAACCCTAAGTGTCCTTTTATACCAAAGGCATAAAGATACTTAGGAATATCGCTATCCGCAGACCACCCAGAAAAATAGGGTTCCAGAATCGGCGAGTATCAGTCGGCGAGAATCGGCGAGAATCACCTAGCGGATTCGGCGAGACTCGGTCGGCGGGAATCAGTTAGGATCGGCGAGAATCAGTCGGCGAGAATCACAATCGGCGAGAATCACAATCGGCGAGAATCACCCGGATCGGCGAGAATCAGAGTACAATACTCGATGATTCACGCCGATCGTGGGTCGACGATCCACGTCGATCGGCGAGAATCAGAGTACCAATTCTCGACGATTCTCGTCGATCGGCGAGAATCGGAGTGACGATTCTCGTCGATCGGCGGGAATCAGAGTACCAATCCTCGACGATTATTATCGACCCTCGGTCGACTATTCTTACCAGTCCTTCAAGGCAACATTTGCCCAACCCGACGATCCTTTAAGGCAGCACTTTGCCCATAACCCCATTAAGGTCGGTGATTGGTAACCTTTACTGTTGGGTATTGTATCCACAATCACCTGGATTTGAGGAAGCCACCTGTCAAGCTAAGATGAATTCACAATGTATTTGATGAAACTTCTTAAGTTGTTCTTGCAGTTCTTCCACGCTAAGTATACACGGGTCTGCACGACGTAATCCCTCGTTGAGCAGATCAGTGTGTTGGCCTACGTGTACTCTCTCTATTGGAGTGCACTTACTTTCAAGTACAGGGCCGTGTTTATGCAAGAGAAGACAAGGAGCAAGGATGGGTCAAGGGGCAGCTCTTGGGTGGAAAGACGAAAATTCGTCTAAGTAAAATTCGACGAGAATCACCAAGTGATTCTCGCCGATTCGGCGAGAATCACTAGTGATTCTCGCCGAATCGTCGAGAATCATTAGTGATTCTCGCCGACTCCCTCCGGCTACCTCAAAATGGTGCCAAGTAAGATTCGGCGAGAATCACTAATGATTCTCGCCGAACCCATCGTGGAGCAGATCATGAAAACCAAGTTATATTCGTTGATAATCAACAAGTGAATCGTCGAGAATCACTAGTGATTCTCGACGAATCGTCGAGAATCATTAACTGATTCTCGCCGATTCTTCGAGAATCACCAATGATTCTCGACGAATTTTACTTGGCGTTTTCTCTGGATGCTGCTGGACCGGATTCTGCCGCTGGACTATTTTGAACCGGAATTCGGGTGTCTACGTGTGGGACCCACAACGGTCATATTGTAAGTGTCTACCGTGTATAAATACTCGGGTATTTTTGAACAGTAAGGACAGCGAAGCAGATAAGAAATACGCGAGCACGGACGAACGCTAAAATCGTTGCTTCCGCTCCGCCGCCGCCGCTGCCGCTCGCGACAAGGTGTTCGCCGGTTGATCGTGGTTTCGCCCAGATTCTCCTGCGACAGAAGCCTAGCTAAGCTTAGCGTCTCACGTGTCTATCCGGAGATCTCTTGTCTCTCGATTTGTAGATCGGGAAAATCTTCCCCATCCGAATCGATCGAGACGATTGATCCTAGTGTGACCGTTGGTAGACCTAGCTTGCTTCGCTACGAAGTTTGGATCAACAAAGAAGTGCAGCCTCACATCGTTGTTGCCGCCGATCCCGTGAACCTAGCCGCCGCTCATCTTGCCGCCGCCGGTTCCAGGGAGATCCTCTCCAAGAGAGATCTAAGGTCGTGGACTCCTTGTGGACGTCAAGAACACGTCGTCAACAAAGAGGGACATCTTAGTCTCCAAACGAAGTTTGTATCTCGTGTACATTCTATTTTACTTTTGTTGTAAAGGAACGTTTGTTCCGTGATTGTAAGGGTTGGGTGCAACCCGGTTTGTGGGAGTGTTGACTCCTACGTGTGGAAGGGTTCCTTCCGATAGTGCAAGGATTGGATTTCAATCCTGTTGGAGAAGTGACCGAGTCGTCCCTTGTTGGGAGATAGGTCGAAGGGGGAAAGTGGATGTACCCAAGTTGGGGAACCACTATAAATTGCCTGTGTATTCTGTGTGCTGTGCTGGTTATTTTTATTGTGCAGGTACAATCTTAAATTCCCTAAAAACGCCGCACGTCACCTATTCCCCCCCCCCCCATAGGTGAAGCTAGTTGACACTAGGTGGACTTTCAAGTGGTATCAGAGGGAGGTTCCTCATCAAAAAGGTTAACACCTTGAGTAGTATCCTGCCATCGGTGTCAGAAGCATGGAGCTGGAGTATGAGATATCGCCACTAAGACTTCCCGCATGTACAAAGGAGTATTATCTCATCTGGAGGATGAGGGTGTCATATCACTTGGAGGCCATCGATCCTCGAGCATCTCTCATCCTGGAAGAGGGTCCTTATGTTCCTATGAAGACCTCCTGCTCTGGAAAGAATATCGAAGTGCCCAAGTGCATTGCAGAGATGTCAGAGACGGAACTGTCACTATTTAACTTGGACAAGAGGATTCGTCAAACTATCTTGGATATCTGGTCTGGAGCTTCTCGCTCTAGATTGGAAAAATGTAGGACGGCTAAATCTATGTGGGTGATGATCTCAGAGTTGATGGGGGGGTCAGAGAAAGCTGGAATCTGCTGTCAACCAGAGGATGAAGCCTATGTGGGGGTCCTCACCTCTGAAGATGAAGTCATGGATCTCTCGGACAACATCAGAGCTCCAGTGTCCGTGTCAGAGACTGAAGAGGCCAGTGAGGAAAGCAGCTCTGATGAGGATGAAACAATGGTCACTGGCTCTAATGACAATAACACAGAAGAGCAGGTAACTTCTTCATCCTGCCCCATATCTCTTGAAGTTTCTGAAGACATGAACTGCTTTCCTTCAGAAGATTCTGATTCCCTAAAGAGAGCCCTTCAGAAAAGCAACCTACTTGCTAAGGAGCAAGCTCAAGAGATTGCTCGACTGAAGATCTTGTTGGTTCTCCAATTGGCGTCCAACAAGGTCAAGGACTCTAAGATCTCAGCTCTGGAGAGTAGTCTAGAAAATGAGAAACGAATAGTATCAAATTTTTCCAAAGTTGATGCTATAAAGAGAAAGCAAGAAAACGGGTGGATCTCCCGGATTATCAATTCGTGGAAAAATGGGGAAACGGTATTCCGACCCCCCACTCCAAGCAGGAAGGCAATTCATCATGCCTTCAGGTATGACCACAGGAATAGTCGTGGTCACTGCAAGGGTGATCTGTCCCCATGTGGAGACACCCGGAGTGCAAGAGCCGTCGTGGCCACCCATGAGAGAATACCTAAGGCTCATTCTGAGCCCTTTGTATTCACTGCCACTGTCTCAACTCGGTGTGAATCTGCATGTCCCAGCTCACAGAAGACTTTTCACCACCCGAGGACACAGGAGAGGGAGGATAGAAGTCATGGTGTAAGTTTTCATGGGGCCTCAGGAAGGGGGATGCCTGAAAGAATGGCACCACCTTCCCGACCTCATGACGCTCACAACATGCATTCCTTCCACCCTTCCACGTGTCACGATGGAAGAGGAAATTTTGTGAGGAGATCATGCTCTATCCTATTTAGACCTAGGACCGTGACTACCTCAGTCACTAGATCAGGTCAGAAACGGCGATACAACATTCACCCATGTTGGTGCTGTGGCAAAGTGGGACACTTTGCCATCGACTGTTGGCACAACCCCTCTGTGCCAAAGGCAAGGGCTTATCCACATTCACGGGACAGAGGTAGTCTTCCTGACAGGTTTTCTGGGGGAAGGCAGTCGAGTGCTTATGCTAACAGGAACCTAGCACCCAATATGATTTGGGTTCCTAAGGTAAGGTAATTCTTTCTTGCAGGGTAGTCTAGGTTCCCGTAAATATGAGGGGAACTAGACAGTAGGTGTTCCAAGACGGAATTGGAACATGCATCTGGAATAATAGAAGTGATATCTATATAAGCATTCTAACATCGAGCACCTGGTATGTTATAGTCAGAGAGACTAAATGTTAACTCTCATAATCCCAGGTACTTTTGATCAGTTCAAGGACTTGAGTCATATTGTATCCACATTTACATATATATCTATATATATGTACATTTATACTTATGCTTATACATATATGTGTGCTCATCTAAGGATAGGTTAACTCGATACATACAAACCTTTTATACATCAATAAAGAGTTAACGAAGATAAGTCATTGTGAATCTCGACAACTCACGTTTGACATCAAGAAGTGTTTGGAAAAGCCCCGTTCAAAACCAAATAGATTGGCTTTAAGATATATATATATTTATAATGTTTAAATTGACTTGACATCAGAAGAATTCAAAAATGCTGCAATGCCTCTTAACTTGAAGATTCCTAGTAAAGAAATCTTTCGATTACAACTTAGACAAATTCCCACCGATTCTTAGCAAAGGGATCCCATTATAACTTGTTAAAACCCTTATTATAACCTGTCGTTAACGCAAAGAAATCCCGCCGACCTTTCATTTCCACGGGAAACTTACCGCAGAATACTCGTCGAATGAGCAGAAATCCCGCCGACCCTTTATATATTTCAAATCCCGCCGAAGGAGCAAACTCTCCGGAAACTCGCCGACTCCTGCAGGAAAGCTCGCCGAATCTATATCCATCGAAGGTATCCCGCCGATTCCTGCTGGAATCTCTCCTAATCGAAAAGTTTCCCGCAGGACGCTCACCGCTTCTCACCTTTCATTGCTTCTCATCGCTTCTCACCGCAAGTTTCCCACAGGACGCTCTCCTTGTTCTTGGACGCTCTTCCGGCTTCAATTCTTGCCTCCAGGAATTTCTCCGCGTACACTCATCGGGTGTCCCTCGTCTTCATCGCACTAACCCACCGTCTACACCTTTAGGTAAACCTCCCTCACCCTTACTTGGACTTGATCGCTAGAGTCGCATCCTTTTTGATTTTTGATTAAGCGTAGAATAGGGCTTCTCTCCCTAGATCTGCAATGGCTCCAAGGACAACTGCTGGGTTGGTCACTGGTTGCGAGCTTGTTCGAACTGGGTTCTCTCACGCCTCTGACGAATTCAGAAACATCATTCTGATGCTGGAAGAGGCTGGGCTATCTTTCGTCCTGGAGCACCCGTGCAAAATCCTGGACAAAGAGGTGCTGGAGTTCTTCGCTACCGCAAGACTCCGGAATGGCGACTCTCTAATCAAAAGCAAGGTGGCTGGGGCAAAGGTCAAGATGTCTGCCAGCAAGCTGACTCGCTTCCTGCAGCTCTCTAGCTCAGAGCACGAGGACTATCTTGAGGAAGAAGACAAAAGCAGGACTCTCTTATTCTGTGGTCTCCCACGAGGAACTCGGTCGATCAAGCGCAAGGATATGAATGAAGAAGGGAAGCTTCTGTCTGACATAATTGGAAAGGTACTCATCTGCAAGCCAGGATCTCATGACCATATCTCTGCGGATATGTTCAAGATCCTGGTGGCCATTGTCTGCCGTAAAAGGTTCAACTGGGTGGCGTTGCTGTTCGAGAAGATAAAGGACACCTTGAGCTCTCCGAGTTTTGGCTGAATCATAAGTCTGTATCTAAATCAGCTAAATGGAGACAAGTTTGACATGAGTAAAGGTGTTCCTCTACACTACTTGAAGAAGATGGATTCAAGTGTGTTTGACCGATGGGAGAGGCGTATTGGGCAGACTGCCGTGGAAGAACAACATGGAGTATCTCCAGCAGTCACCCCCAGTGAAATTCCTGATACTTTGACTACAGGAATTGAGGGGGAGACTTTACCCACTCATGCTGATATAGTATCTGACATCTCCCAGGTGGCCAGGGATGCTGTGGCCAAAATACAAGAAGAAA
Source organism: Platanthera guangdongensis (assembly GCA_039583875.1). Lineage (NCBI taxonomy): Eukaryota > Viridiplantae > Streptophyta > Magnoliopsida > Asparagales > Orchidaceae > Platanthera > Platanthera guangdongensis. Next base: position 5,833,849 of record CM077157.1, on the reverse strand, counting down.
GTGAAACTGTGCTGGAGCATGAGGAGGCCCCGAAACGAAACGATCAAGGAGCCGAAGCTACTGTACTGGAGACTGCTGACAAAGAGTTGGAAGAGGCTGTTGATGAAGATGATTTCATGGATGATGACGGAGAGGAAGACGGGAATGAGGGACATGAAGCATTGGAGGCTCCGGATCTCTTTGAACCTCCATATGACAAGCATGCACCAGTGGAGGGGGAGTCAGAAAAATCTACAGAGGCCGCCAGCATTCCCCCATTAGAGACTGTGCTTGTATCCAGCTCTACAGATGCGTCTACTGACGAGCAAGGCCAAGAAGTGCCTCCAGCTCTTCCATTACGAGATGAGCTAACCACTCACACGGTAAATGTCATTCAGGGCATAGTGAATGAACTTAAGGCCTCTTTTGATAAAGCTCAGAATAAAATGCTGCAAAGGATTAAGAAGTCTGAAAATCTCATGCTCAAGAATATGGTGGAGCTCAATCATAAACTTGACGTGATGGACAAGAAATTTGAAGAAAAGTATACCGCGGCCGGCGAAGATGTCACACTTCTTATGGCCGGATTGAAAAAGAACACCGATACTCTTGCTGTAGTAAATCAGAACGCTCATGTTGTAGCCAACAACATTCAAAAGTTTGACGGTAATATGGTCACTCTCAACGCCAATCAGCAGGCCTTGGTCACTGAGTTCTCCCGGACCACCAAGCATATTGATGACTCCCTGCACTCCTATGCAAACTTCATCGCTGTCGAAGCCAAAAAGGGGGAGAAGGAATACATAGCTAAGATGGCTGAGCTCCGAGAAGTCATGATCAAAAACTTCGAACAGTCAAACAAATACGTCTATGACAGCAGCTGGTGGATGCTCCACCAGGCGTTAGGCGTCGCCTTGCTTGAAAATCCTGCGGATATTCATGCTCCTGAGACTTCTATGGCCGCTGAGGGAGTAAGTGTTGCTGAGGGAATAAGTGCAAGTGCTGCAGATGTTCTCATAAGTGAAGCTGATGCTAGGGCTATTTCCAAAGCTAAACTGAGGAGCATGTTTGACCAAGAGGCCCTAGCAAAAGCCAGGGGCAAGAGAAAAGCTCAGGAAGGGACCTCCAAGGAGACACTAGCTGAAAAGAGAATCAGAATGAGTGAGGAGGAAGTACGAAATGAAAAGTGGAGTCCAGTTTCAAAGAACATCATCTTGGACACCTTCTGGCTACAAGAAAAAGGAGAACTCAATCGAAACGAAGTATACAGCCAGTATGAGTGGGAAATGCACAAGACGTATGAAGCAAAACGAAACATCTTCTTCAGAAACAACACGGATGCAGATAAAGTTCCTCCTCCCAGATATTATCTGAAGCCTAAAGAGTACATGGAGAGGCAAAGGAAGAAGTACTTGGCGCAAAAACTCAAGGATGACTTAGCTAAGGAAAAATAGTCAACAATCTATAGCTTGTCATTTTCTCTTAAGAACATTTAATGCTTATTGCTATTATATGAACAATTCTGAGATTATATGTGTATATATATATTGGTATATATATTTGAATTTGTGAATGACTCAAGTCCTGATCTGGTTGCTTATATTCTCTTGTGCTGCATGTTTAACTTCTGAATGCTGTTTTTATTATTTGATTGGTGTTATTCATCTTAGCTAGTAGGGTTTTGGCTTCGTCAAATAGGGGGAGATTGTTGGGTATTGTATCCACAATCACCTGGATTTGAGGAAGCCACATGTCAAGCTAAGATGAATTCACAATGTATTTGATGAAACTTCTTAAGTTGTGCTTGCAGTTCTTCCACGCTAAGTGCACACCAATGTCAAGGTGCAGTAGGTCAATATACACAGGTCTGCACGACGTAATCCCTCGTTGAGCAGATCAGTGTGTTGGCCTACATGTACTCTCTCTATTGGAGTGCACTTACTTTCAAGTACAGGGTCGTGTTTATGCAAGAGAAGACAAGGAGCAAGGATGGGTCAAGGGGCAGCTCTTGGGTGGAAAGACGAAAATTCGTCTAAGTAAAATTCGACGAGAATCACCAAGTGATTCTCGCCGATTCGGCGAGAATCACTAGTGATTCTCGCCGAATCGTCGAGAATCATTAGTGATTCTCGCCGACTCCCTCCGGCTACCTCAAAATGGTGCCAAGTAAGATTCGGCGAGAATCACTAATGATTCTCGCCGAACCCATCGTGGAGCAGATCATGAAAACCAAGTTATATTCGTTGAGAATCAACAAGTGAATCGTCGAGAATGACTAACTGATTCTCGCCGATTCTTCGAGAATCACCAATGATTCTCGACGAATTTTACTTGGCGTTATCTCTGGATGCTGCTGGACCGGATTCTGCCGCTGGACTATTTTGAACCGGAATTCGGGTGTCTACGTGTGGGACCCACAACGGTCATATTGTAAGTGTCTACAGTGTATAAATACTCGAGTATTTTTGAACAGTAAGGACAGCGAAGCAGATAAGAAATACGCGAGCACGGACGAACCATAAAATCGCTGCTTCCGCTCCGCCGCTGCCGCTGCCGCTCGCGACAAGGTGTTCGCCGGTTGATCGTGGTTTCTCCCAGATTCTCCTGCGACAGAAGCCTAGCTAAGCTTAGCGTCTCACGTGTCTATCCGGAGATCTCTTGTCTCTCGATTTGTAGATCGGGAAAATCTTCCCCATCCGAATCGATCGAGACGATTGATCCTAGTGTGACCGTTGGTAGACCTAGCTTGCTTCGCTACGAAGTTTGGATCAACAAAGAAGTGCAGCCTCACATCGTTGTTGCCGCCGATCCCGTGAACCTAGCCTCCGCTCATCTTGCCGCCGTCGGTTCCAGGGAGATCCTCTCCAAGAGAGATCTAAGGTCGTGGACTCCTTGTGGACGTCAAGAACACGTCGTCAACAAAGAGGGACATCTTAGTCTCCAAACGAAGTTTGTATCTCGTGTACATTCTATTTTACTTTTGTTGTAAAGGAACGTTTGTTCCGTGATTGTAAGGGTTGGGTGCAACCCGGTTTGTGGGAGTGTTGACTCCTACGTGTGGAAGGGTTCCTTCCGATAGTGCAAGGATTGGATTTCAATCCTGTTGGAGAAGTGACCGAGTCGTCCCTTGTTGGGAGATAGGTCGAAGGGGGAAAGTGGATGTACCCAAGTCGGGGAACCACTATAAATTGCCTGTGTATTCTATGTGCTGTGCTGGTTATTTTTATTGTGCAGGTACAATCTTAAATTCCGCAAAAACGCCGCACGTCACCTATCCCCCCCCATAGGTGAAGCTAGTTGACACTAGGTGGACTTTCATTTACCAACACAGTCAATCATCCAACTTCTCCACATCTCTTATGTGCGACCCTGCAGGCTCATATCGCATTGGCAGTGAGATTACATGTTTGACCACTTTCAGATCACCATGGTAACTCCAACAAGAAGACCCACCACCTTATATATTTTGCACATGCAACATTAATGTATTTCCCACTGAGCCAAAGCTCTCCGAACAATCCCGTCCATCACAAATATCTACCGAGCCAAAGCTCCCCGGACTAACCTGTCTGTCACGAAACCATCCGAGCCATCGGCTCGCCGGGCTAACCTGACCATCACCAAAACCACCGAGCCTACCACTCGTGAGACCTAACCTGACTCCCACAACATCGGGGAGTGTGAATATAAGTGTAATCCTAGAGTATTTCTAATTACTCTTTCATTCTATTTATTCCTACGGCTTACGTTAACCTTGAACTACCCAAGGCATTCCCCGTGAAGGGATCTCGAGGGCACTAGAAACTACGATGGGCTGAAGCTCAAAGCTCCCTTTCGCAAGGCACTTACTATTATTGGTTATTACCAAATTCCCGATCCATTTTAACATTATTCTGGATCTAATCCCTATTGCATTTTGACTCTCTCTCTCTCTCTCTCCACAGGAAAGACGATCTTTTGTCGATCCCGAGTGCCTCTTAACACTAGTCAACCCATCACTCTCATATCATGACTCATAATGAAGCTCTCTTTTTCTTTTTCACTTTACCAAGATCAGTAAACTATTAACCCCATCCCCCTATGTCCCACATGTTATTACAATTTCCGCAGTTTTACTAAAGGCAAACCAACCTAAGTTATATGATGTACATGATATGAGGTACTCCAAATTTTCATCCAAATGTCCTGAGATATTTATTGTGGGTCTATCATGACATATTTAGCCTAAATCCAGAAACTTGTAATTTTCCTAATTAATTTTGGCATTTATTAAATTTTCCCAAACGTTAGACCTTGGATAATTTTGAACACGAAGTACTAAATTTCCTTAAGATATGGCCACCAAAATATTATGAACACTATATGATAGCAATATATCAGTGTATACCAAATTTCATAGCTTTTTATAAATGTAATAACCTCTAAATAATTAATTCAAAGTAATTCAAATAATTGGAGTTAAAAAAAGGAGTGTCATAAATCATAGCCCCAAAATTATATAAAATGTACCAGAGACTTATAATAATCATAAACCACTACTGACTAAGTTTTATGCAATTCCAAGGTCCGTGAACCATGTATAAAAATACATCAAATAATTCTATTAAAGTGCACCTTGTGAAGCAACATTCTTATAAACTCATCAAAATAATATGTAATAATTTTCTAGACTTTATTATGCCCTAAAAGATTCTCTGGCCAAGTAACACAAATTTTCAGCAAGATATAATATTAATTATCTATTTATCCATGTATGGTGCACAAGTTCACTTAACACATGAAGTACTAAGAGTAAATGCCCAAAAGATTCAAATAATTCACTAGTGCCTAAAAATGGTATCATCGTAAGACAATTAAACCATAGTTACTCCAAAAGTCATCAAGAAGGGTAAGGTGGAGATTATACCTACAAGTATGAGCTACTGTTTACTAAACATCCTATAATAATTTTCAGAGATCAATATCACTATAAAATTACTCCTGTCAAAATATCATAAAAATCCAAGATCACATGACTCATTATTTTCAGAGACCTAATTAATTTCCTAGTTATTAAAGTTGGGGGCATGTATCCAAATACTATAAAACCCCTTCCTAGGGCATTTCACCACCCTAATATCACATGGACTAAGCACCAAGTCCATACAAGGACATATGATCACCCCATGTCCTTCAGAAACCCCCAAAGTTCAACCTTGGGTTTAAACTAGGGTTCTAGGGCAAATCCACCTTAATCCAACCCAAACGCCATGTGAGGGTGTTGAATGTCATAACAAATCAGTGACCTAAGTTTCAACCTCTGTTAAGGTGAAGCTTCCCTTCGAAGCCCGACAGGCTATACGGGGTCTGCCCAAAGGATTTACTGGAACTTGCATACCACTATGCTCAAAGAACCAGACCTAAATGTGAACACTATTTATAAGTAAAATATATTTGAGAATGGTTGGTACAGTTGAGAGTTAGGTTCTTACAATAAGCCCAATCAAACATCCTTCTAGATACCCAAGGCTTGTAGGATCTTCCCTGGAGCAACCTAGCCTGTGTAATGACTGAAATTGGGATTGTAGAAATTTATGAATGGTCAGGGGCCAATTGTACCTCCTGAACTCATCGAGCTCATAAAAATCATGCAGGCACTGGGGAATTCTAAGCGACTTCAAGGGAAATAAGAACTTGCAAAGTATGTGTAACATCCCGACTTTTATTGGGCCACTAGAACCCTAGTGGGCGCAATAAAAGTGGCCCGAACCCTACCCCTGACCCGGAGGGAGACAACCCTAGGCGGGAAATAGAGCTAGAGAACTCTGATTTGAGTTATGTCAGTTCCTGTGACCTCATATAGTCAATATGAGTACGTCAGAACTTGTTCAGTTGGACCCAGAGGCCATATAGTGAATGTGACCATTCCTCGTAAAACGCAGCGAGAGCAGATTTTGGATATCGACCTTGAGAGCTCTGAATTGAGTTTTGTCGATTTTTGTGACCTCATATAACCTAGACAGGTGCATCAGAACCCGTCACGTCACAATCTGAGGTCTAGCGACAGTTTTACGCACTTTGAACATTTTAGCACGCTGCGAGGCGCAAATTTTGGACTTTCGCCAAACGGACTCCGATTCAACCCAATCAGTGGCATTGGAATCGTGTGGTCAATATGAAGTCAATGGAAGTCATCCTAGTCAATTTCGACGATAATTGGTCAACCTGTGGTCAAATCAAGCGTAGTCGTGCACCGAAAAGCGTGCGCACACCAATTATGACACGACACCCGAACTTTGACTCGACCTCAATGAATTGGACCCACTTTGACTTTGACCAGCAAGGGGGACCCACCCTAGAGTTGACTTGGTCAAACCCACCTAAAAATCCATCTTCTAGATTTTTCTCCAAGTAGGGGCCCCCCCCCCCCCTCCAAAAGAGGATGTCCCATGCCCCCCACACTTTCCTTGGGCCCCCAACCAGCAAGGAGCCCCTAGGGAAAGTAAAGGCCCACAAACCCCATACTCTCCTTTCTCCCCCTCTCTATCATCACCATGGAGGCCCAGGCCCATGAGGCTTTCCCCTATTCCCCACATGGGGAATATGTGGCACCTCCAGCTGTCCTTGGACATCTGGAGGGTGGTGATTAATCCCTCCCTAAGGAGGGATTAATCCCACATTGCCAAAGGGAGGGGAGCTCCCCCTCCCCAACCCTATAAAGGCCACCCCACCCCCTCTCCTTCCCCAAGCCTCAAGAGGAGCCCACCTTCCCCCTGCCTGACCCTTCCCAGAACCCAGGTGGCCGAAATAAGCCAAGCCGTGGCTCTCCCTCCCCCTCATCCACCACCTTGAGTCATGGTCGACCAAGCAGGCCCCTCCCGAGCCCACCAAACCCAGGTGGAACCCTCTCTCCCTCCCCCTCCCCATTTCCGACGTGGTGCATGACACTCCTGGCGGCCGGAGCGCCGCCGGCGCCACCCGAGCCATGTTTCAGGCTGGGTGACGCCCAAGGAGGAGAAATCCTCCCCCAGCGCCGGTGGTGGCACTGGGGGAGTATTACACCACTGGGGGTAGGAGCCCCCAGCGGCAGAGTGCGGCGGTGCCGCCGGAAAACGTGGTTCCGGCAGCACCCGCAAAATAGAATATTTTTTTTAAAAATCTGGCGGCGAAGGCCGGCTGCACATGGCCGCCGGACCACCGCCGACGTGAAGCCCGACCCCTGGCGCGTCGGTCGGGGGTGAACTGATGGGTGGCAGGCGGCCCGATGAGCGGGGGTGGCGTGGTGGTGCCGGGAGCAGGGCCACCGCTACCCCAAAGCTCTCGGGATAGTTTTTCCGGCGGCGGCGGGCGGCGCCAGGCCGCCGGACCACTGCCCAGAGAACCGCCGGCTCTAGGCGAGCCGATCAGGGCCGGCACCGATGTCTGTAACAACTCGCCGGCGATGGTGGAGGTGGCTCAACCTCTATACTGCCGGCGAGAAGCAGCAGCCGCCCGATCTAGTGATGAAGATCGGGCGGCTGGCTTTACCTTATCCCCCCCCCCCCCCCCCCCCGCCCCCGCCCCCCGCCTCAGCATCAGCGCCCCCCACAGCGGATCCGATGCCGATTCGCTGTGGGGACAGTAGGATATAAAGCCCCATACGGCTTAATTCTAGACGCAAGATCAGATAGATCTGCTATTAGCCGACCAAATCAAAAGGCCAGATCTTTGGGAATCTTTGGTCACAATTCATTCCAGCACTTTAAATAAACAGCATAATCACCGCACTTATTCTCATTGCAATTTACCATTATAGTCTCAGGTCCTGCTCTGATGAGCAGTCGTCGAGCCTTAGTTGGGGATAACTGGAGTTGAGGTAGTCCTCTAGGTCTAGCCCTAAATAATGCGCTCCCACGCTCCTTGTCGAAAGTAGAGCTGAGTGTCGACGCCCGAAGTCTAAGTCTAGTAGGGTAGGCCGACGTAGACCCGATGTTTTATAATGTTTGCCTTTGTTTGATTGATTGTAAATTGCTTGCGGTGAAATGATGGCAGGTCAGTCCCTTCCGCAGACCGTTCGTACCGGTGCAGGAAGGTATACGACTCAAGGCTACAGGGAGATGAGTACCACGGGTGACCGACCGTTATATTCCCAGTCGGGTTTTCCTCAGCTGGTCGGCCAAAACGATTCGTCGGATGTCGCTCACATCCAAGAGTACACATGGTTGTACGTTAGGGCCTGGGGTTTTGTAGTACGATCACCCCCAGAAGTGGCAGGACTGGCCACTGTCACCGACGGCCATATCGGTGAGGCCCGCGGGGCTCGCTACCCTGCTCGAACAGAAGAAGTCCAAACTATGTCGGCATAGGGTTGTGTGCATGGCTATGAATGTCTGCGGTGTATGCGTGGCTATGAATGTCTACGGTGTGTGTGCGGCTGTGAATGCCTGTGATAGTTTTCAAGATTTGAAACCTGATGTGCTGATGAGCTATTAGAGCCTTGTTATAACTGATTTATACTATTGCTGCTTTTACCGGTTATACTACACTCTTTTTTAATTGCTCTTAGTTGTTCATAAATGAAATATTGTGCTAACCCTCTCTTGCCCCGGCTTTTTACTTTTGTTGGGTGAGTGCGTGCACGTCCCCAGGATGTGGATCCGGGGAGGAGAATTGTTTCCACTTAGCTCTGTGACTAATGATTATTTGATTAACCATTCACAGGAGGTGGAGCACCGTAGTGACCCGCTGCCGCAGGAGATTACGCCAGCAGCTAGGTCTACTCGAGCAGATGCACCCCTGCCATCCCCAGAGTTTAGAGACGTGAGTACCGCCGAGCAGTGTAGAGAGAGAGAGAGAGAGAGTATATGAGGATTATATGTACCACATGTATAGCCCACAGACTTATTTAAATGCTTAGGATTCGGCCCTAGAACCGCTGTGATTCTTATATGTTATATATAAATCTGCAATGGTTTCCTGTTAATGCTTCTGCTATATTTTGATCGGTTGTGTATGTTATGATTCGAGCAAGGCAAAGCAACCATCTAGAGGGTGGACCGTTTCCCCTAAGAGCACTGGGTGGACGTCTTGGGCCAAGTAGTACCCCTCCGGCCCGACCCGGGTGAAAGGTTGGGGGGGCACTATAAACAGATCAGAGCCATCACGATTCATCCTTGTGGAGAAGTATCAGGATCCCGTTGTCCCTCGCTTCGTTCTCAGTTCGGGACGAACCTTGCAGTGGAAGCCTGGTGTACCCTAGTGTAGAGGCTTAGGGATTCTAGACTGTACGATAGTACGCCCATACACCATCATTTTTCGCTTGGGTTGTCGTTTTTGCAAATTTTCCTTACTTTTGCAAAATACTGACACTCTTTCCTATTACTTCTCCAGATACCGGAGTACAGTAACGGGGGATCCTCGTCCAGAGGATACGTTCCAGCTACCCCACCACCAGACCCGGTTGCTCCCACTGTCGTACCGTTTGTCGAGACCGATATAGGGAAGACACTGACGGCTATACTAGAGACCTTCTGGGATGCTCTAGCACAGCCACCACGAGAGATGACTGCACCCACCGATCTGCTGACAACTTTCCGAGGACTGAGGCCTCCCCCTTTCAGGGGTACAGAGACAGCCATCCAGGTAGAGGAGTGGGTGGAGCGAGTAGAGGAGCTGTTAGTAGGGATGATGTGCCCAGCTGTGGTAGCAGTCTCTTTGGTGGTGACCCTCTTGGAGGGATATGCGAGGGATTGGTGGAGAGCGGCTAGTAGTTCTACCTTTCAAGGTCAGCCGTTGAGCACGATCCTTTGGGAGGAGTTCTCTGTGGCCCTACTAGAGTTCTTTATCATAGATGCAGACCGAGCCGCGCTGCAAGAGAGGTTCCTGCTCATCCGATAGGGCAACCGCACAGTGGCAGAGTATGAGAGAGAGTTCATACACCTGGTACACTTCGCCGGGAACCTGGCTGCCTTCGACAAGGATAGAGCTTCTCGATTCTACCGAGGACTACGAGACGACCTGAGGCAGGCCCTGATTATGCTTTCTCAGGCCACCTTTCACACCATAGCCACCCATGCGGTAGCATTAGAGTTGGACCAGCAGACAGTGGCTCAGCGACACAGAGGTCTGGTAGAGCTTCCTCGAGACCAGAGGCGAGATGGAGGAGTCGCTCCCCACAGATAGGATAGAGAGTGCTGGCAGTGATGCCGCAGGCAGCCTTATAGGCACCCACCAGCGCCCCCAGCACCCCCAGCTGTACAGTCAGACGTTAGAACAGCTCTAGCTCCACAGCCCCCACTAGTGGCCCGACGATATGTTCCCTTCGCAGGGATCTGCTTCTTGTGTCAGCAGTCAGGACATATGAGGGCCTTTTTCCCTCATGCGACAGGGAGACAGGGATTAGGAGCAGTTCAGGGTGGACAACCGACATGGGGATAAGGTCAAAGAGGCCGCAGATGCAGAGCTGGTAGGAGAGGCCAGCCGGGCCAAGCAGGGCACCAGGAGGCCTACGCACTCGACCTGCAGCACGGACCGGCCCCTGACGTAGTCATAGGTATATATCTTAGGCGATAGGAGATATCAGATCTTCCACTGATATTGTATATTTCATATATATGTATATTAGTTGGATGATATGTATTTATATATATTTCCCATGTCGTCAGGAATCTTGTTGCTAGAGGGACTCCCTGCCCAAACCCTTTTTGACACATTCTTTCGTCTCTCATGATTTCATCGCAATAAAGGGAAATGTTATTCGTTCAACCGGACAGTCTATACGAATCCGTTTACCGGACAGGTCGAATATGACATCTACGAAAAAGTGTTCGTTCCAGGCTACGCTGGGAGAGGTGGAATTTGAAATCTATGCAACCATCCTAGCAATAATTGGGTTTGAACTCATTCTGGGGATGGACTGGCTGGCCGAGCACCAAGCACAAATAAACTGTTCCACGCGAGAAGTCCAGATACAGAACCCAAATGGACAAAGCGTCGCGTTGACAGGTGTGCCCTCTATCTCGCGCATTATCTTGACTTCTACGCAGATGGTGAAATCAGTCTGTCAGAAGGACGAAGTATACATAATCTACTTCGAGATGGAAGACAAAACTCAGGTGCTCGCCAAGGTCCCAGTAGTCCACGACTTTCCAGATATTTTCCCTGAGTCCCTCCCGGGATTGCCACCCCAGCGAGAGGTCGACTTTCAGATCGAGCTCATGACCGGAGCACGGCCAGTATCGTGAGCCCCCTACCGGATGGCCCCAAGAGAGCTGACTGAACTAAAGATCTAGCTCTAGGAACTAATAGATGCTGGATTCGTCCTTGCTAGTTCCTCGCCCTGGGGAGCCCCGGTACTTTTCGTCAAGAAGAAATACGGGACTCTGCGACTGTGCATCAACTACAGGGAGCTAAATAAGCTTACTATACGCAACACGTACCCCCTTCCTATGATCGACGAATTGTTCGATCAGTTGCAAGGTGCTTCGGTATTCTCCAAGATGGACCTGAGGTCCGGCTATTACCAGCTTCGAATCCGAGAGTATGATATCCCCAAGACTGCCAGCTCCCGATACGGTCTATACGAGTTCCTGGTGATGCCCTTCGGGCTCACCAACGCGCCCTTCGCCTTCATGGCCCTGATGAATAGAGTCTTCGAACCCTTCTTGGATCACTTTGTCATCGTCTTCATAGACGACATCCTAATCTACTCGAGGACCATGACGGATCATACTCAGCACCTGCAGATGATGCTATTAAAGCTCTGGGAGCACTCTCTCTTTGCCAAATTCAGTAAGTGTGAATTCTAGCTAGAAGAGGTTGGATTCTTGGGCCACACGATAAATAAGCAAGGAGTGGCAGTAGACTAAGCCAAGATCCAGGCAGTATAAAATTGGCCGCTACTCAGGACAGCTGCGGATATCCGGACTTTCCTTGGCCTTGCCGGATACTACAGGAAGTTTGTTGAGGGATTTTCCAAGATCACCCTACCCCTGACTGCTCTCACCAAGAAAGACGTCGCATTCTGATGGACGCCGGAGTGCGAGGCTGCGTTCATCGAACTGAAGAAGCGCCTGACTTCTGCGCCAATCCTTACGATCCCTACAGGTACTGAGGGATTCCAAATCTACACCGACGCCTCCCTGAAGGGATTGGGAGCAGTCCTAATGCAGCATGACAAGGTAGTGGACTACGCTTCACGACATTTAAAGCCACATGAATTAAACTATGCAGCACATGATTTAGAGTTGGGCACCGTTGTCTTTGCCCTTAAAATCTAGAGGCACTATCTGTACAGAGTAAGATGTGAGATCTTCTCTGACCACAAGAGCCTCAAGTATATCTTCACGCAGAAGGAGCTGAATCTCCGGCAGTGTCGATGGATGGAATTCTTATGCGATTACGACTTCGCTCTCCAATATCACCCCGGGAAGGCAAACAGAGTCGCTGATGCTTTGAGCCGCCAGCCTGCGATAGCCGGGAGCTGGATAGATCAGATCCATAAGGAACTTTTCTAGTCTTTGATAAACTTGGAGATTACCCTGGCTGCCCAAAGAGATCTGGAAGAGTACTATTCCCAACTATATTGGATGGAGATCCAATGCGACATCTGGGATCGGATACAAGAAGCCCAGAAGATCGACCCAGAGGTAATGCCGATCATTCGATCTCTACAAGAAGGGGCACATGATGATTATAAACTTCATGACGGGATTCTGCAATTCAAACATCGCATATTCGTTCCCGCTACCGGAGAGATTTGTGAGGAAATTTTGCAAGAGGCCCATCAGTCAAGGTACTCGATTCACCCTAGCGTGGTTAAGATGTACGTGGACTTGCGCAGGACCATTTACTGGCCTGGAATGAAAAGAGATGTCACCAACTTCGTGGCCCGGTGTCAGACCTGTCAGAAGGTCAAGGCCGAATGTCGTAGTCCAGGAGGCCTATTACAGCCCCTGCCGATACCAGAGTGGAAGTTCGAAGACATCTACATGGACTTCATCCACGGCCTACCTCGATCTCGTGCTGGGAATGACTCAATATGGGTGGTCGTTGATCGACTCACCAAGGTAGCGCAGTTTATTCCAAACCGACAGGGTGACGGAGTAGATATCCTGGCCAGGATGTTCCTAGAGCAAGTGATACGATTTTATGGAGTACCAAAGTCCATCGTGTCAGATCATGACGGGTGCTTCACATCTAAGGAGTGGAGGCGAGTGTAGGCGTATTTGGGAACCAAATTGGCCTTCAGCACCGCCTTCCACCGCAGACAGACGGAGAGACGGAGAGGACGAACCGGATGATGGAGGATCTTCTTCGATTGTGCATAGTGGAGCACAATGAGCCGTGGGAGCAGCTGTTGTCGTTAGTCAAATTTTAATACAATAACAGCTACCAGGCTAGCATTAAGATGGCTCCGTACGAGGCATTGTATGGAAGACGTTGTCGAACCCCTTTGACTTGGGCTTAGGAAGAGGACCCGGAAGCCTTGTGAGTGGCTTACATAGATGACACTACGACATCGATACGGCTGATTCAGGAACGAATGCAGGAAGCGCAGAGCCGGCATGCTAAGTACTATGATGCGGGACACCGACCGGTGGAGTTCAGCGTGGGGGAAATGGTGTTTCTGAAAATAAAGCTAGTGCATGGTGTCACCCGGTTGAGGAAGTAGAAAAAGTTAGATCCCCGCTTATTGGGCCCCTATCCGGTGACAGAGCGTGTTGGCCCCGTCGCCTATCGTTTAGCCTTGCCCCCAAAGTTGGGGAATCTTCACGATGTGTTTCATGTCTCTTCCTCGAGACGAGTCCGCCAGCAACCAGAGCAGAACCTTCCTACCCCACCGGCGCAACTTCAGTCAGATCGATCTGTCTGGCTCGAACCCGTCAGAGTGGTAGATTATAAGGTGAAAACACTATATAACAAAACCATTCCGATGGTTAAGGTGCTATGGTCAAACTACGGACGAGAGGAGTTTACGTGGGAACCTAAAGCACTCCTCCGAGAAAAGCACCCAGTGCTCTTTCCCCAGGTATGTTACTTTTTCCCCCTACTTCAAGCAAATTTTCGGGGACGAAAATCCTTTTATTTTTATTGGATTGTAACATCCCGACTTTTATTGGGCCACCAGAGCCCTAGTGGGCCCAATAAAAGTGGCCCGAACCCTACTCCTGACCCGGAGGGAGACAACCCTAGGCGGGAAATAGAACTAGAGAACTCTGATTTTAGTTTTGTTAGTTCCTGTGACCTCGTATATTCAATACGAGTACGTCAGAACTCGTTTAGTTGGACCCAGAGGCCATATAGTGAATGTGACCATTCCTCGTAAAACGCAACGAGAGCAGATTTTGGATATCGACCTAGAGAGCTCCGAATTGAGTCATGTCTATTCATGTGACCTCATATAACCTAGACAGGTGCATCAAAACCTGTCACATCACAATCTGAGGTCTAGCGACAGTTTTACGCACTTCGGCCATTTTAGCACACTACGACGTGCAAATTTTGAACTTTCGCCGAACGGATTAGGATTCAACCCCAGTCAGTGGCGTTGGACTCGTGTGGTCAATACAAAGTCAACGAAAGTCGTCCTAGTCAATTTCGACGATAATTGGTCAACTGGTGGTCAAATCAAGCGTAGTCGTGCACCGAAAAGCGTGCGCACAACAATTATGACACGACACCCGAACTTTGACTCGACCTCGATGACTTGGACCCACTTTGACTTTTACCAGTAAGGGGACCCACCCTAGGGTTGACTTGGTCAAACCCACCTAAAAATCCATCTTTTGGATTTTTCTCCAAGTAGGGGCCCACCCCTCCTCTCCAAAAGAGGATGGCCCATTCCCCCCACACTTTCCTTGGGCCCCCAACCAGCAAGGAGCCCCTAGGGCAAGTAAAGGCACACAAATCCCATACTCTCCTTTCTCCCCCTCTCTTTCTTCACCATGGAGGCCCAAGCCCATGGAGGCCCAAGCCCATGGGGCTTTCCCCTATTCCCCACATGGGGAATATGTGGCACCTCCAGTTGTCCTCGGACAGCTGGAGGGTGGTGATTAATCCCTCCCTAAGGAGGGATTAATCTCATATTGCCAAAGGGAGGGGAGCTCCCCCTCCCCAACCCTATAAAGGCCACCCCACCCCCTCTCCTTCCCCAAGCCTCAAGAGCAGCCCACCTTCCCCCTGTCTGACCCTTCCCGGAACCCAGGTGGCCGGAATAAGCCAAGTTGAGGCTCTCCCTCCCCTCCTCCACCACTTTGAGCCATGGCTGACCAAGCCGGCCCCTCTCGAGCCCACCAAACCCAGGTGAAACCCTGTCTCCCTCCCCCTCCCCATTTCTGACGTGGTGCATGGCACTCCCGGCGGCCAGAGCGCCGCCGGCGCCACCCGAGCCTTGTTCCAGGCCGGGTGGCGCCCAAGGAGGAGAAATCCTCCCCCAACGCCGGTGGTGGCGCTGGGGGAGTGTTACACCACTGGGGGCAGGAGCCCCCGGCGGTAGAGAGCGGCGGAGCCGTCGTAAAATGTGGTTCCGGCGGCACCCGCAAAATAGAATAATTTTTGTTTAAATCTGGCGGCGGCGGCCAGCGGAGCATGGCCGTCAGACCACCACCGGCGTGAAGCTCGACCCCCAGCGCATCGGACGGGGGTGGACTGATGGGTGGTAGGCAGCCCGATGAGCGGGGGTGGCGTGTTGAGGGCTACCTCCAAAAAAATGTTGAGAATTTGTGGAATTAATTTAGTATTTTTAAAAGCCAAAATAAAACTTGTTTGGGTAAATTAAATGCCCTCCCAAGGGTTGTATCAAAAAAAGAGTCATGGGGATAAATTTTTATATTTTTCCTAAAATATTGAAGCCTAGGGTCGCGGACAGATCCTTTATCCGCTCATTTTCCCTAAAACGGAAATTGGAGTGTGCGATCACACCTTATAAGTACTTTAAACTATTTTATCGACGAGAACGGCCGAGGCAAGTGACTAAGCTCCGGGTTTTCCAAAATTTTGTTAAACCGTCGAGCGCCTCGACTCTCATATGAATATGACATGCTCGGAAGATGCGAGTACAAATGATGGCTTGAAGTTGCCCCTGATGGCTATAAGAATGTAACTCCAAGCCAACCCTGGATTTAATTAAGCCGTAATTAATAAGGCGCAACCAAGTTAAGATCGGATCTTAATAATGGGTGTAACCAAGGAAGCTTTATCAAAAAATAAAATAGAACTGAACTAAGCCTCCTGAGAATGGAGATGGACCTGAAGCCTCCTGAATGGAGTGATTGGACTACTAATCATTTTCTTATGATTATTCCAGTCTTGCACTGGTCCAGTTCCTTTATTTATTACAGTTCATTACTTTCAATTCAATACAACTCCAGCCTCGTACTGGTCAAGTTCATTTCAGTTCAGTACTATTCCAGTCTCGTACTAGTCAAGCTTATTTCAGTACTTTCATTTCAGTACTGTTCCAGTCTCATACTAGTCAAGCTTATTTCAGTACTTTCTCTTTAGTACTACTCCAGTCTCGTACTGGCCACAATTCATTCCAGCACTTTAAATAAGTAGCATAATCACCGCACTTATTCCCATTGCAATTTACCATTATAGTCCCATGTCCTGCTTTGACGAGCAGTCGTCGAGCCTTAGTTGGGGATGGCCTGAGTTGAGGTAGTCCTCCAGGTCTAGCCCCAAATAATGCGCTCACACGCTCCTTATCGAAAGTAGAGCTGAGTGCCGACGCCCAAAGTCTAAGCCTAGTAGGGCAGGCCGACGTAGACCTGATGTTTTTTAATGTTTGCCTTTGTTTGATTGATTGTAAATTGCTTGCGGTGAAATGGTGGCAGGTCAGTCCCTTTCGTAGACCATTCGTACCGGTGCAGGAAAGTAGACGACTCAAGACGACAGGGAGATGAGTACCACGGGTGACCGGCTGTTATATTCCCCGTCGGGTTTTCCTCCGCTGGTCGGCCAAAATAATTCGCCGGATGTAGCTCACATCCAAGAGTACACATGGTTGTACGTTAGGGCCTGTGGTTGTGCTGTACGATCATCCCCAGAAGTGACAGGACTGACCGCTTTCACCGATGACCAGCAAGAAGTACAGTCAATGTAGGGTTATACAGATTTTGATATGATTCAGTAAGAAGTACAGTCAATGTACAGCCCTCCAGAGGGTACTATAAATGTTATCATTGAGAAAGTAGAAATATCAGAGGCAGCTTTGAATAAAGAGCAAGAAGCTCAACTTTCAAAGAAAAGATTTAGAGAACAGGCAGAGTTGAAGCCTGATTTTGAGCAGTGGAGTCCAACTTCCAGGAATATTATCTTGACTGCCTGGAAAGCTGTGAAGGACAAGACCCATGACAGGGGTAAATGGTACATTGAGCAAGAATGGATCAAGTATGAAGCTAGGCAGGAAGCCATTCTACAATATAGAAGAAAGGCAAAAGCTGGGAAGCTACCTCCTAATGCTCAGGAGCCTAGCAAGTATTTCCCAAAGCCTTTTCATTATTTTGAAAGGCAAAAGATAAGGGCTGAAGAACAAAAGAAGAAAGATCTAAAAGGCAAGAAGCCAGCTGAAGATACTGAAGCTCCAGTACAAGCCAAGATCCAGTCAGGTAAAGACATAGTCCTCAAGGAGCCTGAGCAGCCTTAGAATAGATTAACTAGATTTTACAACATTGTAATCTTTAGTTTTAAAAATCTATGTAAATTATTGTTAAGAAACTTTTGAAAGTTTAAACAAAACAATGATTAATGCTTATTATGTTTGCATCATTATTCTGTGATGACATTTTATACATGTTTTGTTTATAAGTTACCATGTCATGTAATGTTTTTATACATCATAATGTGTGTTTATTATGAATGGTGTATATCATTAACTAAGGGTTATGACTTCTCCAAATAGGGGGAGATTGTTGGGTACATTGGAAAATGTGTACCAGATTTGAAGAAGGCTCACCTTACTCAATGATATGCATTAAGGTGTATTTGATGTTGTTTTGAGTTTATATGTGCAGGTTAAGAAATTGCAGGAATGCAGGAAAAGTTTCTAAGTCCATGAGTCGACACCAGAAGAAACTGTGTCGACACTTATGAAAGCTTGTGTCGACACTAGAGAAAAGCTATGTCGACACCTGGAGTCAATTGTGTCGACACTTGGAAAGGCTGTGTCGACACCAGAAGAAACTGTGTCGACACACAGAGACAGAGTCGACACACAGAAAAGCTTAGTCGACATCAACTGTGTCGACACACATAGGCAGAGTCAACACACAGAAAAGCGTAGTCGACATCAACTGTGTCGACACACAGAGGCAGTGTCGACACACAGAAGACTTTGTCGACATCAACTGTGTCGACACACAGGACTTGTGTCGACACACAGAACTAGTGTCGACATATTCTACAGAAGATGTGTCGAGAAGCAATGTCAACACCAAGGGAGCTGTGTCGACACCACCAAGGCTTGTGTCGACACTTAGTCTACTTGTGTCGACACATGATGAAGTTCAGTCTCGACACTTTGCTAACAAAGACAGAGTTTCAAGAAGTGACTGGAGACTTGACAGCTGTCATAACCAACCGGTCTACTACAACTGTTAGAGCTGTCAGAAGTTGGTTAGAAACCGGATCAGCCGATTACCATAGAGGAAGGCTATATAAAGACATTCTCCATCAACAGAAAAAATACAGAATAATACACATGAGATAAAAACACGAAAAAACAGAAGAAGATTTTCAACAGAAGATCTAAGAAGACATTCTGAAGTGGTGATCTACTCAGAGTTTGTCAAGAGAATTCAAATAAGAATTCAGAAGAATTGTGAGAGAGAGAGAGAGCTCCATCTATTCAAGTGAAGAAAGGGACTTACATCAACAAGTCTCTTAAGTGCGGATTCTGTACCAGTCTGCCAAGAAGGATTCAGATTGATTTCTGAATTTTAAGAAAGAAGCTGATTGAAGATCAACTTCAAAGGAGATCAACCCTACTGTGTTCAGATTCAAGAAGCTTTGAAGAAGCTAAGACAGGTTGATCTCTATCGTCATATTCTTTCAAGAACTGATCAAGAAACCTTCCATCCCATCTCTCTCAAGCAGGGTGGTGGTAGATTTCAAATTTACATCTATTTTTTGTAGGATCTTTTTAAGATCTGAGTTGTAAGTCTAATTTATAAATGCTGAGTTGTAGGAGATTAAGTTCACTGAGTGGTAGGCCTTGTTGATAGCTGAGGTAGGGCTGTGAGCCTGAGTTGTAGGAGATTTTCATCTCTGAGTTGTAGGCCTTGTTGAAGGCTGAGGTAGGGCAGATTGCCTGAGCTGTAGGAGTGTGGACTCACTCTGAGTTGAGAATAAGGAAAGAAGTTAGGCTGAATCTAGCACACTGCTAGATAGGCGAAGGGGGAAAGTGGATGTACCCAGACCTTGGGGAACCACAATAAATTAGTGTGTCATCTGTGATTGTGTGTTGTATTGTTAATTCTATACTGTGATAGCTGTAGAACTATATGTTTTTAGTAATTAACTGAATTAATATTATGCCTTAGAAGGAAAAAGAATTGAACCTATTCACCCCCCCCCCTCTAGGTGTTTAGAAACCAATTCTTTCAAGTGGTATCAGAGGGAGGTTCCTCAAAGAAAGACTTAACAGT
The DNA here is from genome assembly GCA_039583875.1 of Platanthera guangdongensis. Lineage (NCBI taxonomy): Eukaryota > Viridiplantae > Streptophyta > Magnoliopsida > Asparagales > Orchidaceae > Platanthera > Platanthera guangdongensis. The sequence continues at coordinate 5,814,266 of CM077157.1, read as the reverse complement.
CTGAGTAAGATCTGTAAGGTAGAAGTAAGTTAAAAAAGATGGGTTCAGGAGAAAACCATAAAGAACTTGGTTCAATGAAGTTGCCTATCTGCAGGAAGGAAATCTTTGGAATATGGAAGGAAAGAGTCAGACTATTTATGGAGGCATCTGATCCTAGAATTTATATAACAGTTCAGGAAGGACCATATATTTCAATGAAGGTTTTTGTTCTTGATGCTAATCAAAGGATTCCTAAGAATTTTTCAGAAATGACTAAGGATAAGATCATCTTGGCTACAATGGATAAAAGAGAACATAATATTATAGTGAGTGTCATAGATGACTCAACATTCCAGAATCTGATTCACTGCAAAACCTCCAAGGAGATGTGGGATACATTGGTTGTCTACATGGAGGGTTCTGAAGAGGTTAGGCAAGATAGAAAGTCTATGCTTAATCAAGAATATGAGAGTTTCAGACAGGCCAAGTCTGATAGCATAACTGAATGTTATAAGAAGTTCTACAGAATTGTAAATGAACTAATGTCCTATGGAAGAATCTTCAGTACATATGAGCTGAATGACAAATTCCTTGGGTCTTTGACTAAGGATTGGGATACAAAGATCTGTGTCATAAGGGAAGTGGCCAGACTGGCAGAAATTTCACCTCCAACACTGTTTAGCAAATTGCTGTCTTATGAGATGCAGTTGTTGGCCAGAAAGGAGGAAGAGAAAAATACAAAGGTTGACTCAAGAGAAAAGTCAGTGGCCTTCAAGGTATAAGCCACAATGAAGAATTAGAGGATGTCTCCATCTTCTCCTAAGAAAGCTGCAGAAGTGATCTCAGAAAATTCTGATAATCACAGTTCAGACAATAGTAATTCTAATGAAGACTTTGCTGCTTTCACAAGGCAATTTCAGAGATTCTTAAAGAAGAAGTAGTGGAAATCTAAGCCATCCTCATCTCAGTCCAAGGATGACTATTATCAGAAGATGAAATCATCCAGGAAGGACAGGAGTGGGACAAAGCCTAGCAAGTCAACTACATTAAAGATTATTTGTTATTGCTGCAACAGACCTGGACATGTTGTGGCTGATTGTCCAGACAAAAGGAAGGAGTCTGCTGATAAAAAGAAGTCTCAGCACAAGAGAAAGAAGGAGAAATCCTTGGTAGCTAAGAAAGAGAAAAGTTGGACAGATCAATCAACTTCAGAGCCTGAATCTGGGGCTGAGGCCTATATTGGGTTGTTTGCAACAGAAGAAGAGGATGAGTTCTTGAAATTACTAGACTCTATCAATGAGCAAGAAGACCATCAGTGCAAAGGACTGATGGCTATGTCTGAAGAAGACCAGTGCCAGGATCAACCTGGTCCCAGTAAGGTAAAAAGTTTATCTGTAGATTCTGATTACTACACTGGGTCAGAATCAGATGCATCTGCATCAAGAGATGTGTATGGGTCTGAATCTGAAAGAGATATTCATCAGCTTATAGATGAATATGGGGATTTGTTGTAGGCACTCAAGAGAAGCAAAAACTTGGCCAAAAATCAGGCTAAGGAAATTGCAGCTCCTAAGTTGACTGCATCTGATTCAGAAAAGCTGCTGGATCAGAAGATGAATGAGATTGACAAGCTGAAAAACATAACTATTATTCAGTTGGGTACAATCACATTCAAAAATGATCAGATCAAAAGTCTGGAAGACAGACTTCAGAAAGAGAAGGAAATAGTGGCTAGTTTCTCTAAGCCAAAATCTGTCCTACCCTTAATTGATGAATTTGTGTCTCAAAAGGGTAGGCAGGATTAGGCTTTAAGGGAACTGCATGGGCTGCCCAGTCCAATAATAAAGGCAAAGCTCCAACACAAAACAAAAGATTTGCTGCCAATAATACATCTAAGATTGTACCTAAAATAGGTATAATAAGTATGAGTGTTGGTGCTGTGGCAAGATAGGACATTATGCCTTAGACTGTTGGCACAACACCAGTGTCAGAAAGGATAATAGTCTACCTGTTAGAAGAGATGCAGGCAGATTTGTCAAGTTTCAGGCTAACTTGAATCAAGGACCCAAAAGTTATTTGGGTTCTAAGGTTAAGTAATCTTTGTTGCAGGTGAGTCCAAGTTACCATGCCCCTATATGGTACTTAGACAGTGGATGTTCCAGGCACATGACTGGAACAAGAGGATTGTTGAAGGACTACTCACCAATATTGAATGGGCCTAAAGTAATTTTTGGTGGTTCTGAAAAAGGAACCATCAAAGGGTTTGGTAACATTTCTAACAACTTAATCACTATCACTCAAGTGGCTTATGTGAAGGGTTTGAAACACAACCTAATAAGCATAAGCCAGCTGAGTGATCTTGGATATGACATTTCATTTATCAAGAATGGGTGTCATATCAAGTGGTCAAGTGATCAAAAATTCATATTGACTGGCTATAGAAATAGAAATGTGTATTGCCTAAACTTTGAGAGTGAGAATAAAAATTCTCCTATCTGTCTTGTGGCTGATGAGAAAGCCTCTCATTGTGTCAAATGGCACAAGAGGCTAGCTCATCTTAACTACAAGACTATTGGCCAACTCTTTAGTAAAGAGTTAGTGAGGAATGGTCCTCAAGTTAAGTGCTTTAAGGATGGAATATGCTCAGCTTGTCAAAAAGGCAAGCAGACCAGATCCTCCTTTCATAGCCTAGAAACCAAAGACTCAGTGAGATGCTTATACCTCTTGCATATGGATTTATTTGGTCCTATGTCAGTTCATAGTCTAGGTAGGAAGGTCTACACTTTTGTGGTTGTAGATGACTATTCTAGATTTTCATGGGTATTCTTTCTAAGGCAGAAATCTGAAACCCCAAGTTTCTTCTGCAATTTTGTCAAACAAATTCATAATGAATTAGATAGTTCAGTGGTCAAAATCATAAGTGACCATAGAACTGAATTCCAATATGAAAGTATGACAAAGTTGTGTGAAGAATTTGGGATTCATCAGGAATTCTCCTCACCTAGAACACCTCAGCAAAATGGCATTGCTGAAAGAAAGAATATGACATTGATTGAGGCTGGAAGAACACTTTTGAGTGACACTACTCTCCCAGAATATTTCTGGGCTGAGGCAGTAAACACTGCATGTCATGTGCTCAATAGGGCTTCCATCACCAAAAGCCACAAAAAGACACCCTATGCGGTTATGAAAGGCAGAAAACCAAACTTATCATATTTTAGGATCTTTGGTTGCAAGTGTTATGTGCTTAACAATGACAAGTCTCACCTAACTAAGTTTGCTGCCAAATCCCAAGATAGGATATTTGTTGGGTACAGCAACAATAGTAAGGCATATAGGGTCTACAATTTGGCTACTCAAGTTGTAGAAGAGTTTGTTCATGTCATATTTGATAAATCTAGACTTATTAACAGTGAGTTGCCTAGTAGTTCTTGTAGCTCTACAGGTATACAGCAGAAGATGAACCAGCTTACTATCAGAGAAGATCCAACTGCAAAGCAAGATGGGGAAAATGGTAGTTACTGTCCAGGGGGAGTACAAGACACTCAAGAGGCAGATGAAGACCATGAGGTGCGGCATAATGAAGAGATTGAAGAAGATCAAACTGTTGATAGATTACCTCCAACAGTTAGACATTTAAAGGATCATCCTGCACACCAGATCATTGGTGATCCAAGACATGGAGTACAAACAAGAAGCAGGAACTCAAACACAGTTCTTTGCACAAGCTTCTTATCTCAACTGGAACCCAAGAGATTTGAAGAAGCAATTCAAGACCTACATTGGATTGATGCTATGCAGGAGGAGTTAAATCAATTCAGAAGGTGCAAGGTCTAGGAGTTGGTTCCAAAACCAAAGGGCCACAATGTCATAGGGACAAAGTGGATTTATAGAAACAAGCTTGATGAGAGGGGGATCATAGTGAAGAATAAGGCAAGACTAGTTGCCAAAGGATACAGGCAAGAAGAGGGCATAGACTTTGATCAGACTTTTGCTCCAGTGGCAAGGTTGGAAGTAATAAGGCTATTCCTTGCCTATGCAGCATATCAAGGCTTCAAAGTGTTCCAAATGGATGTTAAGTCAGCATTCTTAAATGGAGACTTAAAAGAGGAGGTCTATGTAGAACAACCCTCAGGATGCAAAGTAGATAGGAAAAGCACAACATACACCTGTCAATTTCTAGGAGGAAAATTGGTGTCATGGAGCTGTAAGAAGTAGACTAGTGTGGCAATTTCCACAGCAGAGTCTGAGTATGTTGCTGCAGGAAGTTATTATGCAGCACTGTTGTGGATACAACATCAGTTAGAAGATTATGGTATTCAGGTAAGTAGAACTCCATTATTATATAATTCTACTAGTGTTATTTCTATTGCTCATAATCTTGTTTCTCATAGTAGAACAAAGCATATAGAAATAAGATACCATTTTCTTAGAGATCATGTAGAAAAAGAAGATATTTCTTTAGAATTTGTTAATACAGATTTACAAATTGCTGACATGTTCACTAAGCCATTAGATGAAACTAAATTCAATAATTTCAAAATTGAATTAGGAATGTTGAACATAAATTAGTTTAACAAATTTGGCTAAGTAAAATTGTGTCAACACAAAAGGTTGTCTGTGTCGACACATATTAGTTGGTGTCGACACTCCAGGAAAGTGATGTCAACACATCTAGAAAATTGGTGTCGACACTTCAGAGCACTTGTGTCGAAACATCCAGAAGTTGTGTCGACACTTAGAATTAGAGTCGACATAGAATTTCTGTCGAACTGATAAGTATGTCTGTGTCGACACATCATCAATTGGTGTCGACACATAGAAGTCAACACTTCTGTCGAGACATTAGAAGTCTGTGTCGACACATTTCAACTGTGTCGACACATTAAGAGAATTTTGACGTGTCTTTTGAAATTCATTATTTAGAAGGGTATAAATAGGTCAACAACAAACCCTGTCGACACACTCTCCATATTTTCGAGAACAAAACCTTGTGTCGACAACTTCTCTTTTCTCAATCCAAGATTTCTCTCAACCCCAATGGCGCCAAAGCTTGAAGATAACGTCAACAAAGGCTATGAGCTGGTTCGCAACGCTTTTGATAATGCGGAACCCGAGATTAAAACAGTAGTTACTCTAATTACTGCGAATGGTTTGGAATTTCTGGTATCCGAACCTACAAAGATATGGAAGAAATAAATACTAGAATTCTATGACGCAGCTACTTTAGATTCGACTGGACTTAAAATCAAATCTACAGTTCAGGGAGCTAAAGTTAAACTTACCTTGAAGAGCTTGAGGAAAACTCTTCACCTCCCAAGAACTCAAGAAGAAGAAGAAGTTACCTCTACCAAGACTAGGGAAGCACTTCAGTGGTGTGGATTGGATCCCACCTTGAGGATTGGATCTGCAATGAACATGAAAGGGATGAATCTGCAAGGAAAATTCCTTTCTGAAGTGGTTGGAAAGGTCATTCTCTACAAGCCAGGGGGACATGATAGGGTTTCAGCTTATATGTTCAGCCTGATGACCAGGATTATCTTCAGACTGAACACAGATTGGTCTGCAGTAATCTTTGAAAAGATTAAGGAAGGTATTAAGAAGCCAAATCTGGGAAGAATCATGAGTCTATACTTGGCTGGAACAATTTCAGAAGTAATAGAACAGACTACTGGTTCTAAGATCAACCACATGAGAAGAATGGATATAAGGATAATCTCTAGATGGGACAGAGTACTAACAAAGGACATGTCTGATGAAGCGAGGCCAGATATTGCTGAAAAATCTCCTGCACAAGACATTACAGATGGTGCTCAGGTGCAGGGGGAGCCTCATCTTGAGGAAGAGCCAACAAACTTAGAAAGTGAAATGGCTACTCAAACTATTCTTGAGGTAATCCAAGAAGTTAATCAATCAATTTTCAATAATGAGGATGAAACACTAACTGTGCCCTTGGTTGATGTTGTCCAAACCACTCAACTCAACAATCAAGCACAAGATATTATCATGGAGGATACATCTACAGCTACTGATGCTCCAGAGTTAAGAGTATCTCCAGTTCATACTCAACAAGAGTTTACCCTTGAAGAGTTATTCCCTGATATGGAACAAGTTAGGACTGAGGGGGAGGAGCAAGTGACTCAGGGGGAGTTACCTAGGAATGAAAAGGAACTGCCTCCTAGTCCTCAAGAAAGAGTTGATATTGCAAGTACCTCAGCTTCTGAAGATGAAGCAGCAATTCAAGCAAAGAAGAGAAAGCCGATGGTTTTCAAAAGAAGAAGCCAAAGCTATAAAAGGGTATTGCAAACCGCTCCACAACCTGCCCCAGCCACTGATTATAGCTCTTTGTTGGTATCCTTGCAAGTAAAGTTAGATGAACAAAGGATAGCCATGGAGAAATATATGGATGAAACTCATAAAGATCTGCAATTCTCCTTGGCTCAAGATATCAAATCCATAAGATTTGAAGTAAATCAGAATAAGAAGGAGATGACAGATTGCTTCCATAAAGGAGGTAATGCTGTAGTTTTTCTGGCAAAACAACAAGAAGGAATAAAGACTCAAGTTGATAATATAGTTGTTAAGCAAGACTATGTCCTAGAAAATCAACTAAGAATGAATGACAATCTGACTGAATCACATAATGTGATTGTTACAGAATTAAAGAATACTGCTACTGCCCTGACTGAGGCAAGGGCTAAAGAGAAGTCATATTTTGATAAAAAAAATTACAGGAAGAACTAGCTGCTGTCCAAACAGCTATTAAGAATTCTCAAAAGATCATTTCTGATCAGCTACTGAAACTAAGGTCATTTTATAAAGATGGTGTTAATTATCTAGATGAACAAGTAAGATTTCAGAAAGATGACCTCAGAGCTCATATTGAGAGAGAAGTCATAAAGGGGGAGAGAGTGTGTTAGTCAAAGCAGGCTCAGATCATGCTAAATGGATATCTAATAGCATCAGATCCATCCTTGGATATCCACCCCTATGTGATGATGATAATGTAGCTGAGTCAGGTGTGCAACCTGCTTATTTTGAAGGTAATCCACCTGAAGTTGCTCAGGTCATTTACCCTCCAGCAGATTTTGATATGATTCAGCAAGAAGTACAGTCAATGTACAGCCCTCCAGAGGGTACTACAAGTGTTATCATTGAGAAAGTAGAAATGTCAGAGCCAGCTTTGAATAAAGAGCAAGAAGCTCAACTTTCAAAGAAAAGATTTAGAGAACAGGCAGAGTTGAAGCCTGATTTTGAGCAGTGGAGTCCAACTTCCAGGAATATTATCTTGACTGCCTGGAAAGCTGTGAATGACAAGACCCGTGACAAGGGTAAATGGTACATTGAGCAAGAATGGATCAAGTATGAAGCTAGACAGGAAGCCATTCTACAATATAGAAGAAAGGCAAAAGCTGGGAAGCTACCTCCTAATGCTTAGGAGCCTAGCAAGTATTTCTCAAAGCCTTTTCATTATTTTGAAAGGCAAAGGATAAGGGCTGAAGAACAAAAGAAGAAAGATCTAAAAGGCAAGAAGCCAGCTGAAGATACTGAAGCTCCAGTACAAGCCAAGATCCAGTCAGGCAAAGGCATAGTCCTCAAGGAGCCTGAGCAGGCTTAGAATAGATTAACTAGATTTTACAACATTTTAATCTTTAGTTTTAAAAATCTATGTAAACTATTGTTAAGAAACTTTTGAAAGTTTAAACAAAACAATGATTAATGCTCATTATGTTTGCATCATTATTCTATGATGACATTTTATACATATTTTGTTTATAAGTTACCCTGTCATGTAATGTTTTTATACATCATAATGTGTGTTTATTATGAATGGTGTATATCATTGACTAAGGGTTATGACTTCTCCAAATAGGGGGATATTGTTGGATACATTGGAAAATGTGTACCAGATTTGAAGAAGGCTCACCTTACTCAATGATATGCATCAAGGTGTATTTGATGTTGTTTTGAGTTTATATGTGCAGGTTAAGAAATTGCAGGAATGCAGGAAAAGTTTCTAAGTCCATGAGTCGACACCAGAAGAAACTATGTCGACACTTATGAAAGCTTGTGTCGACACTGGAGAAAAGCTATGTCGACACCTGGAGTCAATTGTGTCGACACTTGGAAAGGCTGTGTCGACACCAGAAGAAACTGTGTCGACACACATAGACAGAGTCGACACACAGAAAATCTTTGTCGACATCAACTGTGTCGACACACAGAGGCAGAGTCAACATACAGAAAAGCCTAGTCGACATCAACTGTGTCGACACACAGAGGCAGTGTCGACACACAAAAGACTTTGTCGACATCAACTGTGTCGACACACAGGACTTGTGTCGACACATAGCATAGTTTCAACAAAGTTGATTTTTGTGAAGAGAAGAAGTGACTGTGTCGACACACAGAACTAGTGTCGACACATTCTACAGAAGCTGTGTCAAGAAGCAGTGTCAACACCAAGGGAGCTGTATCGACACCACCAAGGCTTGTGTCGACACTTAGTCTACTTGTGTCGACACATGATGAAGTTCAGTCTCGACACTTTGCTGGCAAAGATAGAGTTTCAAGAAGTGACTGGAGACTTGACAGCTGTCATAACCAACCAGTCTACTGCAACTGTTAGAGCTGTCATAAGTTGGTTAGAAACCGGATCAGCCGGTTACCATGGGGGAAGTCTATATAAAGACATTCTCCATCAACAGAAGAAATACAAAATAATACACATGAGATAAAAACACGAAAAAATAGAAGAAGATTTTCAACAGAAAATCTAAGAAGACATTATGAAGTGGTGATCTACTCAGAGTTTGTCAAGAGAATTCAAAGAAGAATTCAGAAGAATCTTCAAAAGAGTTTGGAGAGAGAGAGAGCTTCATCTATTCAAGTGAAGAAAGAGACTTACATCAACAAGTCTCTTAAGTGCAGATTCTGTACCAGTCTGCCAAGAAGGATTCAGATTGATTTCTGAATTTCAAGAAAGAAGCTAATTGAAGATCAACTTCAATGGAGATTAACCCTACTGTGTTCAGATTCAATAAGCTTTGAAGAAAGCTAAGACAGGTTGATCTCTATCGTCAGATTCTTTCAAGAACTGATCAAGAAACCTTCCATCCTTTCTCTCTCAATCAGGGTGGTGGTAGATTTCAAATTTACATCTATTGTCTGTAGGATCTTTTTAAGATCTGAGTTGTAAGCCTGATTTATAAAGGCTGAGTTGTAGAAGATTAAGTTCTCTGATTGGTAGGCCTTGTTGAAGGCTGAGGTAGGGCTGTGAGCCTGAGTTGTAGGAGATTTTCATCTCTGAGTTGTAGGCCTTGTTGAAGGCTGAGGTAGGGCAGATTGCCTGAGCTGTAGGAGTATGGACTCACTCTGAGTTGTAGGAGCCTTGTTTGGGTTCTGAGCTGTAAGATCTGAGGATCTGAGAAGAAGGAAAGAAGTTAGGTTGAATCTAGCACACTGCTAGATAGGCGAAGGGGGAAAGTGGATGTACCTAGACCTTGGGGAACCACTATAAATCAGTGTGCCATCTGTGATTGTGTGTGGTATTGTTAATTCTTTGTTGTGATAGCTGTAGAACTATATGTTTTTAGTAATTAACTGAATTAATATTCTGCCTTAGAAGGAGAAAGAATTGAACCTATTCACCCCCCTCTAGGTGTTTAGAAACCAATTCTTTCACTTTCTCTTTCTAAAGTTCTAGAGAGAGGGGAGAGCAAGGAAGGAGAAGGAAGAGAGATCTGACCGCCGGTGGAGCTTTGGAGCCCCAAATCGCAAGCCGAGTTCGGATCTACGGAGGTGAGGACATTGCGGTGCTTTTCATCCGCATAGATCGTCATGGCACCGAAGTGGAATGCTAGGGTAATGATTCTCATCTTGGACATGTAAAGTCTTATTTTCCATTTGCATAGGAAGCCCGCTCTCGTGAGTTTGCGGTGAGTGTGTGGTGTTCGTTCGGGTAGACATGAATGTCCCCGTTGTTTTGCATATAGAGTCCGTAATCGAGAAACGGGCATATGCATGATGTGTGAAGCCTACCCGGACAAGTTGGTCTGGATCGGTGATGTTGCATTGCATGAATGGCCGGAGAAATCTCCATGTAGTTGATTGTTTTTTCGGGTTTTCAATGCGATATATTGCAACAGGGAACCTTGGGGACTAACTCTGAGGTGCACCCGAAAAACTGGGCAGATGCGTAATTCTGCCAACATGGTGTCCTGGGAGCCAACTTGCACATAACTGGGTTATGTAAAGTGTATGATCGGATTGGGACTCGGGGAAGCTTGACCCGTATATATGGCTTAAATTGACGTTGCGGTGTGAGCAACGGGTCAGGTGAAACCGTACCCGCTCTGTGTCGTTCTGTTAGAGAGACCTAAGGTACTTGGTACTCCCCGTTGGCATAGATGGAGGGTCTTAGGAAAAGGCCAAAAAGATCGTAATACTCACGAGAATTTTTCATCCAAGGGGCGGTGGTGAGACCGCAGACTTTGACCGGGTTCACCGAGAATGTGCCCTGAGAGCACGGGGTATGTGGCCCTTGCGAGCCCACGCCTGTGATGATGTGTAATTTCTCTATTATATGACAATGCTAATAAAGTGCAGGGAAGGAGCATCGTCGCCCCGAGTTTGGTGGCGGGATCGTTATAATTTGGTCAGCATAGCTGACCGTTGTTTTTGTTTGTTACCGCTCGGTGGATTGTTGCTTGCAGGTGCTGCGGAGCCGAGTGGCAAATAGCGAGCAAAAGCCCTTGTTGCTGAGCCGGCCCTTTAAGGCCTAATTTTGAGTGTTTTCTTTTATTCTCATGTATGACCGGCCTGCGTGTCGAGGTTTGGAAGACACTTATATTTGAGTAAACTATTATAAGGCCATAAGACCAAGTACTTGTGTATTTGTACGTTCATTCTTGTTGAGTTTATTGTAGTGGACATTCATGCTTTTTGGCGGGGTTCTTATTTTGCAACTTTTAAATTGATTATGTATCGACTAGCGCCTAAGGAGATGGCGGAGCTGAAGGTTCAACTTTAAGAGTTATTGGAGCAGGGTTACACGCGTCCAAGTTCGTCACCTTGGAGCGGACCGGTCCTTTTTGTGAAGAAGAAGGACGGAAGTTTGCGGCTCTGTATTGATTATCGAGAGCTGAACAAGTTGACGGAGAAGAACAAGTACCCGATCCCAAGGATTGATGATCTTTTTGATCAGTTAGTCAGGTCATCAGTGTACTCAAAATTGGATCTTAAGTCCGGTTATTATCAGCTGAGGATAAGGGAAAGTGATATCCCTAAGACAACTTTTAGTACGAGATACGGGAATTATGAGTTTATGGTCATGCCATTTGGGCTGACTAATGCGCCGTCAGTGTTCATGGATCTGATGAACAGGACTTTCAAGGAGTACCTAGACCACTTTGTGATCGTCTTCATTGATGATATATTGGTGTACTCGCAGAGTGAGGAGGAATACTTTAAGCATCTGCATTTGGTGTGGGAGACGTTGAGGAGGAATCAACTATACGCCAAGTTCTCCAAATGTGAGTTTTGGTTGTCCTCAGTAGCGTTCCTTGGTCACATAGTCAGTGGAGAGGGAATTGCGGTAGATCCAACAAAGATTATTGCTATACGAGAGTGGCATGTGCTGTCTATGGTAGCGGAAGTCCGGAGTTTTCTGGGGCTTGCCGGCTATTACAGGCGCTTCATGGAGTCCTTCTGGCGGATAGCGTTACCCCTCATGACTCTGACGAGGAAAGAGCAGAAGTTTGTTTGGACGCCGGAGTGCGCACAAGCTTTTGAGGAGTTGAAGAGTCGGTTGACCACGACACCTGTGCTGAGTTCGCCGAGTGGGACCAAAGGCTTTGAGATTTACAGTAATGCTTCGGGCAGTGGATTGGGTTGTTTCCTACTACATCATGGAAGTGTGATAGCATATGGCTCGCGTCAGCTCAAGGTGCATGAGAGGAATTATCCGGTCCATGACTTGGAGTTAGCGGCCGTGATATTTGCCCTGAAGCTGTGGAGGCATTACTTGTATGGGGTGAAGGTCGATATCTATACCGACCACAAGAGCCTGAAATACTTGTTGGATCAGAAGGATCTGAACATGTGACAGCGGAGATGGATGGAGTTCCCCGGGGACTACACATTCAAGATTCATTATGTACCTAGGAAAGGTAATGTAGTTGCGGATGCGTTGAGTTGCAGGGGCCCAGCTCAAGCCAACTAGCTGTCGGTACATGATGAGCGTTTGGTTTGGGAGTTGGAGGCATTGGAGATCTCTTGCGAGACAAGCAGTCTAGTGCTGAAGCACTATTGAATTGGACTGAAGTTCAGTGTGACATGGCTGATCAGATTTGGCAGGCTTTGGATTTGGATGGCTGCATGAAGCAAATCATGGTTGAGTCTTTGGATGAGTCAAATTCCCAATTTGAGGTTGTGGATGGATTGCTCTGGAAGGACGGTCGTCTGTGTGTCTCAAATGTGGGAAAATTGTGTGTGGAATTGTTGTACGAGGCTCATCATACTAAGTACTCGATTCACCCTGGGATCACAAAGATGTACCGTGATATGAGGAAATTGTTCTGGTGGCCAAGACTTAAGAAGGATGTGGCACTCTATGTGGCGAAGTGACAAACTTGCGCCTTAGTGAAGGCGGAGTGCCAGAAGCCTGGAGGATTCTTGAAGTCCTTGCCTATTCCGGAGTGGAAGTTCGACGACATTACTATGAACTTTGTGCATGGCTTGCCAAGGTAGCAGAAGGGAAACGACACCATCTGGGTGATTGTATATCATCTGACGAAAGTGTCGCACTTCATTCCCCATTGGAAGGATGATTCTGTGGAGAAATTGACAAAGTTATATGTGGATAATATTGTACGGCTTCACGGTGTGACTCGCAGCATCGTGAGTGACCGAGGTGGGTGGTTCACGTCCAATGATTGGAGGTTGGTGCAGCAGATGTTGGGAACAAAGCTGAGTTCAGCACAGCCTTTCATCCACAGACGGATGGTCAGACCGAGAGGGACAATAGGACGATGGAAGACATGCTTCGCATGTGCGTTCTGGATTTCGGGAAGCAGTGGAAAGATCACTTATACTTGGTGGAATTCACTTACAACAATATCTACCAGGAGAGTATTGAAATGGCGCCCTTTGAGGCCCTTTATGGTAGAAGATGTCGCACGTCATTGTCTTGGTTGGAAACGGGTGAGTCAAAATTGTACAAGCGACAAGAGGTGGCAGATGCAACGTCATTAGTTCGAACGATTCGAGAAAGATTGCTAATCGCTCAGGACCGGCACGCTAAGTACTATAACACCAAGAATAGGAACGTGGAGTTCGCTGTCGGTGACTGGGTGTACTTGAAGATTAAGCCGTTCAAGGGTGTCTCGCGGGTACGGTGCTTGAAGAAGCTAATCCCGAGATACCTTGGACCGTTTGAGGTTCTGGAGCGGATTGGCGAAGCAGCTTATCGATTGAGGCTATCAGTAGAGCTAAGTGGTCTACACAACTTATTCCACATATTGGTGTTGCCGAAGGCGGTGCAAGAGCCTTCGTAAGTTATTGCGGTCGATCAAGTGCCAGTCGGTAATAGGTTGACGATGAAGGTCAAGCTCGTTCGCATTGAGGACTCAGAAGTCAAGCGATTGCGTAACAAGGAAATCAGGATGGTCAAGGTCCATTAGGACAACTACGGTTGGGAGGAGCACTCGTGGGAGCGAGCGCAAACCATGCTTGAGGAGTACCAGTAGTTATTCCATTCAGGTACCGTTTAAGTTTTTGTGTATCTTTCTCTTTATGTAATTTTGGGACAAAATTCTTTTTAGAGGGAGAGAGTTGTAACGCCTCGAAACTCAGAAGAGTGACGAGAGGTGTTTTGAGTCAAGTTTGGGACTTGGTAGAGGCCACACGGCCTGGGACACTGAGGTGTCCCAGGGGCGTGTCGTGCTCAGGTTCGACAATGGCTGTGTGGTCGACGAAATTGCAGTCGACGATCGTCGAACAGCGAACATGGCCTGAGACACGGGCGTGTCCCAGGCCATGTCCTACTCGGGTGGTTAGCCGAGTTGTGTCGGGGGAGAAACACGGATTGGAGTCCAGGTTTGTTCGGGTATGACACGGGCGTGTCAAATGGGACACGAGCATTTCGAATACCCGTGTTCTGCTCAGGTTGGTGTTGGTCCTGTGTCAATGGAGGAACACGCCCAGCTACACGGGCGTGTACTGGATGACACAGGCATGTCAAGCCTAACACGGGCGTGTCTAGAGCCCGTGTTCTTTTCGGGATGCGACGGTTTCAGCATCGAAAGAGGCACACGGCCTTGGACACGGGCGTGTCACAAGCCGTGTTCGGCCCAGGTTTTGGATTTTAAGTCCGAATCGTGGCCGTCTGTTTCCTTATTTTGGGATCCAATGGCTCAGGGCTGCTCTTGCTGGGTTATACTCGGGAATAGGGTTTAGAAACCATCATTTCTCTTGGGCTTTCTCTTTCTAAAGTTCTAGAGAGAGGGGAGAGCAAGGAAGGAGAAGGAAGAGAGATTCGGCCGCCGGTGGAGCTTCGGAGCCCCAAATCGCAAGTCAAGTTCGGATCTACGGAGGCGAGGACATTACGGTGCTTTTCATCCGCATAGATCTTCATGGCACCGAAGAGGAATGCTAGGGTAACGATTCTCATCTTGGACATGTGAAGTGCTCTTTTCCCTTTGCATAGGAAGCCCGCTCTCGCGAGTTTGTGGTGAGTGTGTGGTGTTCCTTCAGGTAGACATGAATAATCCCCGTTGTTTTGCATGTAGAGTCCGTAATCGAGAAACGGGCATAGACATGATGTGTGAAGCCTACCCGGACAAGTTGGTCTGGATCGGTGATGTTGCATTGCATGAATGGCCGGAGAATACTCCGTGCAGTTGATTGTTTTTTCGAGTTTTCTACACGGTAGATTGCAATAGGGAACCTTGGGGACTAACTCCGAGGTGCACCCGGAAAACTAGGCAGATGCGTGATTCTGCCAACATAGTGGCCTGGGAGCCAACTTGCACATAACTGGGTTATGTAAAGTGTGTGATCGGATTGGGACTCGGGGAAGCTTGACTCGCGCATATGGCTTAAACTGACATTGCGGTGTGAGCAACGGGTCAGGTGAAACTGTACCCGCTCTGTATCGTTCGGTTAGAGAGACCTAAGGTACTTGGTACTCGTCGTTGGCATAGATGGAGGGTCTTAAGCAAAGGCCAGAAAGACCGTAATGCTCATGAGAATTTGCCGTCCAAGGGGCAGTGGTGTGTTGGATCCCTAGCTGGATTTGGGTTAGGTTCACTAAGTTAGGATCTTATGACCCAATATATATCGCCAGGGTCATGGTTATGTACTAGAGTCTAGGCCAAGTCCTTAGAGTCAACACTGCATGGACCAACCACCAACAGGCTGCCAAAGACTCAAGACTTAGAAAAATATCAAAGACTCAGAAAATGAGTTCGACGAACGTCGAACTCAGGTCGACGAAATCAGAGGGAATTCTCTGAGCTAAGCTCGACGAACTTGGTTCTCTATTTTACGATTCCTAGATCATCTACTTCAACTTTCGAAGGTTCAGAAAATATCTCAAGTATTCCAAGTCCAGCATCTCTCTGTTATCCAGCTCGACGAACTTAGTTCTTAGGTCGACGAACTTAGTTCTCAGGTCGACGGACTTAGTTCTCAGGTCGACGATTGCTGAGTATTCTACTTCAACATCTGATTCCAGAAACATCTAAGTACTCTAAGTCCAGAATTATACTCCAATCGACGAATTCACCTTCTTAGGTTGACGAACTTAGACTACATTCCAGGCAAGACTTTCAAGTAGCAGTTAGAAGTTCTCAGCTCGACGAATCTAGTTCTCTGGTCGACGATTTATGGGTACTCTATATCAACACTGCATTCCAGAAATATCTGAAATATTCTAAGTCCAGAAACAGTTTGATGAACTCCAGTCAACGAACTTAGATTATCAGCTCGACGAACTTAGACCACAGATTGACAAGGTTCATTATGTTGCGATCTTGGATCTCAGGTCGACGAACGACTATCATCTGGTCGAGGAACTTAACCTCTCAGCTCGACGAACTCTGGACACAGATCGACGAAATCTGCTCAACGAATTCTATAAAGTTCCAGACTTAGAAATTTCCCTCTCTCTGTCCCTTTTGTATTGCAATAATTCCTGAGTAATCAATGCTAAATATTCTCTAAATATTACCGTTAGAAACAAACATTGATTATGGTCTTCATCAGGATTATTGCTTGCCGTTTTCAATGGGATAGTTGGGGAAACCAATCAATGCAAACATTCTCCAGGCCGTCAGTAATCAATGCTGAAGGAATTCAAATTTTAAAAGGAAATTAGTATGGAAAATATAAAAAATGATTTCTTTGCTCTCTTCAAAGTAGTAGTGATCAGAAAATATAGAGAGAATAATCAGACGACAGGCAAATAGAGACAAGATACAGAATACTGTCAAGCAAAAGAAAAGCAAGCCCTAAACCAGAAACATCAAAGCAAAACTGAAGAAGAAGAAGAAGAATAGCGAATCAAAATCAAGATTCTTCTTCTGTCTTCATCCCAGGATTCTTCAAAGGATAATAACTACAATATCAGTCAAGAAGTTCCTGGAGCTCTTCTGGTCAAAGCAAAAGCTTGAAGGCCTATCAACCTACAGCAAAGCTCCAACTTCCTGAACCATTCAACATCTCAGGGGGAGCCTTTGCTAACATAAAAATCCACAAAAGTCTTCTCAGTTGTACTTTGAGAAAGAGAAGACAAGATCAATCTCTCATCTCCCACTGTAAAAGGGGTTCTTAACTCCCTTCAAAAGTTATTACTGGTTGCAAGTCACCTGATCAAAAGACTTGAGGTTTGGTTTTTGAGCACCTGATCAAAAGCTCATTGGTGGCAGTCACCCGATCAAAAACCTGAGTGGATTCCTATCATGGTGGTAGAAGAGTGGATGTACCCAGGTTGGGGAACCACTATAAATTTCTTGTGTTGTCTGGTTGCTCTTTTCTTTTGTTTCTTGTTGTGGCTGTGATACTTAGGTTGATGTGTTTCATGCTTAGTTAGTTTATGTTTTGCTGAGCCTGTGATAGATCATATTATCTTAGGACTGATTATTTATTTATTAGAAAAAAGTTTTATAAAACCTAAAGATACTCTATTCACCCCCCCCCCCCTCTAGAGTATACCATATCTAACCCCTAACTTTCAATTGGTATCAGAGCAAGGTCCTTTGGTTGTACAAGCTAACCCTTGAACCAAAGATCCTGAGTTAGATCTGTCATTTTATTTCTATTTGGATTATATACACAGCATGGCACAGAACAAAGATTATGCAAGCACCAGACCTCCAGTGTGCAACCTAAATAGGTTTGCCATCTGGAAGGCAAGAATCAAATTATATATGAATTCTATTGATGAGGATATCTACAATTCCATCTTGACAGGTCCTCCTCAAGCCACTGCCTCTACATCTACAGCAGGTACCAGCACAAATTCAGTTCCACCACCTCAGTGGACTAAGGCTCAGAAAAAGGCCAAAGTTACTGATGTCAAAGCAATGAACATTCTGGCACAAACAATGTCAGATGACATTTTTCAGAAAGTGGTTGAATGTACATCAGCCAAGGCCATCTGGGATTCCCTCAATCAAATGGTGGTTGGATCTGCAGATGAAAGGAAAGATAGAAGATCCAACCTCATATCACAATATGAGAATTTCAAGGAGGAAGCATAATCAGTAGCATACATGTACAATAGACTGAGCTCAATAATCAATGAGCTAAAGACATTGGACAATGACATCACCCTCAGAGAGGTGAATGACAAGATACTTATGTGCTTCCCAAGCTCATGGGATTCATGGATCTTTCCCATTAAGGAGGCCAGAAGCCTAAATGAGATTTCTACTAAATCTCTTTTGGGAAATCTCAAGTCCTATGAGCAACTAATCAAATCCAGAGAAGCAGCTGAGCAAAGAACACCTCCACCGGTAAGGAAGGAGCATAACATTGCATTTAAGGCTGCTGAGGAGACAGAAGCACCAACATTAAATGAAGAGCTGATGAGCCTATTTGCCAAAAGATTCTACAAGATGGCAAGGAAAGACTTCAGAAGAAAGGCATCCAGACAGGATGATAAGCCAAGATATAAAAAAACCCCAACTAAAGAACTGGTTTGTTTTGGCTGTAGTAAAACTGGACACTTCATCTCAAAGTGTCCAGAAAATCAAAAGAAGAAAAAGAGAAGAGAGAAGGATTCTAGAAGATAGCACAGTAGCATGTCTTCCTCCAGTAGATATAAAAAGAAGGAGAAAGGCTTTGTAGCTGAAAGCTGGAGTGAAACAGAAGATGAGTCCACATCCTCTAGCTCTAGTGAAGAAGAAGAAGAGGCTATGGCCAAAGAAGTCTACCTTATGGCCATTGATGCCTCAAGGAGATATTCAGATGAAGAAGATGCATCTGACAAGGAAGAAGCTTCAGAATCTGAGGATGACCAGGTACTTTCTTCATTTGACTATAATTCTGATACTTTCAAATCTGAATTTAAAACCATGTACATTGATCTAATAAATTCAGAAAAAGAAATCAAGACACTTGGGGAAAAATTAGCTAGCCAAGAAACAGTGATATCTGAAAACACCAAGCTAAAAGATGAACTCACATTAGCTAATGAACAAATTAATATGTTGAAAACTGAGTTATGTGAGGCCAAACAACTTGAGGAATCTCTCAATGTGAGAAGCCTCAAGCTGATGGACATTACAAGCACAGTCAATGACAGACTAAATGGCAAGCTGGGCTTGGGTGCTTCATCAAGTTTGCCTCTCATTCTTAAGAAGAACATACTATCTACACCCATTAAATTTGTTTCTGCTAAGGGCAAAGAAATAACTACTAACAAACAAATCGTAGAAGAAATGCCCAACTTAATAGGCCAAAATAATAGAAACCAGAACACATAAAAACAAAATTCAGCAGATTTCGTCGAACGCAGATCAACGAAATGTGGCCAGTTCATCGAACCCAAGTCGACGAACGCTGAACGCAAATCTATATGATAATCATTCGTCTTACTGCGATCGACGAATTGTGCATGGTTCGTCGAGCAGAGATCGACAAACTTGGGACACAGAAAATGAACTTGTTCATTCTCTGAGCAGAGATCGACAATCTCATCCCATTTCGTCGAACTCTGATCGACGAACTCACAACAATTCGTCGAACCCAGACAAACTTAACAAAAATTATAATGATAACACCAGCTCTAATAAATATAGGAAACCATTTAACCCATTAGCTGATTGAATAATTCCACCTAGAAGATATCATCCACTAGGATACAAATCTCAACCAGAATTCTCTCTGATATCTAGTTTTTCATATCAGCAATATAAAGAACCCAAGGTAACCTGGGTCAAGAACAACTAAATGTTTTCACTGCAGGAAAAGGGTTGTCCAGTGATTAATCAAACATGGTACCTGGACAGTGGATGCTCCAAACACATGACTGGCAGAAAGGACAATCTAATCAACTACAAGTACAAGCTGGGGCCAAAGGTAATATTTGGTGATTCAAAGTGTGGCCAGTCTGAAGGCTATGGAGAAGTGAAGATTGGAGCAGTCACCTTCAATAAAGTGACTTATGTAAGAGGACTCAAACATAACCTCATCTCCATAAGCCAATTATGTGATGAAGGTTATCCGGTACACTTTAACTCAACATCTTGTATTATTTCTAATAAAGAAAAACAAAATGTTTTAATTGAGAATAGACAAGGAAATATATACTTAGTTGATTTTCATTCTACCAATTCAGATATCTGCTTACTTAACATAATTAGTACTCAGAATGAATTATGGCATAAAAGGCTAGGACATGTAAATATGAAAAATATTGCTAGGCTATCAAAAGACAACCTTGTGAGAGGTTTACCTTCTATTCCCTACAAGAAGGAAGGCCTTTGCATAGTTTGTCAATTAGACAAGCAAACTAAATCTAGCTTTAAGTCAGTAAATAAGAGTGATTCACCTAGGATTTTGTATTTGCTACATATGGATCTCTTTGGACCCATTGATGTACAAAGCGTAGGAGGGAAATCCTATACCCTATTTATTGTAGATGACTTCTCAAGATTCACTTGGGTGTTTTTTCTGAGATCTAAGTCAGATACCTTTAAAGTTCTTACAGATTTTCTCAGGACCATACAGATTGAGTACTCTACTCATGTTGCATTGATCAGAAGTGATCATGGTACAGAGTTTGAGTCTCTTCTTATGCATGAGTTCTGTGAGAAGGAAGGTATCAGGCACTGCTTCTCAGCTCCTAGAACTCCCCAACAAAATGGGGTAGCTGAAAGGAAGAATAGGACCCTAATTAAAGCTGCAGGCACATTACTTGCAGATGCTTATATGCCACTATCCTTTTGGGTAGAGGCTGTAAGCACAGCAAATTATGTACTGAACAGAAGCCTGATACACAAACTAAAGAATATGACTCCCTATAAATTACTTAAAGGGAAGAAACCTAAAATCACTTATTTTAAAGTATTTGGATGTGTATGTTATATACATAATAATAACAAGAAATACATTAGAAAGTTTGAAGCTAAGGCTGAAGAGAGAATTTTTCTAGGATATTCCCAAGTAAGCAAGGCTTATAAGGTATTTAACAAATCCTCTTTGAAAATTGAAGAATATATACATGTAACATTTGATGAAGCTAACATGTCTTGCAAGGAGAAAGAGATTTCTACCAAGAATCTTTTGCAGGTATATCACTTGTGTGAGAATTTGTATGGACTAACCCTCGCCCAAGAGACTCCAACATATCCTTCTCCACAAGTTGATGAAGACAGTGAAGAAGAACAGTTGGAAGAAGTTGAATCACATCCAACAACAAACACAATTCCACAAGAGGAATTAATCCAAAATGTTGTTGTTGAACCAACTCCACCAAATGATTTTGTCACACTGAGAGATCACCCCAGATCTCAAGTGATTGGAGACATATCAGTAGGTGTACAAATAAGGCATCAACTCAACCAAGATTTGATGCATGCTTGTTTTCTCTCTCAAGTTGAGTCTCAATCCATACATGATGCTGAGCAGAATCCCCACTGGATCATTGCTATGCAAGAGCAACTAAATCAATTTGAGAGATGTAGAGTTTGGGATTTAGTTCCAAGACCCCAAGACTACCCAGTCATTGGAGCTAAATGAGTATATAAAAATAAACTAGATGCCCAAGGTGTAATTGTGATAAACAAGGCTAGGCTTGTTGCTCAAGGTTATAGGAAAGAAGAAGGGATTGACTATGACCAAACATTTGCACTAGTTGCAAGGTTAGAGCCCATCAGAATTTTCCTGGCTTATGCAGCTTACAAGAAGTTCAAGGTATATCAGATGGATGTGAAGAGTGCTTTCCTGAATGGAGTACTTAAAGAAGAGGTTTATGTTGAACAACCTCGAGGTTTTGTCTCTCCAACTCATTCCTCCTACATATTTAAATTGCATAAAGCTCTTTATGGTCTAAAGCAAGCTTCAAGAGCTTGGTATGAGACCCTAGCTAGCTTTTTGATAAAGCATAAATTCATTAGAGGCATAGTAGACAAAACTTTATTCACTAGACATCATAAGGACCAAACTTTGTTAGTATAAATTTATGTGGATGACATCACATTTGGGTCTACTGATTCCAAATTATGCAAGAGGTTTTCTGACCTCATGCATTCAAAATTTGAAATGAGTAGTATGGGTGAGCTCTCCTACTGCCTTGGTCTCCAAGTGAAGTAGTTACCTGATGGCATCTTCATCTCCCAAGCTAAATATGCCAAAAAGATTATAAAGAAATTTGGGATGGTTGATGCCTCAACAAAGAAAACACTCAAGGCTACCAATGCTGTAATAGATTCTGATCCACATGGGAAACTTGTTGACCAGAAGTTATATAGAGGCATTGTTGGGTCCCTATTATATTTTACAGCTAGCAGACCTGATATCATGTTTGCCACATGCCTTTGTGCTAGGTTCCAAGTGAATCCTAAAGAATCTCACCTAATTTTCTTAAAAAACATTTGAGATATATAAAGAGTTGTCCTAGTCTAGGCCTTTGGTATCCTACTGAGTCAGAATTTGAGTTAACTGGATACTCAGATGCTGACTTTGCAGGATGCAGGGTGAACAGAAAGAGTACCTCAGGAACCTGTCAGTTCCTTAGTATGAGATTAGTGTCCTGGTTTTGTAAGAAACAGTCATCTGTCTCTACCTCAACTGCTGAAGCAGAATACATTGCAGCTGGCGGTTGTTGTTCACAGATGCTATGGATTCAAAACCAACTTTTGGACTATGGCTTCAACTTAAATAATTCAACTCTATTATGTGATAACACAAGTGCTATAGCCATAGCACAAAATCCAGTCCATCATAGTAGGACTAAACATATAGACATTAGGCATCATTTTATTAGAGAGTGTGTAGACAAAAAACAAAATTAGATTTGTCTATATCTACACCGATCTACAAAGAGCTGATATTTTCACCAAACCCTTGGATGAAAGAAATCACTTGTTCTTTATAAATTAGCTTGGAATGATCAATGGATAACCCTTAGTTTAATTTCTGTCTGTACTCGACGAATTTGACAAAGTTCGTCGAATGGAGCTCGACGAACTGGGGAAAGTTCTTGAGATATTCGTCGAATGGAGTTTGACGAACTCTTTGTGAGCGAAGTCATTTTCGTCGAATGGAGATCGACGAATCTACTTCAGAAAACTTTCGTCGAATGGAGCTCGACGAAATGTCTTCACATCTTCAGACTGAGCTCGACGAATTATTTAACTGCAAATTATTTTGGCGACCTCAGATCGAAGAATTATTTTATTTTTTGTGGAACGGAGTTTGTCGATTCATATTCTGTAAAACCTTATATCTAGGTTTTCTTCGACCTCAATCCTGCGCTTTCCGTTCCTTTGCACTTGATCATCGTTTTTATCTTGCAGGTGCTCTAATGGCGATTCCAGCAGGAAATCTTGCGGCAATGAAATTCGACACCAGCTTTGATGTTGATTTTGAGTCATTCTAGCATTCAGACCCTATATTCCTGGAAATCCTGGAACTGCTTGAAGAACCGCAGTTGAAGAGTTTGCTATCCACCAGGATCAAGATCGTCAGCATAGAAATCAGGGAGTGGGTCTATACCGCCTCCACCACGGATGACAACACCCTGACTGGAACTATAGCGGGTAATGTTGTTTCCCTCACCCCCGCCGTTTTAACAGAAATTTTTGGATTAAGTAATGGTGAAGAAGAGTTAGAAATTGATACTGAGGAATATGATGTGATGCTGCGTATGATGGGTTACTCTGGAGAAATCCCAAATAAGTTGTTGAAGAAACACATGTTTGCTGAATTCAAATTCCTAGTAGACATTGTGGGAAAAGTGCTGCTTGGCAAGCACACAGCCCATGACTACATAACCAGGCACCAATTCCTGGTTATGTGTGTTGTGGTCAACAAGAAGAAGGTCAACTGGGCTCAGATCATGTTTGATTTGATTAAGAAAAATAATACAAAAAAGTCTGTTTTGGAAGGATCTTAGGGATCTTCCTCAAAGAAAAGTTAAAGTGATGGTTTAGATCAGGAATACTCTAGAGGGGCGGTGAATAGAGTATCTTTAGGTTTTTAAAACTTTTTGCTACAAATAAACTTATGAATTAACCAATCCTAAGTTAAGTTAATCTACTACAGGTGCTGTAGAAAATAAACTAAACAAACACAAACAGCAAACCTAACAAGCACAGACACAGCAAAAACAAAAAGAAAGAGCAACCAGACAACATAAGAATTTATAGTGGTTCCCCAACCTGGGTACATCCACTCTTCTACCACCCTGGTAGGAATCCACTCAGATTTTTGATCAGGTGCCTGACACCAATAAGCTTTTGATCAGGTGCTCAAAAACCAATCCTGAAGTCTCTTTTGATCAGGTGACTTGCAACCAAGAATAACTTTTGAAGGGAGTTAAAGAACCCTTTATATAGTGGGGGATGAGAGATTGATTTTGTCTTCTCTTTCTCACAGTACAACTGAGAAGACTTTTGTGGATTTAGATGTTAGCAAAGGCTCCCCCTGAGATATGAAATGGTTTAGGAAAGATGGAGCTTTGCTGCAGGGTGATAGGCCTTCAAGCTGTTGCTTTGACCAGATGAGCTATAGGAACTTCTTGATAGATATTGTAGTTGTTGTCCTTTGAAGAATCCTGGAAGAAGATAGAAGAAGACTCTTGATTTTTGTTAGTTGTTCTTTCTCTTCTTCAGATTGCTTTCTAATTTTCTGCAGAGCTATTGTGTTCCAGAGTGTCTATGCAATTGCTGTTATGTTGTAGAGAACTGTGTGTTGTCTTCTCTTATATCTTCTGTGTCTCACTGTGTTTTATTTTTTTGTGTCTATTTGAGAGAAGGAAGAAAATTGCTTTTATATTTTTCCAGATTATCTTCCTTTTAAAATTTGAATTTCTTCTGCATTCATTGCTTATGGCATGGAGAATATTTTGCATTGAATGATTTCCCCAATTGTCCCATTGAAAATCGGCAAGCAATAATCCTGATGAAGACCATAATTAATGCTCCATCTAACGGTTATATTCAGAGAATATTTTAGCATCAATTACTCAAGAATTATTGCAAAAAACTAAAGACAAAAGGGAGAAAAAAACCAAGTCTGTTTCTTCACAGAATTCGTCGATCTGGGTCCAAAGATTTTTGAGCTATGAAGTCAAGTTCGTCGACCCGATAATGGTTGTTCGTCGAGCTGAGATCCAAGATCGTCGACCGCAGAACAGAAAACTGCTTTCTCCAGAACCTTGCCAATTTTGTACATGAAGTTCGTCGAGCTGATACTCTAAGTTCGTCGACTGGAGTTCAGTAAAGTGTTTCTAGACTTAGAATATTTTAGATGTTTCTGGAATGAAGTATTGAAGTAGAGTTTCCAGAATTCGTCGAACTGAGAAATGGATTCGTCGACCTGAGAACTAGTTTCGTTGAGCTGAGAACTTCTAACTGCTAGATAAATCTTGACATGAATGTGGTCTAAGTTCGTCGAGCTGAGAAGATGAATTCATCGACTGGAGTATGATCCTGGACTTAGAATTCTCGGTTGTTTTTGGAATAAAGTGTTGAAGTAGAGTACCCATAGATCGTCGGCCTGAGAAATAAGTTCGTCGACTAGAGTTCAGAGAAAATCTGGACTTAAAATGTTGGAGTAGAGTGTCCATAATTCATCGACCTGAGTACCAAGTTCGTTGAGCTCAGCTCAGAGAATTTTCTCTGAGTTCGTCGAGCTGAGCACGGCTTTCGTCGGCCTGAGTTCGACGAACGTCGAACTCATTTTCTGAGTCTCTGAAATTTCTCTAAGTCTTGAGTCTTTATGCAGTCTGTTGATGGCTGGTCCATGTAGTGTTGACTCTAAGGACTTACCCTAGACTCTAGGATATAACCATAACCCTGGCTATACATGGTGGGTCAAATGATCCAAACTTAGTGAACCTAGCCTAAATCCAACTAGGGATCCAACAATCTCCCCCTATTTGGGTGAGGTTACTAATTATAGACTCATTAATAGAATCAAAAATTTACAAAGCAGAATAACATATATCTGGTAGGAAAAATTAACATATGCATCAGATATATATATATATACAATAAGCTTTGTATCAGAGAATAAGAAAGCAGTTTTAAACTAACTCAGAAAGACTAAAGATAGTTCAAGTATCATTTCTTTTGCTTTTTCTCCTTGTGCTTATCCTCTTTGCCTTTCTCTCCAGACTGAGTGAATATGATTTCCCTATTAGGATCTGCATCTTGCACCTTTGTCATAGTCATGTCAGCAGCCCCTATGATTTTTAGAGATGTAGCCCTGGGCACTACTGCTTCTGGATGCAGTTTCATATAGTCATCAACATTGAAAAATTTATTAGCCTTAGCAAACCTGTTGAGCTCTTCCTTTCTGTACTTGGACATTATTGTGTATTCAGATGGATCCTTCCCTTTAGCTCTAGCTTTGTCGATCATGGAAAGACCAACCAGTTCCTGGAATCTGGCCATCCTTGCTGTTGTAGCTGTTTCGGGATCTTCAAATGGTACAGGGGAAGCAGGTCTGTTAGAGCTTTCAACTTTTTGATATTCAGTGATCTTCTGTTGATGTTGTTGATGATGCTGCTGTTGTTATTGGTGTTGCTTGCTTGAAGAATAGGATCTCTGTTGGCTGCTTCCTGAAGATGAAGACCTACCTTGTTGTCTTTGGTAAGTTTGAAATTGAGTAGACCTTTGAGGAGTTGTGCCTGAAGCACCAGCAGCTGGAGGAGGAGGTGGAGGAGGATCCTTTCTATATCTTTGAGTAGGAGGAGGTGAATATCTTCTGCTCTTCTTTCTCTCTTTTTGTTCATTCTTGGACAGCCACATTCATGTTGGAATGCCTTTGTAAGGAGTAATCTTCTGGAGTATATAATAAGGTGTGTCATTTGCTGGGTTGGGCTTTGGAGCAGGAGGTGGAGGAGCTTTCCTTTTCTTGGAAACTTTCTTTTTCTTGGGTTCCTCATCTGAGTCCTCATCTTCATCCTCATCATCATTAGTGGAGTCCTGAGGATTGTCATATAAGGCATTTATGGCCTTTAGTACTGATGTATCAATGGGCTTTTCAACCTGAGTAGAAACTAGAGGAGCTGGAGTTCAAGTAGGAGGGCTATTAATCACAGTGCTTTCAGCCACTGATTTATTTTCCTCTTCTATATCATCCATGATCAAAGAGTCAAGATTAGGCATAGGTGAATCATCCATAATAAACACTGGAGCAGAAGAGGATGAAATAATGGGGGAAACAACTCTTGGAGGAGATGGAATGACTGGAACTTCAGGAACAACAAAGGTAGCCTTAAGTTGCTTGGCAACCTTGGGGCTTATGGGTGAGGTGTATAGTACTATAGTCATTGATGGCTTAATGCTGTCTTCTGGAAGTATATTGAAGTAAGTTGTGTCAAAGACCTTCAATAAATCTAAAAAATCTATTATGGGATTAATAATATAATCACCAACAGTGGTTATTTCTTCTGTGGCAGTCTCATCCACATCCATGTCAGTATTAATGAAATGAATCAAATCAAATAATTCATCATCAGCATCTGTTGTTGCTTCTTCTGATGTTAATGCTGCTTCTATTTCTGGTGCTAATTATGTTGTTGCTGCTGGTACTGCTATTGGGGATGCTGCTGCTGCTGATACTGCTGCTGCTTCTTCATCAAGTATCTCCCCCTTCCTGGTTTCAGTGGAAACTGAAGCCATGCCCTTTACTGAAGAGGGGCAGCAGAGAGGGCAGTGATTTTGGCAGCTAAGGAGGAAATAGAAACAACAAGAGGTGATATAGCCTCTGCTATAAGATTTTTGAGGAGAGGAGTAAGTAGTGCAATAAGAGAAGAAATGGTGGAGGGCTCCAAGGGTAGATTTGCAGATGGTGGTATGGAATGTGTTTGAGTGGAAACAGATGGAGGAATGGAAGTTGATGGTGGAGTAGGAGGGAGAGCATCTTGCATGGGTGTATCTTGTGGAGAAGGAGTGTTGAGAGGAGAGGAGAGTAGATTGAATGTGGGGATGTTGGCTAGATGGGAAGGTAAGGGAGATGAAATTGCGGATTGAATGGGTGTGTCATGGGGGGATTGATGTGGGGTTGTTTGTGGTGATTGAGAAGGGGAGGGTTGATGATATTCCTGAATAAGGGAAGAGGGGATGTCATTAAGATCTATTGGTGGAGAAGTGGCAGGAGATGTAGCTGGAGTAGGAATAGGAACAGGTTGTTGTGGTTGTTGTTGTAGAGAAGGAATGGTGGAAGAGGATGGAGGTGTAGGAGGGATCTCTTTAGCAGGGTGGGAAGTGGCTGGATCAGCCCTAGTACTTTCAGAAGCTCTGATGGAAGAGGTAGCCTAATGAGGCTTTGTGATGGTCCTCTCCCACCTACCAAAGAGGGCACATGTGAGCCTCTTGCTGGCATTGATGAATATGGTCTGGGAGACCAGGGATTTAGCAGCTTTTTATTTTAAGAAGATCCCTAATATCCTTCCAAAACAGACTTCTTTTTTATTATTCTTTTTCTTTATAAAATCAAACAGGATTTGAGCCCAGTTTACTTTCTTCTTATTGACCACAACACACATAACCAGGAATTGGTGCCTGGTTATGTAGTCATGTGCATTGTGCTTGTCAAGCAACACTTTTCCTACAATATTTGCTAAGAATTTGAACTCTGCAGACAAGTGTTTCTTCAAAAACTTATTTTGGGTTTGTCCAGAATAACCCATTAGACTTAGCATCTCATCATACTCTTCAGTATCCATTTCTAAATCTTCTTCACCATTGTTTAATCCAAAATTTCAGTGAGAACGGCGGGAGTTAGGGAAACAGCATTACCAGATATAGTATCGATCATGGTATTGTCATCTGTTGTGGCAGAGGTGTACACCCATTCCCTGATTTCTGTGGCAGATATCTTGATTCTAATCGACAGCAGATTGTTCAAGTTCTATTCTTCAAGCAGTTACAGTATTTCCAGGAAGATTGGGTCTGAATGCTGGAAAGAGTCGAAATCGACATCAAACCCGGTGTCAAATTTCATTGCTGCAAGAGTTCCTGCTGGAATTACCATTAGAGCACCTGCAAGAGAAAAACGAAGATCAAGTACAAAGGACCTGAAAGCGCGGGACGGAGCTCGAAGAATACCTAGATATAAGGTTTTCCAGAATATGAATCGACAAACTCCGTTTCACGAAAAATAAAAAATTCTTCGATCTGAGGTCGACAAAATAATTTAGAGTTAAACAATTTGTCGAGCTCAATCTGAAGATTTGAAGACGTTTCGTCGAGCTCCGTTCGACGAAAGTTTTCTGAAGCAAATTCGTCGATCTCCGGTCGATGAAAATTGGTTCACTTATAGAGAGTTCATCGATCTCCATTCGACGAATAACTCAAGAACCTTTCTATGTTCGTCGAACTCCGTTCGACGAACTTTGAAAAATTTGTCGAGTGCAGACAGAAACTAAACTAAGTCTTCTCCATTGATCATTTCAAGCTGATTTATAAAGAACAAGTGATTTCTCTCATCCATAAGTTTGGTGAATATATCAGCTCTTTATAAATCAGTGTAGATATAGACAAGTTTAATTTTGTTTTTGTCTACACGCTCTCTAATAAAATGATGTCTAATGTCTATATGCTTAGTCCTACTGTGATGGACTGGATTCTGTGCTATGACTATAGCACTTGTGTTATCACAAAAGAGATTTGAATTATTTAAGTTGAATCCATAGTCCAGTAGTTGATTCTGAATCCACAACATCTGTGAACAGCAGCTGCCAGCTGCAATGTACTCTGCTTCAGCAATTGAAGTTGACACAGATGATTGTTTCTTATAGAAACAAGACACTAATCTCATCCCAAGGAACTGGCAAGTTCCTGAGGTGCTTTTTTCTATCCACCCTTCATCCTGCAAAGTCAGCATCTGAGTATCCAGTTAACTCAAATTCTGATTCAGTAGGATACCATAGGCCTAGACTAGGACAACTCTTTATATATCTCAAAATTCTTTTTAAAACAATTAGGTGAGATTCTTTAGGGTTCACCTGGAACCTAGCACAAAGGCATGTGGCAAACATAATATCAGGTCTGCTTGCTGTAAGGTATAGTAGGGACCCAACAATGCCCCTATATAGTTTTTGATCCACAGGTTTCCCATGTGCATCAAAGTCTATTACAGCATTTGTAGCCATGGGTGTTTTCTTTGCTGAGGCATCAGCCATCGCAAACTTCTTTATAAGCTCTTTAGCATATTTAGCTTGGGAGATGAAGATGTCATCAGGGAGATGCTTCACTTGGATACCAAGGAAGTAGGAGAGCTCACTCATGCTACTCATTTCAAATTTAGAATGCATGAGGTCAGAAAACCTCTTGCATAATTTGGAGTTAGTAGAACCAAATATGATGTCATCCACATATATTTGTACTAACAAGGTTTGATCCTTATGATGTCTAGTGAATAAGGTTTTATCTACTATGCCTCTAATGAATTTATGCTCTATCAAAAAGCTAGCTAGGGTCTCATACCAAGCTCTTAGAGCTTGCTTTAGACCATAAAGAGCTTTATGCAATTTAAATACATGATAATGATGAGTTGGAGAGACAAAACCTGGAGGTTGTTCAACATAAACCTCTTCTTTAAGTACTCCATTCAGAAATGCACTCTTCATATCCATCTGATACACCTTGAATTTCTTGTAGGCAGCATAGGCCAGAAAAAATCTGATGGCCACTAACCTTGCAACTTGTGCAAAGGTTTGATCATAATCTATGCCTTCTTCATGCATGTATCCTTAAGCAATAAGCCTAGTCTTGTTCCTCATAATTGTACCTTGGGCATCTAGTTTATTTCTGTATACCAATTTGGTTCCAATGACTGGGTAGTCTTGGGGTCTTGGAACCAAATCCCAAACTCTGCATCTCTCAAATTGATTTAGTTCCTATTACATAGCAATGATCCAGTGGGGATCCTGCTCAGCATCATGTATAGATTGAGGTTCAACCTGAGAGAGAAAATAGACATGCATCAAATCTTGGTTGAGTTGATGCCTTGTTTGTACACCTGCTGACATGTCTCCAATTACTTGAGATCTAGGGTGATCTAGGGTGATTCCTTAGTATGTCAAGATCATTTGGTGGAGTTGGTTCAGCAACAACATTTTGAATTAATTCCTCTTGTGGAATTATATTTGCTGTTGGATGAGGTTGAATTTCTTCCAGATGTTCTTCTTCACTGTCTTCATCAACCTGTGGAGAAGGATGTGTTGGGGCCTCTTGGGTGAGGCTTAGCCCATCCAAATTCTCACACAAGTGAGGTACCTGCAGAGTACTATTGGTAGAAATCTCTTCCTCCTTACAAGATATGTTAGCCTCATCAAAAGTAACATGAATAGATTCTTCAATTTTAAAAGATGATTTATTGAATTCCCTATAAGCTTCCTTACTTGGGAATATCCTAGAAAAAATCCCTTTTCGGCCTTAGCTTCAAACTTTCTAATATTTTTTTTGTTATTATGTATATAACATATACAACCAAATACTTTAAAATAGGTGATTTTAGGTTTCTTTCCTTTAAGTAATTCACATGGAGTCCTATTCTTTAGTTTATGTATTAAACTTCTATTCAAGACATAATTTATTGTGCTTACAGCCACTACCCAAAAGGATAGGGGCATGTAAGCATCTGCAAGTAATGTACCTGCAGCTTCAATTAGGGTCCTATTTTTCCTTTCAGCTACCCCATTTTGTTGGGGAGTTCTAGGAGCTGAGAAGCAGTGTCTGATACCTTCCTTCTTTCAGAACTCATGCATAAGAAGAGACTCAAACTTTGTACCATGATCACTTCTAATCAATGCAAAATGAGTAGAGCACTCAATCTGTATGATCCTGAGAAAATCTATAAGAACTTTAAAGGTATCTGACTTAGATCTCAGAAAGAACACCCAAGTGAACCTTGAGAAGTCATCTACAATAACTAAGGTATAAGATTTCCCTCCTAGACTTTGTACAACAATGGGTCCAAAGAGATTCATGTGTAGCAAGTACAAGATCCTAGGTGAATCACTTTTATTTACTGATTTAAAGCTAGATTTAATTTGCTTGCCTAGTTGACAAGCCCTACAGAGACCTTCCTTCTTGTATGGACCAGAAGGTAAACCTCTCATAAGGTTGTCTTTTGATAGCCTAGCAATATTTTTCAAGTTAACATGGTCTAGTCTTTTATGTCATAGTTCATTCTGAGTACTAACTATATTAAGTAAGCAGATATCTGACTTGACAGACTAAAAATCAACTAAGTAAACGTTTCCTTGTCTATTTCCAATTAAAACAATTTGTTTTTTTTATCAGAAATAGTGCAAGAAGTTGAGTTAAAATGTACCTGATAACCTTCATCACATAATTGACTTATGGAGATGAGGTTATGTTTGAGTCACCTTACATAAGTCATTTTCTTGAAGGTGACTGCTCCAATTTTCACTTCTCCATGGTCTTCTGACTGGCCATATTTTGAATCACCAAAGATTACCTTTGGTCCCAGCTTGGACTTGTAGTTGATTAAATTGTCCTTGCTACCAGTCATGTGTTTGGAGCATCTACTGTCCAGGTATCATGTTTGATTATTCACTGGACATCCCTTTACTGTAGAGAATATATTTAATTGTTCTTGACCCAGGTTACCTTGGGTCCTTTGTTTTACTGATAATAAAAACTGGATATCACAGAATATTCTGGTTGAGATTTGTATCCTAATGGATGATACCTTCTTGGTGGAATTATCCAGTCAGCTAATGGATTAAATGGTTTTCTAGATTTAATAGAGCTGGTGCTATAATTATGTTTTTTGTTAAGTCTTTCTGGGTTCGACGAAATGTTGTGAGTTCATTGACCAGAGTTCGATGAATTGGGATGAGATCGTCGATCTCTACCCAGAGAATGAACATAGTCATTTTCTGTGCCCCACGTTCGTCGATCTCTGCTCGACGAACCATAACGAGTTCGTCGATCGCAGTTAGATGAATAATTATAGCTTAAGTTTGCGTTCAGAGTTCGTCGACTAGAGTTCGACGAACTGACCATATTTCGTCGATCTGAGTTCAACTAAATCTGCTGAACTTTGTTTTTACTTGTTTTCTGGTTTCTGTTATTTTGATTTTTAAGGTTGGGCATTTCTTTTGTGATTTGTTTATTAGTTATTATCTCTTTGCCTTTAGCAGAAACAAACTTGAAGGGGGTTGACAAAATATGCTTCTTAAGAATGGGGAGCAAACTTGATGAAGCACCCAAGCCCAGCTTGCCATTCAGTCTGACATTTACAGTGCTTGTAATGTCCATCAGTTTGAGGCTTCTCCCATTGAGAGATTTCTCAAGTTGTTTGGCCTCACATAGTTGTGTCTTCAAGGAATTGATTAGTTCATTAGCTTCATTTAGTTCAGCCTTTAGCCTATTTTTTCAGAGATAACATTTTCTTGGTTTCCTAGTTTTTCCCTAAGTAACTTAATTTCTTTTTCTGAATTTATCAAATCAATGCACATGGTTTTAAATTCAGATTTGAATGAATCAGAACTATAATCAAAAGAAGAAAGTACCTGGTCAGCTTCTGATTCAGAAGCTCCTTCACTGTCTGATTCTTCTTCATCTGAATGACTAATGGAGGCATCAATGGCCATGAGGCAAGCTTCTTTGGCCCTTGCCGCTTCTTCTTCTTCTTCACTGGAGCTGGAGGATGTGGATTCATCCTCAGTTTCACTCCAGGATTCAGCTACAAAGCATTTCTCCTTCTTCTTGTATTTGTTGGAGGAAGGCCTGCTGCTTTACTGTCTTCTAGAATCCTTCTCTCTTCTCTTCTCCTTCTTCTGATTTTCTGGACATTCTGAGAGGAAGTGTCCAGGTTTCCTGCAGCCAAAGCAAACCACTTATTTAGTGAGGGTTTTGTCATACCTTGGCTTGTCATCCAATCTGGATGATCTCTTCCTGAAGTCTTTCCTTGTCATCTTGTAAAATCTTTTGGCAAGTAGACCCATCAGCTCTTCATTTATTGTTGGAGTCTTTGTCTCCTCAGCGGCCTTGAATGCAATGTTGTACTCCTTCCTTGCTGGTGGAGGTGTTCTTTGCTCAACTGCCTCTCTGGATTTGATGAGCTGCTCATAGGACTTTAGCTTTCCCAAAAGAGATTCAGTGGAAATCTCATTTAGGCTCCTAGCCTCCTTGATGGGCCAGATCCTTGAATCCCATGAGCTTGGGAAGCACATAAGGATTTTATCATTCACCTCTGTGAGGGTGATGTCCTTGTCCAAGGTTTTCAGCTCATTGATGATTGAGCTCAACCTATTGTACATGTCTGCTACTAACTCAGCTTCCTCCTTGAAATTCTCATATTGGGATATGAGATTGGATCTTCTATCATTTCTTTCATCAGCAGATCCAGCCACCATTTGATTGAGTGAATCCCAGATGGCCTTGGCTGATGTGCATTCACCCACTTTTTGAAAGATGTCATCTGACATTGTTTGGGTCAGTATGTTTATTGCTTTGGCATTAGCAACTTTGGCCTTTTTCTGAGCCTCAGTCCACTCAGGTGGTGGAACTGCATTTGTACCGGAGGATGATGTAGATGTAGATGCTTGAGGAGGACCTGTCACAATGGAATTGAAAATATCTTCATCAATAGAGTTCATATATAACTTGATTCTTGCCTTCCAGATGACAAACCTATTTAGGTTGCAAACTAGAGGTCTGGTGCTTGCATAGTGTTTGTTTTGTGCCATGCTGTATGTATATAATCCTAAATAAAAGTAAAATAAGAAATCTGATCTAACACATGATCCTTAGTTTAAGGATTAGCTTGTACAACCAAAGGAATCTGACTCTGATACTAATTGAAAGTGAGGGGTTAGATCAGGAATACTCTAGAGGGGGGGGGGTGAATAGAGTATCTTTATATTTTTAAAACTTTTTGCTACAAATAAAACTTCTGAATTAACCAATCCTAAGTTAAGTTAATCTACCACAGGTGCTGCAGAAAATAAACAAAACAAACACAAACAGCAAACCTGACTAGCACATCCACAGCAAGAACAAAAAGAAAGAGCAACCAGAGAACACAAGAATTTATAATGGTTCCCCAACCTGGGTACATCCACTCTTCTACCACCCTGGTAGGAATCCACTCAGATTTTTGATCAGGTGCCTAACACCAATGAGCTTTTGATCATGTGCTCAAAAACCAATCCTCAAGTCTTTTGATCAGGTGACTTACAACCAAGAATAACTTTTGAAGGGAGTTAAAGAACCATTTATATAGTGGAAGATGAGAGATTGATTTTGTCTTCTCTTTCTCACAGTACAACTGAGAAGACTTTTGTGGATTTAGATGTTAGTAAAGGCTCCCCCTGAGATATGAAATGGTTTAGGAAAGACGGAGCTTTGTTGTAGGGTGATAGGCCTTCAAGCTATTGCTTTGACCAGATGAGCTCCAGGAACTTCTTGACAGATATTGTAGTTGTTGTCCTTTGAAGAATCATGGAAGAAGACAGAAGAAGACTCTTGATTTTTGTTAGTTGTTCTTCTTCTTCTTCAGATTGCTTTCTAATTTTCTGCAGAGCTATTGTGTTCCAGAGTGTCTGTGTGATTGCTGTTATGTTGTAGAGAATTATGTGTTGTCTTCTCTTCTATCTTCTGTGTCTCACTGTGTTTTATTTTTCCGTGTCTATTTGAGAGAAGGAAGAAAATCTCTTTTATATTTTCCAGATTATCTTCCTTTTGAAATTTGAATTTCTTTTGCATTCATTGTTGACGACCTGGAGAATATTTTGCATTGAATGATTTCCCCAATTGTCCCATTGAAAATCGGCAATCAATAATCCTGATGAAGACCATAGTTAATGCTCCGTCTAACGGTTATATTCAGAGAATATTTTAGCATTAATTACTCAGGAATTATTGCAATAAACTAAGGATAGAAGGGAGAAAATAACCAAGTATGTTTCTTCACAGAATTTGTCGATCTGGATCCAAAGTTCATCGATCTGTGAAGTCAAGTTCGTCGACCAGATAATGGTTGTTCTTCGAGCTGAGATCCAAGATCGTCGACAGCAAAACAAACAACTGCTTCACCAGAACCTTGCCAATTCTGTGCATGAAGTTCGTCGAGCTGATACTCTAAGTTCGTCGACTGGAGTTCAGTAAAGTGTTTCTGGACTTAGAATATTTTAGATGTTTCTGGAATGAAGTATTGAAGTAGAGTTTCCAGAATTCGTCGAACTGATAACTGGATTTGTCGACCTGAGAACTAGTTTCGTCAAGTTGAGAACTTCTAACTGCTAGATAAATCTTGTTAGGAATGTGGTCTAAGTTCGTCGAGCTGAGAAGATGAATTCGTCGACTGGAGTATGATCCTGGACTTAAAATTCTTAGTTGTTTCTGGAATAAGGTGTTGAAGTAGAGTATCCATAGATCATCGACCTGAGAACTAAGTTCGTCGACTGGAGTTCAGAGAAATTCTGGACTTAAAATGTTGGAGTAGAGTGTCCATAATTCGTCGACCTGAGTACCAAGTTCGTTGAGCTCAGCTCAGAGAATTTTCTCTGAGTTCGTCGAGCTGAGCACGACTTTTATCGACCTGAGTTCAACGAACGTCGAACTCATTTTCTGAGTCTCTGAAATTTCTCTAAGTCTTGAGTATTTATGCAGTCTGTTGATGGTTGGTCCATGTAGTGTTGACTCTAAGGACTTGCCCTAGACTCTAGGACATAACCATGATCATGGCTATACATGGTGGGTCAAATGATCTTAACTTAGTGAACCTAGCCCAAATCTAACTAGGGATCCAACAAAAAGGCTGTTGAATCCCTGGTCTCCCAGACCATATTCATAATTACCTCTAAGAGGCTCACCTGTGCTCTTTTTGGCAGGTGGGAGAGGACCATCACCAAGCCCTCCAAGGCTTCTTCCTCTTCCACCAGGGCTTCTGAGAGTACTAGGGCTGCTCCAGCCACTTCCCACCCTACTGAAGAGATCCCTCCTCCACCTCCATCACCTCCAGCCATCCAACCTCATCTTCAGATGACACATCAACTTCCCTCCACCCCCACCATTTCTTATCCTCAACAACCACAACAACAACTAGTTCATATTTCTACTCCAGCTCCATCTCCTATAAATTCTCCACCAATAGATATAACTGACATCCTCTCTTCTCCTCTTTAGGAATCTCACCAACCCTCTCCTTCTCAATCACCACAACCAATCCCACCTCAACCCCCCATGGTACACCAACTCCATCACCACCTTCATCTCTTTTACCCCCCCCCCCATCTGGACAACATCTCATTCTTCAATCTGCCTTCCCCCACCCTCAATACCTCTACTCCTCAGGATGAACTCATGCAAAATGCACCATCTCCACCTCCACCATCCTCCTCTATTCCTACCCCTATCTCCACTGCTACACCTTCTATACAACCCTCTACAGTTCCCCTTTTGGATCCCTCCATCATACCGCAACTTATTGCACTTCTCACTCCCCATCTTCAAACCATTATAGCAGAGGCCATTTACCCTCTAACTACTTCCATTTCCTCTCGAGCTGCCCAAATATCTGCCCTCTCTGCTTCTTCCTCTTCAGTTAGGGGCCTGGCTCCAGTGTGCACTGAAACCAGGCAGGGGAAGATACTTGATGAAGAAGCAGTTGGTGAAGCAGTAGCAGAAGTAGCAGCAGATGCAGCAACAGCAGCAGCAGAAATAATAGGAAATGCAGATGTAGATGCTGGGAAAGATTTATTTGATTTATTTCATTTTAATGAGACTGACATGGATCTGGATGAGCAGGCTCCAGAGGAAACAATAACTGTTGTTGGTGATTTCATTATAAATATCACAGTTGATCTCTTAAGTGTATTGAGCATTTTTGATACAACTTATCTTAATAATCTTCCAACAGACAACATTAAGCCATCTTTGGCTATCATTCCATATACCTCATCCATAAGCCCCAAAGTTGTCAAGCAACTCAAGGCCATTTTTGCTACTCCAGAGATTCCAGCTATTCCATCTCCACCCAGAGCTGTTTCCCCCATTATTTCATCCCCTTCTGCTCCTGTTTTGTCATGGATGATTCACCAATGTCTAATCTGGATGAACTAATCATGGCTGATATACAAGAAGAAAATAAGTCAGTCGCTGAAAGCAATGAAGTATACAGTCCTCCAGCTCCTGCTCCAGTTTTAGTCCCAGCTCCTCCTCCAGCTCCCTTCCAGGCTGAGAAACCTCTGATATCTGTTGAAGCCCTGAAGGAACTAAATGCAATGTATGATAATCCACAGGATTCTAGTGATGATGATGATGAAGAAGATTCAGATGATGAACCAAAGAAAAAGAAAGTTTCTAAGAAGAGGAAAGCTCCTCCACCTCCTGCCCCAAAATCAAAATCCAGCAAATGATACTCCTTATTATATAATGCAGAAAATCACTCCTTATAAGGGCATGCCAGCATGGATGTGGCTGTCCAAAAATAAACAGAAAGAGACAAAGAAGAGCAGAAGATGTTCACCTCCTCCTACTCAAAGATACAGGAAGGACCCTCCTCCTCCTCCAGCTGCTGGTGCTTCAGGCACAACATCTCAAAGGTCTACCCAGTTTCAAACATACGAAAGACAACAAGGTAGATCTTCATCTTCAGAAAGCAGCCAGCAGAGACACTATTCATCTGGTAAGCAACATCAACAACAACAGCAGCAACACACTGAATATCAAAAGGCTGAAAGCCCAAGAAGACATGCTTCCCCACCTATACCATTTGAAGATCCTGAAACAGCTACAACAACAAGGATGGCCAGGTTCCAGGAACTGGTTGGCCTTTCCATGATCAACAAAGCTAGAGCTGAAGGAAAGGATCCATCTGAATACACAACAATGTCCAAGTACATAAAGGAAGAGCTTAACAGCTTTGAAAAGGCTAATAAATTCTTTAATGTTGATGACTACATGAAATTGCATCCAAAAGCAGTGGTCCCAAGGGCTATATCTCTAAACATCATTGGAGCTGCTGATATGACAATGACCAAGGCTCAAGCTGCAAACCCCAACATGGAAATTAAATTCACTCAGTCTGGAGACAAAGCTAAGGAGGATAAGTCAAAGGAGCCCAGGAAGAAGAAGTAAATTATAAATTGTTTTCAGTCTTTTTGTTATTCTAAAAACTGCTTGGTTATATTCTGATACAAAGCTCTGTATATATATATATATCTGCTGCATATTTTAAATTTTTCATGCCAGATATATGTTTTATTGATTTGTTATTATTATATGTCTGTAATTAGTGACCTTACCCAAATAAGGGGAAATTGTTGGATCCCTAGTTAGATTTGGGCTAGGTTCACTAAGTTAGGATCTTATGACCCAATATGTATAGTCAGGGTCATGGTTATGTCCTAGAGTCGAAGTCAAGTCCTTAGAGTCAACACTGCATGGACCAGCCATCAACAGACTGCCAAAAACTCAAGACTTAGAGAAATATCAAAGACTCAAAAAATGAGTTCGACGAACGTCAAACTCAGGTCGACGAAAATCGTGCTCAGCTTGACGAAATCAGAGAGAATTCTCTGAGTTGAGTTCGACGAACTTGGTTCTCTGTTCGACGATTCCTGGATCATCTACTTCAACTTTCTAAGGTTCAGAAAACATCTCAAGTATTATATGTAACACCCCCATCCATCACATGGCATATAACAGAAGTTCCAGCTGGAACCCGACGTCATATACCACAGACAGTCGGAAGGGTTACTAAATGAATATTCAAACCATCCAATTAAGACTACTCGTCCTACACAGAGCATTCTAGCGGAAGTTTTTAAAGTTGAAAGAACCCAAACTTAAATCCAATAAATATGAATGTCCATAACTACAACTACAGGAAAGAAACCCCAAATACACTGAAACGGGTACATGGCCTTATGGCCTTACAATAGATCACTTAATAAAGAGTGTCTTACATACATCGGCTCGCAGGCCGGCCCCACATGACAAAATAAAAACAGCTATACTATACGGCCTTCGAGGGTCAGCACGACGACATGGGCTCCAGCCCGCTATTTTGCACTCGGCCCCGCAGCACCTGCAAACAACATTCCACTGTACGGTGGCAAACAAAGCAACGGTCAGCTAAAAGCCGACCAAATTATAACGACCCCGCCCCCCACTCGGGACGGCGGTGCCCCTTTCCCTGCATATCATTAGCCCAACATAATAATACAGCGCAATTATATATTTCGCCACAGGTGTAGGCTCGCACGGCCAAACACCCTGTGCACTCAGGGCATATTAACGGTGAATCCTGTCATTATAGCGTCTTCACAACCACCCCCAGGATGGTAACAACAT
This sequence comes from Platanthera guangdongensis, assembly GCA_039583875.1. Taxonomy (NCBI): domain Eukaryota; kingdom Viridiplantae; phylum Streptophyta; class Magnoliopsida; order Asparagales; family Orchidaceae; genus Platanthera; species Platanthera guangdongensis. The sequence continues at coordinate 5,774,271 of CM077157.1, read as the reverse complement.
GTGAGCATTTAGCCTTTCTAACCACCGTCTAAGGCTCCGACTATGCCAACGGCCAGTCCCCGTCTTCGGGTCTCTCGCACTGAACCACATAGCCTAGGTCCGATTCCACTTGCCCGTTGCTCACGCAGCCTAGTCAATTTAAGTCCTACGCACGGGCCAAGCTTCTCTCGGATCCCAAAATTTTCCAAACAATCTCATAACCCAGTTATGATCAAGGCCGGTTCCCAGACCACCAAGTTAGCAGAACACGCTTCCGCTCAGTTTTTCGGGTGCGCCTTGAAGCTAACCTCCAAGGATCCCTTCTGCAATCTACCGTGTAGAAACCTGAAAAACACAAAGCACGGAGTCTTCTCCGGCAAAACATATTAAATGCAACATCACCGATCCAGACAATACACGTCCGAGAAGGCTTCACACACAATGCCTATGCCCGTACTTACGATTCCGGACTCTATATGCAACACAAGGGGGACTATTCACATCAACCCCAAGGAAAACCATGCACTCACCGCACACTCGCGGGAGCTGGATTCCCTATGCAGAAAGAAAGAGCTTCAAACGCTCAAGTTGAGAATCATTACCCTTGTAGTTCGTTTTGGCTCCATGGAAAAACTACTCGGACAGAACTCTTTGTAGCGAATATTCCTCCACGGATCTGCTCTCCGATTTCGAAACGGTGCTCTGATACTCCGTCGGCAGCCGGAAACCTCCTTCTTCTTCCTCTTCTCTCTAACACCTTGGAAGGAGAAAGCCTTGGAGAGAAATTAGGGATTAACTCCCTTATTCCAGGCCTTAACAGAGCAGGAACTCATCTGGGCTGTTGGATCTTAATTAAAGAAAACGAACGGCTTAGATCTGCACAAAATTTCCCAGACCTGGGCCGAACACGGCTTGACACACGGCCGTGTCCCAGGTCGTGGGCCTCGATCCAAGCACGATCGACGACCCCAGAAAAGCCACACGAGCTCACACACGCCCGTGTCCAACCTGACACGCCCGTGTCGGGTCACCCGACACGCCCGTGTCCGGGGGCGTGTCACCCATAACCGCCACGGCAACGGACACGACCCAAAAGAACACGGGTAGGGACACGGGTAGGCACATGCCCGTGTCATCCAGCCGTGTTCCTGGCCGTGTACTTCTTGGGATGAAAACGGCCAAAAACACCTGCCAGACACGGCCTTGGACACGCCCGTGTCCTAGGCCGTGTACCCCTATACAGGCACCAAAATTCCCTTTTTACGCGACCGACTCAAATACAATTTTTGGGGCGTTACAAATCTCCCCCACTTAAGGAATTTCGTCCCGAAATTACGTAAAGGTACACAAATCTAGATAATACCTGAGTGGAATAACTCGGGGTATTCATCCAACATCGCTTGCTCTCGCTCCCAAGAAAACTCCTCCCGTCCGCAGTTATCCCAACGGACTTTAACCATTCAGACCTCCTTGTTGCGGAGTCGTTTGACTGCAACATCTTCAATACGTACTGGCTTGACCCTTATTGTCAACTCATAATCAACCGGTACTTGATTGTCCGTAATGATTAGCGAAGGCTCTTGCACTGCCTTACGCAACACCGACACGTGTAACACATAATGCAGCCCACTCAATTCCGCCGACAGCTTCAATCTATATGCCGCCTCGCCAACACGCTCCAGGATTTCAAATGGTCCAAGGTATCTCGGACTCAACTTCTTCAAGCGTCGAACCCGTGATACACCCTTGAACGGTTTGATTTTTAGATACACCATGTCGCCAACACTGAACTCTACGTTCCTATGCTTGGCGTTGTAATACTTTGACTGCCTATCCTGAGCGATCTTCAACCTTTACTGAATTGTCCGTATCATTGAAGTGGCGTCTTCCACCGCTTGACGTTTATACAACTTCGATTCGCTTGCCTCCAACCAAGACAACGGCGTACGACACTTCCTCACGTACAAGGTTTCGAAAGGCATCATTCCAATACTTGCCTGAAAGTTGTTGTTGTACGCAAACTTCACCATATACAGATGATCTTCCCACTGCTTTTCGAAGTCTAGGACGCACATGTGAAGCTGTCCTCCATAGTCCTGTTGACACTCTCGGTTTGGTCATCCGTCTGCGGGTGAAAGGCTGTGCTGAACTTTAGCTTAGTACCCAACATACTATGCACCAACCTCCAGTCATTCAACGTGAAACGTCCATCTCGATCACTAACAATACTGCGGGGCACACCATGCAATCGAACAATATTCTCCACGTAGAGTTTGGCTAACTTTTCTACCGGATCTTCCTTCTTGTTCGGAATAAAGTGTGACACCTTTGTCAACCTATCTACGACCACCCAAATGGCGTCGTTTCCCTTCTATGACCTCGGCAAACCATGCACAAAATCCATAGATATGTCATCGAATTTCCATTCTGGGATAGGTAGGGGCTTCAAGAAACCTCCGGGTTTCTGACATTCCGCCTTCATCAATGCACATGTATGCCACTTGGCCACATAAAGTGCTACATCCTTCTTCAAACACGGCCACCAGAATAATTTCTTCATGTCTCTATACATCTTTGTGCTTCCCGGGTGGATTGAGTACTTGGTATGATGAGCCTTATACATCAATTCCTCCCGAAGATTATCTGCACTAGGAATGCATAGGCGACCGTCCTTCCTTAGCAACCCATCCTCAACCACAAACTGGGAATTTGACCCATCCAAAGATTCTTTCAGGATCTGTTTCATGCTGTTATCCTGAACCAAAGCCCGCCGAACTCTATTCGCTAGGTCACACTGCACCTCTGTCCAAAACAGTTTCGCATCGGCACTAGACTGCTTGTCGACGCAAGATATCTCCAATGCCTCCAACTCTTGGACCAATCTCTCATCATGTACCGATAACCAATTGGCTTGTGCGGGAATCTTACGACTCAACGCATCTGCCACTGCATTTCCCTTCCCAGGCACATAATGTATCTTGAAGGTGTAGTCCCCTAAGAACTCCATCAACCTCCGCTGCCTCATGTTTAGATCCTTTTGGTCCAACAGGTACTTCAAGCTCTTATGATCGGAGTAAATATCGACCTTCACACCGTACAGGTAGTGCCTCCAAAGTTTTAGAGAAAATATCACGATCGTTAACTCTAAGTCGTGGACCGGATAATTCCTCTCATGAACCTTCAGTTGTCGTGAACCATAGGCTATCACTCTACCATGTTGTAGCAGAACACAGCCCAAACCACTGCCTGAAGCATCACTATAGATCTCGAACCCTTCGGTTCCACTTGGCGAACATAAAATAGGCGTCGTGGTCAACCGCCTCTTCAACTCTTCAAAAGCATGTTCGCACTCCGGAGACCACACAAACTTCTGATCCTTCCTAGTCAATGTCGTGAGTGGTAGCGCTATCCGCGAGAAGTTCTCTACGAAGCGCCTGTAGTAGCCAGCAAGCCCCAGAAAACTCTAGACCTCTGTCACTGTAGTCAAAGCAGGCCACTCCCGTATCGCCACTATCTTCGCCGGATCCATAGATATCCCTTCTCCACTGACAACATGACCAAGGAACGCTATCGAGGATAACCAGAATTCACACTTGGAGAACTTAGCATACAACTGATTTCTCCTCAACATCTCCAACACCATGTGTAGATGATTGTAGTGATCCTCCTTGCACCGCGAGTACACCAGGATATCATCAATGAATACTATCACGAAATGATCCAGGTACTCTCTGAACGTCCTGTTCATCAGATCCATAAACACGGATGACGCATTCGTCAACCCAAATGGCATGACCGTGAACTCGTAATGCCCAAACCGCGTACTGAATGCTGTCTTTGGGATGTCGCTCTCCCTTATCCTCAACTGATAGTAACCGGACTTCAGATCTAACTTCGAATATACTGTTGACCCAACCAGCTGATCAAATAGATCGTCAATCCGGGGAATCGGATACTTATTCTTTTCCATAAGCTTGTTCAATTCCCGGTAGTCGATACAAAGCCGCAAGCTCCCATCTTTCTTCTTAACAAAGAGAACTGGTGCGCTCCAAGGCGACGAACTTGGACACACATAACCTTGCTCTAGTAACTCTTGTAGTTGCACCTTCAACTCTGCCATCTCTCTTGGCGCTATCCGATAGGGGGAGCATGACACCGGTTTGGCACCCGGCACCAGCTCTATAGTAAAGTCTATCTCCCGCTGAGGAGGGGCTCCTGGGAGATCATCTGGAAACACATCGGGATACTCAGACACAACTGGGATGCTGTCTAAACTAGGCTTAGGCGTCGAAGTCTGCACTAGAGTGACATACAGCTCTGCCCCAGACCGAACTGCCTTGAACACCTGAAGGGCCGACATCAAAACTTTCCCTGATCCCCTCATGCCCGCAAAAGTCGTCTCCCGATCAGTCTTCTGACCCAACTTAACTTCCTTACGGTTGCAATCAATACAAGCATCCTGCTCCGAGAGCCAATCCATACCGAAGATTATGTCATACTCCGCTAACGGCAAAAGCGACACTCGCAAATCAAACTCCTGGTCTCCAATCTGAATCTTCACTACGCAGATCCTATCCGCACGCATTGAGCACCCATTGGGCAACAACACATCCAACTTATTTTCTGCCATCGAGGACGAAACTCCGATGCGCGATATGAATTTTTCGGACAAGAAGGAATGCGATGCTCCCGTATCAAACAGGGCTCTCGCCGGAAACTCAAAGATTAACACAAAGCCTAGCACCAACAAAAGTAAGCTAACAAATACAAAGGTAACAACTATAAAATTTAAACCACTGTAATTTAACCCATACCTATCACCACGTCCGCTTGCTTTATGGCCTCCTGCAGACCAAGGTTGTAGACTATAGGCTGGGCTGGAGCATGATGGGACGTGGTTGACTCCACCGCCTTCCCTTTCTCCTCATAAGTCGCTGCAGGTTTCCTCTCGGACTTTGAACGTCCGCTCCAACACTCCCGAGCAAAATGCCCCGTCTTCCCGCAGTTGTAGCAAGCTCCGGGTATTTGACTTGTAGTTTCCCCCGACGCATCAGCCGAGGGGGCTGAGTTCGAAGTCCTCCGCTTCTTGTTACACCTGCGGAAACTTGACTTGGTATTTGGCACTTTGAACTCAGACTTCTTTTCTCCTGGGTCCTTCTTCTCTTGAACTTTCTTCGCAACCTTTTCCAACGATCGGGCCGAATTGACCAAGGCTAGGAAGCCCTGCGCCTTAGGCCCAGCAAGGATTAATTGTAAATCTGTCACACCCCCTATCCGCCGCACAGCATATAGCAGTAGGTCCGGTAGGGGCCCGACGTCGTATGTCATAGACAGACCGGGTGGTTACTCAAGGAAACCATCCAACCAATCATAACGTCCTACACAGAGCATTCTAGCGAAAGCAGTTTATAAAAGTTGCAAATAAGAACCCAGCACTAAAGCATGAATGTCCACTAATACAAAATAGGAATGTTATACAAAAACCAACACAAGCCGTAAGGCCTTACAAAATATTTCACTTGATATTACATGGTTTACAAACCACAGCACGCAGGCCGGTCATACATGAATAAAATAGTAAACACTTCCAATTAGGCCTTCGAGGGCCGGCTTCGCACTTGGGCTTTAGCCCGCTATTGACCGCTTGGTCCAGCAGCACCTACAAGCAACAAACCACTGCACGGTGGCAAAACAAGGCAACGGTCAGCAATGCTGACCAAATTATAACGATCCCGCCCCCAACTCGGGGCGGCGATGCTCCTTCCCTGCATGTCATTAGCATAAGCGAGCAATATATAACACGGCCTGCGATACGGGAGTGGCCTGAGCTTGCTACGGTAGCGGAAGTCCGGAGCTTTTTGGGGCTTGCTTGGCTATTACCGATTCTATGAGGGTCTTCACGGAGAGGGTATTGCTGTGGATCCGGCGAAGATTGTTGCGATACGTGAGTGGCCTGAGCTTGCTACGGTAGCGGAAGTCCGGAGCTTTTTGGGGCTTGCCGGCTATTATAGGCGCTTCGTAGAGAACTTCTCGCGGATAGCGTTACCTCTCACTACTCTGAAGAGGAAGGAGCATAAGTTCGTTTGGACGCCGGAGTGCGCGCGAGCTTTTGAGGAGTCAAAGTGTCGGTTGACCACGGCGCCTGTGCTGAGTTCGCCATGTGGGACCAAAGGATATGAGATTTATAGCGATGCTTCGGGCAGCGGTTTGGGTTGCGTGCTACTGCAACACGGAAGTGTAATAGCTTATGGCTCGAGACAGCTGAAAGTGCATGAAAGGAACTATCCGGTCCATGACTTGGAGTTAGCGGCCGTGATTTTTGCCTTGAAGTTGTGGAGACACTATTTGTGTGGTGTGAATATTGATATCTACACCGATCACAAGAGCCTGAAGTATCTTATTGATCAAAAAGATCTGAATATGCGGCAGCGTAGATGGATGGTGTTCCTAGGGGACTATACATTCAGAATCCACTACGTGCCTGGTAAAGGGAATGCGGTTGCGGACGCGTTGAGTCGCCGTGCCCCAGCTCAAGCCAATTGGCTATCGGTGCATGATGAGCGGTTGGTGCGGGAGTTGGAGGCGTTGGAGATTGTTTGTGTGGATAGGCAATCAAGTGCTGAAGCAGTTCTGAATTGGACTGAAGTCCAATATGACCTGGCTGATCGTATTCGGCAATCTTCGCCGAGCAATATATCGCTGTGAAGACCCTCATAGAATCGGTTGGTCTTCCTCTCTTCTTCTGTAAACATAACACCAACATAACGACCCAACCATGTGAACTCATGCAGATATTCGTCCACGCTTCTGGATCCCTGAGTCAACCCAAGAAATTGATTCTCCATCTCCAACTTCTGAGCAGAGGGTACAAATCTGGCTAGGAAAAATCTTGAAAATTCCTCCATCGGCACATCCGCAAGTTGCCTTCCCACTAGAAGATGAAACTCCAACTCGTCCCACCACAGCCTCGCTTCACCTTTCAACAGAAAAGTCGCTATGGTGGTCTTCTGCCATTCCTCAGTTATTGTGGCTGTCAACACCCTCTTTATCGAAGAGAGCCAGACCTCAGCTTGAGTTGGCGTTCCAACCCCATTGAACCTCAGAGGATTAATGCCCATCACATGCTTTAGCTACCTCTCCGTAGCTCTCCTCGGCTCTACCAACTCAACTACTGCGCGTTCCACCACTGTCGGCTTTGCCGCCCTAACCGGTTCTTGCTCATTCGCAGGAGGTACGCGATGCATTTGCCCTGCAGGTTGGGCATTTATCATTGCAAATACGGCTTCAGCCACCATCCTGATGGTTTCCGCTGAAGGAGGTGTGGTAGGCACGTCCCTTGGTGCACTACTTTTCGCTGATTGCGGACGCTCTGACCGACCAGCACCGCTCCTAGCTGCCTATAGTAGCAAAGACACATGATTAGACGACACACAAATTGCTAAAAGCAATCATTGGATCATTCAAATTCCACAAAACAAGTGTATTTTTCATTCCTAAGTGGACATTCATGGGTTCTTTTTGATGTTATAACGATGACGCACACATGTGCTCACCGCCCCTTAAAAGAATTCGCCCACGAATTCATTTAAGCCCGACCGTAACCAGAAGTCTAATACCAAATTGTAACACCCCCATCCGACACATGGCATATAACAGAAAGTCTAGCTGGAACCCGACACCATATACCACAGACAGTCGGAAGGGTTACTAAATGAATATTCAAACCATCCAATTAAGACTACTCGTCCTACACAGAGCATTCTAGCGGAAGTTTTTAAAGTTGAAAGAACTCAAACTTAAATCCAATAAATATGAATGTTCACAACTACAACTACAGGAAAGAAACCCCAAATACACTAAAAACGGGTACATGGCCTTATGGCCTTACAATAGATCACTTAATAAAGAGTGTCTTACATACATCGGCTCGCAGGCCGGCCACACATGACAAAATAAAAACAGCTATACTATACGGCCTTCGAGGGCCAGCACGGCGACATGGGCTCCAGCCCACTATTTTGCACTCGGCTTCGCAGCACCTGCAAACAACATTCCAATTGTAACACTCACATCCGTCACATGGCATATAACAGAAGGTCCAGCTGGAACCCGATGTCATATACCATAGACAGTCGGAAGGGTTACTAAATGAATATTCAAACCATCCAATTAAGACTACTCGTCCTACACAGAGCATTCTAGCGGAAGTTTTTAAAGTTGAAAGAACCCAAACTTAAATCCAATAAATATGAATGTCCACAACTACAACTACAGGAAAGAAACCCAAAATACACTGAAACGGGTACATGGCCTTATGGCCTTACAATAGATCACTTAATAAAGAGTGTCTTACATACATCGGCTCGCAGGTCGGCCACACATGACAAAATAAAAACAGCTATACTATACGGCCTTCGAAGGCCAGCACGGCGACATGGGCTCCAGCCCGCAATTTTGCACTCGGCTCCGCAGCACCTGCAAACAACATTCCACCACACGGTGGCAAACAAAGCAACGATCAGCTAAAAGCCGACCAAATTATAACGACCTCGCCCCTCACTCGGGACGGCGGTGCCCCTTTCCCTGCATATCATTAGCCCAACATAATAATACAGCGCAACTATATATTTCGCCACAGGTGTAGGCTCGCACGGCCAAACACCCCGTGCACTCAGGGCACATTAACGGTGAATCCTGTCATTACAGCGTCTTCACCACCACCCCCAGGATGGCAACAACATGTGAGCATTTAGCCTTTCTGACCACCGTCTAAGGCTCCGACTATGCCAACGGCCACTCCCCGTCTTCGGGTCTCTCACACCGAACCACATAACCTAGGTCCGATTCCACTTGCCCGTTGCTCACGCCGCCTAGTCAATTTAAGTCCTACGCGCGGGCCAAGCTTCTCTCGGATCCCAAAATTTTCCAAACAATCTCATAACCCAGTTATGATCAAGGCCGGTTCCCAGACCGCCAAGTTAGCAGAACACGCTTCCGCTCAGTTTTCCGGGTGCGCCTTGAAGCTAACCTCCAAGGATCTCTGCTGCAATCTACCGCGTAGAAACCCGAAAAACCCAAAGCACGGAGTCTTCTCCGGCAAAACATATCAAATGCAACATCACCGATCCAGACAATACACGTCCGGGTATGCTTCACACACAATGCATATGCCCGTACTTACGATTCCGGACTCTACATGCAACACAAGGGGGACTATTCACATCAACCCCAAGGAACACCACGCACTCACCGCACACTCGCGGGAGCGGGATTCCCTATGCAGAAAGAAAGAGCTTCAAACGCTCAAGTTGAGAATCGTTACCCTTGTAGTTCGTTTTGGCGCCATGGAAAAACTACTCGGACAGAACTCTTCGTAGTGAATATTCCTCCACGGATCCGCTCTCCGATTTTGAAATGGTGCTCCGATGCTCCGCCGACGGCCGAAAACCTCCTTCTTCTTCCTCTTCTCTCTAACACCTTGGAAGGAGAGCCTTGGAGAGAAATGAGGGATTAACTCTCCTATTCCCGGCCTTAACAGAGCAGGAACTCATCTGGGCCGTTGGATCTTAATTAAAGAAACGAACGGCTCAGATCTGCACAAAATTTCCCAAACCTGGGCCGAACACGGCTTGGCACACGGCCATGTACCAGGCCGTGTGCCTCGATCTAGGCACGATCTGTAACGCCCCGGATTTTTTCGGTGAATGAGTGCATATGCTTGATGGGCGTTACGTTGGCTTTGACCGTTGTTCGAGCATGGTTTTCCCGCGGGCTTGTGAGTGGCTGTTTTGGTAGCCTAGTTGCACGATTCCCCAGCAAACCGGAGTCCAAGTTGGGGACTCGGTGAGGCCTCTTAGGGAATGCTTGCACTTGTTCGCGCCCGGGGAATGTGGCTCAAAACGGGTTGCTTGTACATCAAACAAAAAAGGGTAAAAAGTCATTAAGGAAAAAATGGTGTAGGACGACACAGCAACACTTTTCAAAACAGGGAAAAATGGTCGTTTTTGTGCGTGACACGCCCCCTGACACGGGCGTGTCAGGGTGTGACCCAGGGCGTGACCTGGGCGTGACCTCCTTGACTCAACGAATTTTCTGGCGTCGAGTTGAGCTTGACGAATGGGGTACACGCCCCGTGACACGGGCGTGTCACGGGCCGTGTCCCGCTATGTCGAGTGTCGAGTGTCGGGTGTCGGGAGAGGGGACACGGCCTGTGACACGGGCGTGTCACAGGGCGTGTCCAGCTTTGTCGAGTGTCGACACTTAGAGTCGACGAGATGTCGAGACACGGGCTACACGCCCTCGGTCACGGGCGTGACCGACCTGTGACACGGGCGTGTACCCGGCCGTGTACTTTGTGGATAAGCTAGAATTTGTTGGCGTCTGCACGCTTACGGTACACGCCCTGTGACACGGGCGTGTCACAGGGCGTGACAGGGCCGAAAATCGATTTTTCCCAGTTTTTTTGTGTCGTTCATTTCTTTGATTCTGGATCAAATGGACCAGCTCGGTTCTGGAGGAAATAAGGCCGAAACAGAGATTTCTCCTCCTCATTTCACCTTCTTCTTCATCTTCTTCCTCATTCCAAAAGAACATCAAGGGAAGCAAAGCTAAGACAAGAAAAGGAAAGAGAGGAGCAGTCGTCGCGGTGTCATCTTGGTTCAGGCAAGCGGTGTTCTTCACCCTTGCCAATCTTGTTTTCTTGTTCTTTGATTGTGCAAGTTTAGCTAATTTTCCTCTTTCAATTTTACTAGTCTTGTTCTTCTTGTTTTTGTTTAGTCATGAATCCTCTTGATCCTCGGGTCTCACATGTTTACCGCCTTGTTATCAAATTTCCCTATGCTCAATTACTTCTTATGCGAAGTTGATTCATGTAGCTTTTCTTGTTCATGTCATGATCATGTGAAAATACACTTGTTGGTTTCGTTAGCATTATCCTTTGAGGAGTAAGTAGAAATGATGTTAGCATACTCATGTTAGCATAAACATGGGCAATTTGTTGTCATGTGTGAGGATGAAGGAAGGAAACGTGTGTACTTGGGTTATGGTGAGAGTTGCTTATGGTGTTGAGCTTGGGTTCGTTTAAGGTGAGTTTTGCGAGGCGAATTGTGAACCATGACATGAGCGTTTGTGTGAGGATTCGGTAAGGGGTGGTGTGGTTTAAGCCTTTGTGGCCACCGGGATTGGATTTGTGGTGTAGAGCACCATTTTGGCCGCGATTTGGGTTGGCTTTTCTTGGTGCGTTCCACTTTAGGGCTGCCACCAAAAGACCCTTGCGGAATCGCATTTAACCGCTGCTTATGTTTCACTAGTATGGTTGTTTCTTGTGCTAAAGATGAGGGATTGGGCATGTGTATTGCCTTTTTGCTCCTGCGGGTTGAGCAGGACTTGATGAGAATTGCACTTGGTGCGTTTTACACTTTGGATTGACAGTGTTTAACACTTGTGTTCCACCTGTTCTTTTCACTCATTTTACTTCCATGAAACATTGCTACGGGGTCGGTAAGCCCCTTCATTATATTTTCTGAACTTCATACTTTATTGTGTAGCTTTGTTGATTGCTGAGGTGTTCTTTCTTGAATGCCTCATGTGTAGTTGTAGCCGGTTGAGCGGCTAATGCTTGGGTGGAGTTTCTTTGGAGCTAGCCGAGCTTACTGAGCGAGGTAGTTCTTTTCTTTGTTGTACAGGCATACATACGCACCAATGGGTTCGTGTCAGCTTGTTGGCGCCCATTGGTGGTTTTCTTTACTTGTGATATATATGAATGCTCGACTGCTAATGTGACACATTTGGCTGAGATGATGTCTACTTGCTCTTGGGAAGGATTTATGGTAGGTTGCATTAGGTATTTTTAAGCTAAACAAAACCTATTTTTTGGATAACATGCATAACATGTTTTGGTCACCGAACAAGTATTTTCCAAAGAACGTAAACAAAGATGAATTCTTATATTATTATAAATATAGACTGCATATAGGAGATCGTCATAAGTAAACAAAGTATTTCCGCCGCGTACAAACACACATTTTGATGCCTAAGGCCGAGGGATACGGCCATTAAACTAAATGGTTTTTTTGCATTTAACTGATGGATTTCAACTCATAAAGTAAGCGACAAGGGTTTGCCTGAGCATGTGCAGTTATCCCCTGCACGACGTGCCATCATAACCCGTAATTCCTCTTGCTCTGATGCGATGTACTCGTTGAGGCAATGCGGGTTGTGACAGTTGGTATCAGAGGGAGGTTTGCGTGACAATTGGTCGGGCAAACTTTCCTTTTTGTTATTATCGTAAGCATCATATCATACACACACCGAGGTGTCATCAGTATGTCTTGGCCGAAGCACGCACACTACACTCATGGCATGAACAGAAGTATACGGGGCATATTATGTAGTATGAGATGCATAATATGTGGTTGTATATGGATCCACCATAGGGGCAACATGTGCAGGTTATGTAGTATGGGATGCATAACCTTACCACATGGATGCGACTAGCACATTTTCTTTTCTTCATTGCATGCAATGCTATGTAGTATGGGATGCATAGCATTGTGATGCGTACGACCGCTCATGGCATGCATTAAGGCCTTTTATAGACTACATAGCACAGCACGCATAACATAACATTGCATGAGCACAACGTGCCAAGCTAAAGATGTACATGATGACACCTGTACACTCATGGTTTTGGGTCAAATAAAGTCATGCATTCATCGGTTAGACACAAGTTAGTGGGATGACGGTGAGTCATCTTTAGGCTAGGCATACCATCATTCTCAAACTCCCAGAGCAAGTTAGCAGTTGATGTTCATATTTATACATGTATGGTCTGTATATAGCAGTTGTGTGTTTTGTTGGGTTTGAGCTTGATAAGGGTGAACGTGTTTATAGGATGTCGAAGCGTCCAGTGACAAGCCAAACTCCCCAATCCGAGGGCGAGTCTTCGGGAGCACAGAATAATGCCCTGATGGATAGTCTACGCCAAAGTAATGAGGCTTTGACGAGGCAGGTGCAGGAAGTGCAGTCCCAGCTCCAAGCTATGTCATCAGCGATGTCTGGGCTGGCACCAAGAGGGCAAGAGACTGTCAGAGGCCCCACCATTTCTACTCCTTCCGTGGTAGTGACACCCCCAGTTGTGGTTCCTCCTGCGATGACTTTCATCTCGCAGTTTCAGCGCTTGGACCACCGACTTATGATGGAAAAGCGGACTTTGTGATCTTGGATGATTGGGTGATCACGTTGGAAGAGATGTTTGTCTATTCTGGCGTTACCGAGGACCAGAAGGTGATGCTTGCCGCCTATCAACTCAAAGGGTTGGCTAAAGGTTAGTGGTTGCGAGAAAAGGAAAGCCTAGGGGCGGGATGTTCGTGGGAAGCCTTCAAAGAAATGTTACGGCGCAAGTTTCTGTCGTCAGTGGAAAGGGACCGCCTGATGAATGACTTCTTGTACCTGAAGCAGAGGAAACTCACAGTTAGTGAATATGAAATTGAGTTTAGCAAGTTAAGTCGGTTCGCTCGGAGCTTGGTGGCTACAGAAGCTGACCGAGTAAAGAGATTTCTTGGCGGACTCCGCAGCGACGTGCAGCAGTTCGCAAGTGCTTATGGAGCGACGAGTTACACCACTGTGGTTGAGGCTGCTTTGAAGGTGGAAGCTATAGCAAATGCAAAACAAATAGGACAGCTGATGAGGAAGGATAAGAGGAAGCTGGTGGGAGGGAAAAGCTCCCAAGAATCAGACGTAAGGAAGAAGAACAAGGAGACGTGTAGCTTCTGTGGCCGGTCAGGCCACCCATTTGTGAATTGTTTCAAGCGGTTGGGGATGCAGAAGAAGGAGCAGGTGCACGCCATTCAGGGTGCGCCAACTAGAGACTTGGAGTGTCCAGGTTGTGGGGGAAGAGGTCATGATGTGATCCGCTGCTGGGTCAAAGACAAGGTGTGCTTCCAGTGTGGCAAACAAGGACATCTTAAGGCAAGGTGCCCACAAAACCAGCCTGTGCTGCAGCCAATGCCACTCCAGGCTTTGCCTCCGCCTCCGCGTTTGGACAAAGGAAAAGGGAAGTTAAATGTGATCTCGTCAGAGGAAGCTCAGTTGTCACCTTAGGTTATCTCAGGTTCGATTCCTTCCTCTGGTTCACGTTTTGTTTATGCCTCTTGTGCGTAGTGCTTAGCTACATATGTACCCTTATAGGAAACTTTAAGGTAAAGAACCGTTGGGCGCGTGTTCTCTTTGATTCTGGCGTGACCCATTCATTTGTGCCTCGAACCTTTCTGGATCGGTATCATTTGACACCAGATCGAGTGGGGAATGCCTTTTTGGTGAAGTTTCCTTCCGGTGCTTCTGTGGTTGCAGACTGGGGTCTTCTTGATTGTCCCATTTTGTTGGGGGATTTCTTAGCGAAGGCTGATTTCAAGGTGCTCGATTTGGAAGATTTTGACGTCATTTTGGGCATAGACTGATTATCCCGCTATGACGCTGTCATCCAGTGCAAAGGAAAGCGCTTGGATTTTATCAAGGATAATGGTCAGTCGGGAAGTGTTTATGGTGATTCATGCCAGGATTCTCCAGGGATTTCGGCGGTATGTGTTCGGACGTTGTTTGTTTCCGACTGTTTTGCTTGTCTAGTCTCAGTTGTGGGGACTAGTGCTGTTTTGCCGCGTTTGGAGGGGATTCCTGTTGTGCGTGAATTTCCAGATGTTTTTCATACTGATCTTCCTAGTCTTCCCCCTGATCGTGATGTTGAGTTTGTCATTGATTTGGAGCCGGGTACGCGACCTATTGCAAAAGCGCCGTACAAAATGGCCCCGCGTGAGCTAGCAGAATTGCGTATACAGTTGGATGACTTATTGGCAAAGAGGTTTATCATGCCAAGTTCGTCACCTTGGGGTGCACTGGTGTTATTTGTGAAGAAGAAAGATGGGTCAATGCGGCTTTGCATCGATTACCGGGAGTTGAACAAGGTGACGATTAAAAACAAGTACCCACTGCCAAGAATTGATGATTTGTTTGATCAACTGCGTGGCAGTTCAGTATTCTCGAAGATTGATCTCCGCTCGGGCTATCATCAGCTCAAGGTCCTGGAGTCTGATATTCCGCGGACTGCATTTCGATCAAGACATGGCCATTTTGAATTTCTGGTGATGTCGTTTGGTTTGACCAACACAACATCAGCCTTCATGGATATGATGAACCGGGTGTTCAAGGACTACTTGGATAAGTTTGTGGTGGTTTTTATTGATGACGTTCTTGTCTACTCCCGTAGTGCTGAGGAGCATGAAAAGCATCTGCGATTGGTATTGGCCACTTTGCGAGACCAACGGTTATTCGCCAAGCTAAGCAAATGCGAGTTTTGGTTGCCTCAAGTTGCCTTTCTGGGTCATGTCATTAATCAACATGGAATTTCAGTGGATTCCGAAAAGATTGCTGCAGTCATGGAGTGGAGGAGACCAGAGACACCCAAGGAGATTCGGAGCTTCTTGGGCTTGGCCGGCTATTATCGCAGATTTGTAGAAGGTTTTGCTACGTTGGCTGCACCTTTGACTCGCTTAACCCAGAATAATGTGGCGTTTGAGTGGAATGACAAGTGTGAGGCGTCCTTCCTGGAACTCAAGAACAGATTATGTACTGCTCCTGTGTTGATCTTGTCGACAGAAGGGATAGATTATGACGTTTTTGTGGATGCGTCGCACGTTGGACTTGGATGTGTTTTAATGCAAGACAAAAAGTTGATTGCGTATGGGTCTCGGCAGTTGAAAAGTCATGAAAAGAACTACCCGACGCATGATTTGGAGTTCGCAGCGGTGATATTTGCATTGAAGTTGTGGAGACACTTACTGTATGGTGCGCAGTGTAAAATCTTTACGGATCATAAAAGTTTAAAGTACGTCTTCACATAAAAGGAACTTAATCTGCACCAACGGCGATGGCTTGAATATGTAGCTGATTATGATGTGGAAATTCAGTATCATCCGGGGAAAGCTAATGTTGTGGCCGATGCGTTGAGTCGGAAGACAGGGAAATTATTTAATCTTTCAGCCGACCGTCTCGTGGAGGAATTTCTATTGATGGATATTTCCGTGGGAAGATATGACCCGCAAAGTCATTCGACAGTAGAAGAACCTTCATGGCTGGTGCTTGCAAGACAACATCAAAAGGATGATCCTGATCTTTTATATTTATTTCTTCGAACTGAAAAGGGTGAATTACCAGATTTTTCTATTGATAATGGGGGCACGTTAAAGTATCGCGGTCGATTTTGTATTCCCGCAGTTGGAGACATTCGCGAGATGGTGTGTAGGGAAGCACATGGCTCAAGTATGGCCTACCATCCAGGCTCAACTAAAATGTACCGTGATTTGAAACAAATTGTCTGGTGGTATGCAATGAAAAGAGATATCGCGCAATTTGTATCTGAATGTCATACCTGCAAGCAGGTGAAAGCTGATCATGGGAGGCCTGGTGGCAAGTTGACACCATTGGAGATTCCAACATGGAAGTGGGAAAGCATCTCAATGGATTTTATTACAGGCCTACCAAGATCTCCACGAGGACATGACTCCGTGTGGGTGATCGTGGATAGGTTGACCAAGTGTGCTCATTCCATACCATTTAAGGTCAACTACCCGATGAAGACAATAGCGGAGCTATATTTGAACGAGATCATCCGACTGCATGGTGTGCCAATTAATATCATTTCAGACCGGGATTCCCGATTTACTTCTCATTTCTGCAAGAGTCTACAAGAGGGTTTGGGGACGGATTTGCGGTATTCCACTACTTATCACCCTCAGACGAATGGCCAAACGGAACGAGTAAATCAAATCGTGGAAGATATGATTCGATGCTATATTCTTGAGTATGGCGGAGCATGGGATGAACGTTTGCGGCTTATGGAATTCGCATATAATAATAGCTATCAAGAAAGCTTGCAAATAGCTCCGTTCGAAGCTTTATATGGGCGTCGATGTCGGACTCCCCTCTTTTGGGCTGAGGTTGGCGAGCGGCCTTTGTTGTGCCCAGAGGCGCTCGAAGACATGGAAGGTGTCGTACGACTTATTCGGGAGAAGCTCCGGATCGCCCAAGAGCGATATGAAAAGTACGCCAACCGACGAAGGTCGGAGTTAGAGTTTGTTGTGGGGGATTTTGTTTTCCTGAAAGTCTCCCCAATGGTGGGAATTAAAAGGTTTGGAAAAGAGCGCAAATTAGACATAAGGTTTGTGGGTCCCTTCAAGATTCTTGCGCGGGTTGGCGCATCCGCTTACAAAATCGAATTACCCGTGAACTTTCCTGGTGTTCACGACGTGTTTCATGTCAGCCAACTTCGCAAGTGTGTGCGGAATGATCAGCAAGTTTTGGATTTTGTGCCGCAATTGGCGCCAAACCTTTCTTATGTGGAGATGCCCATCCGGATATTGGACTCCCAAGATCGCGTGTTGCAGAAAAAGAAGATTCCTATGGTCAAAGTGCTATGGAAAAATCAGAATGTGGAAAGCGCGACGTGGGAGCTCGAGTCAACGATGAGGGTGGCTCACCCTTATTTATTCCCGTAAATAAGATGGTATGTAAATTAGTATTTCTGTTTGGTTACTCATTTAAGTTATATCAAAATGATTGAAAAGTTTCGAGGCGAAACTTTTTGTTAGGGGGAGTGACTGTAACGCCCCGGATTTTTTCGGTGAATGAGTGCATATGCTTGATGGGTGTTACGTTGGCTTTGACCGTTGTTCGAGCATGGTTTTCCCGCGGGCTTGCGAGTGGCTGTTTTGGTAGCCTAGTTGCACGATTCCCCAGCAAACCAGAGTCCAAGTTGGGGACTCGGTGAGGCCTCTTAGGGAATGCTTGCACTTGTTCGCGCCCGGGGAATGTGGCTCAAAACGGGTTGCTTGTACAGCAAACAAAAAGGGGTAAAAAGTCCTTAAGGAAAAATGGTCTAGGACGACACAGAAACACTTTTCAAAACAGGGAAAAATGGTCGTTTTTGTGCGTGACACGCCCCCTGACACGGGTGTGTCAGGGCGTGACCCAGGGCATGACCTGGGCGTGACCTCCTTGACTCGACGAATTTTCTTGCGTCGAGTTGAGCTCGACGAATGGGGTACACGCCCCGTAACACGGGCGTGTCACGGGCCGTGTCCCGCGATGTCGAGTGTCGAGTGTCGAGTGTCGAGTGTCGAGTGTCGGGTGTCGGGAGAGGGGACACGGCATGTGACACGGGCGTGTCACAGGGCGTGTCCAGCTTTGTCGAGTGTCGACACTTAGAGTCGACGAGATGTCGAGACACGGGCTACACGCCCTCGGTCACGGGCGTGACCGACCTGTGACACGGGCGTGTACCCGGCCGTGTACTTTGTGGATAAGCTAGAATTTGTTGGCGTCTGCACCGCTTACGGTACACGCTCTGTGACACGGGCGTGTCACAGGGCGTGACAGGGCCGAAAATCGATTTTTCCCAGTTTTTTTGTGTCGTTCATTTCTTTAATTCTGGATCAAATGGACCAGCTCGGTTCTGGAGGAAATAAGGCCGAAACAGAGATTTCTCCTCCTTATTTCACCTTGTTCTTCATCTTCTTCCTCATTCTAAAAGAACATCAAGGGAAGCAAAGCTAAGACAAGAAAAGGAAAGAGAGGAGCAGCCGTCGCGGTGTCATCTCGGTTCAGGCAAGCGGTGTTCTTCACCCTTGCCAATCTTGTTTTCTTGTTCTTTGATTGTGCAAGTTTAGCTAATTTTCCTCTTTCAATTTTACTAGCCTTGTTCTTCTTATTTTTGTTTATTCATGAATCCTCTTGATCCTCATGTCTCACATGCTTACCGCCTTGTTATCAAATTTCCCTATGCTCAATTACTTCTTATGCGAAGTTGATTCATGTAGCTTTTCTTGTTCATGTCATGATCATGTGAAAATACACTTGTTGGTTTCGTTAGCATTATCCTTTGAGGAGTAAGTAGAAATGATGTTAGCATACTCATGTTAGCATAAATATGGGCAATTTGTCGTCATGTGTGAGGATGAAGGAAGGAAACGTGTGTACTTGGGTTATGGTGAGAGTTGCTTATGGTGTTGAGCTTGGGTTCGTTTAAGGTGAGTTTTGCGAGGCGAATTGTGAACCATGGCAGGAGCGTTTGTGTGAGGATTCGGTAAGGGGTGGTGTGGTTTAAGCCTTTGTGGCCACCGGGATTGGATTTGTGGTGTAGAGCACCATTTTGGCTGCGATTTGGGTTGGCTTTTCTTGGTGCGTTCCACTTTAGGGCTGCCACCAAAAGACCCTTGCGGAATCGCATTTAACCGCTGCTTATGTTTCACTAGTATGGTTGTTTCTTGTGCTAAAGATGAGGGATTGGGCATGTGTATTGCCTTTTTGCTCCTGCGGGTTGAGCAGGACTTGATGAGAATTGCACTTGGTGCGTTTTACACTTTGGATTGACAGTGTTTAACACTTGTTTTCCACCTGTTCTTTTCACTCATTTTACTTCCATGAAACATTACTACGGG
Organism: Platanthera guangdongensis; assembly: GCA_039583875.1. Lineage (NCBI taxonomy): Eukaryota > Viridiplantae > Streptophyta > Magnoliopsida > Asparagales > Orchidaceae > Platanthera > Platanthera guangdongensis. The sequence continues at coordinate 5,754,805 of CM077157.1, read as the reverse complement.
GTCGGTAAGCCCCTTCGTTATATTTTCTGAACTTCATACTTTATTGTGTAGCTTTGATGATTAATGAGGTGTTCTTTCTTGAATGCCTCAGGTGCAGGTTGTAGCCGGTTGAGCGGCTAGTGCTTGGGTAGAGTTTCTTTGGAGCTAGCCGAGCTTACTGAGCGAGGTAGTTCTTTTCTTTGTTGTACAGGCATACATATGCCCCAATGGGTTCGTGTCAGCTTGTTGGCGCTCATTGGTGGTTTTCTTTACTTGTGATATATATGAATGCTCGACTGCTAATGTGACTCATTTGGCTGAGATGATGTCTACTTGCTCTTGGGAAGGATTTATGGTAGGTTGCATTATGTATTTTTAAGCTAAACAAAACCTATTTTTTGGATAACATGCATAACATGTTTTGGTCACCGAACAAGTATTTTCCAAAGAACGTAAACAAAGATGAATTCTTATATTATTATAAATATAGACTGCATATAGGAGATCGTCATAAGTAAACAAAGTATTTCCGCCGCGTACAAACACACATTTTGATGCCTAAGGCCGAGGGATACGGCCATTAAACTAAACGGTTTTTTTGCATTTAACTGATGGATTTCAACTCATAAAGTAAGCGATAAGGGTTTGCCTGAGCGTGTGCAGTTATCCCCTGCACGACGTGGCATCATAACCCGTAGTTCCTCTTGCTCTGATGCGATGTACTCGTTGAGGCAATGCGGGTTGTGACATGATCGACGACCACAGAAAAGCCACACGGGCTCAGACACGCCCGTTTCCAACCTGACACGCTCGTGTCGGGTATCCCGACATGCCCGTGTCCGGGGACGTGTCACCCATAACTGCCACGGCAACGGACACGACCCAAAAGAACACGGGTAGGGACACGGGTAGGCATACGCCCGTGTCATCCAGCCGTGTTCCTGGCCGTGTACTTCTCGGGATGAAAACGACCAAAAACACCTGCCATACACGGCCTTGGAAACGCCCGTGTCCTAGGCCGTGTACCCCTATACAGGCACCAAAATTCCTTTTTTACGCGACCGACTCAAATACAATTTTTGGGGCGTTACATTATAAGTCCATCATCTCTCTATTATCCAGCTCGACAAACTTAGTTCTCAGGTCGACGATTGCTGATTATTCTACTTCAACATCTGATTCCAGAAACATCTAAGTACTCTAAGTCCAGAAACATCTAAGTACTCTAAGTCCAGAATTATACTCTAGTCGACGAATTCACCTTCTCAGGTCGACGAACTTAGACTACATTCCTGGCAAGACTTTCAAGTAGCAGTTAGAAGTTCTCAGCTCGACGAATCTAGTTCTCAGGTCGACGATTTCTGGGTACTCTATATCAACACTGCATTCCAGAAATATCTGAAATATTCTAAGTCCAGAAACAGTCTACTGAACTCCAGTCGACGAACTTAGATTATCAGCTTGACGAACTTAGACCACAGATTGACAAGGTTCATTATGTTGAAGTCAGCAGTTCTCAGCTCGACGATCTTGGATCTCAGGTCGACGAACGACTATCATCTGGTCGACGAACTTGACCTCTCAGCTCGACGAACTCTGGACACAGATCGACGAAATTTGCTCAACGAACTCTATAAAGTTCCAGACTTAGAAATTTCCCTCTCTCTGTCCCTTTTATATTGCAATAATTCATGAGTAATCAATGCTAAATATTCTTTGAATATTACCGTTAGAGACAAGCATTGATTACGGTCTTCATCAGGATTATTGCTTGTCTTTTTTCAATGGGACAGTTGGGGAAACCAATCAATGCAAACATTCTTCAGGCCGTCAGTAATCAATGCTGAAGGAATTCAAATTTCAAAAGAAAATTAGTATGAAAAATATAAAAAAGGATTTCTTTGCTCTCTTCAAAGTAGTAGTGATCAGAAAATATAGAGAGAATCATCAGACGACAGGAAAACAAAGACAAGATACAGAATACTATCAAGCAAAAGAAAAGCAAGCCCTAGACCAGAAACATCAAAGCAAAACTGAAGAAGAAGAAGAACATCTAATCAAAATCAAGAGTCTTCTTCTGTCTTCATCCCAGGATTCTTCAAAGGACAACAACTACAATATCAGTCAAGAAGTTCCTGGAGCTCTTCTGGTCAAAGAAAAAGCTTGAAGGTCTATCACCCTGCAACAAAGCTCCAACTTCCTGAACCATTCAACATCTCAGGGGGAGCCTTTGCTAACATAAAAATCCACGAAAGTCTTCTCAGTTGTACTTTGAGAAAGAGAAGACAAGATCAATCTCTCATCTCCCACTGTAAAAAGGGTTCTTAACTCCCTTCAAAAGTTATTACTGATTGCAAGTCACCTGATCAAAAGACTTGAGGTTTGGTTTTTGAGCACCTGATCAAAAGCTCATTGGTGGCAGTCACCTGATCAAAAACCTGAGTGGATTCCTACCAGGGTGGTAGAAGAGTGGATGTACCTGTTGGGTTTCTCTATGAGGATGGCACAACGCTTGTGCACGCAGCGGAAAAATAAACATCAAGAAAAACCCAAAGAGATGTGGATCGTGCTATGAACGTTGAATCAAGAAGTTAGCAAAAACTAGGCAAAAATTACCTCGATGGCGTTGAGTCACAACTCAACGGAGATGCTCCAAATTTCTTCTTCCTGCTAGCGGCGAGTTCTATGTGGAATAATGTCCACGTTTCTGCAGAAGTCCACACGAGCGGGAGAACGCCGATCTATCCGTCGCACGGATTATCGGGAAGGAGAAGACCGCACCTCTGCTAATCCACAGACTGCTAGGTCCGCGCCAGGAAGAGCAGCACCAGCGACAGTCGCCGGAGAAGAGGAGGTCGACGGAGCGAACACGGCGGCAGAACTCTTCCGGCGACGGGAATCGGGATCGGCGGAGCGAACGAGCGGAACTCTTCCGTCGGGTTCGATTCGCTATAGGAGAAAATCCAGCTTAAAAGCTTAAGTCCCGAGAAACCCTAAGTATCCCTTTTATACCAAAGGCATAAAAGACTTAGAAACTTCGCTATCCGCAGACCACCCAGAAATAGGGTTCAGAATCGGCGAGTATCAATCGGTGAGAATCGGCGACAATCGGAGAGAATCACTGAGCAAGTTCGGCGAGAATCAATCATTGAGCATCATAATGGATCGACGAGAATCAGAGTGCAATACTCGACGATTCTCGCCGATCGTCGAGCATGACTTGATGATACACGACGAACTCGTCGATCGTCGAGCCGCGGTCGACGATACATGTCGAAGTCGTCGATCGTCATGCTGATTCTCAACGATTCTCGTCGATCAGCGAGAATCAAAGAGATGATTCTCGTCGATCGGCGGGAATTAGAAAGACGATTCTCGACGAATGCTATCGACCCTCGGACTACAATCTAACCAGCCTTCCAAGGCAACATTTTCCCAACCCGACGATCCTTTAAGGAAACACTTTGCCCACAACCCCCATTCAGGTCGGTGATTGGCAACCTTTACCAACACAGTCAATCGTCCAATTTCTCCACATCTCTTATGTGCGACCATGCAGGCTCATATCACGTTGGCAGTGAGATTACATGTTTGATCACTTCCAGATCATCATGGTAACTCCAACAGACTCTCACTTGATCATCAACCTTTCTCAAGGAAGACTTTAGATGACATCAAAGCACGCTCTTCCTCACTTGATGAATGCTGTGACTTCAGGTCAAAGGATCACAACACCATTGTCAATTGAGACCTACTCGTGACACGATTGGATGACAATCCACAGAGTAGTCTCAGGTTGGGTCTGTCCAGTACAACTTGTTCACTAACAAGTACCCACGTGATGACTTGATATCACAATATCATGACCTGTGAGAACCGGTCATCAGTCAACACACGTGCTAGTCTTCATGTACCATCATCACCCTTAGCTTCTATGATGATACTCGACCAGGGACCTTTAAGAATGAAGCTTCAAATAAATCATAGGCTCTCACATTCAAGTCACGTACTTGATGTCCCATGGAAGCGAACATTCTAAGGGTATCTATTATGTTAACATTTAACTATCAAATAGAAAAAAACATAATAAAAGAACTTGTCATTAATTATAAGAGAAAAATTAGGTACACAGTTCATCATATGAACGAACAGCCAACAATATACAAGATTATATGCAACCCACAAGATTCTCGCTAGAGTTGATCATTTAGGTATCGTATACCCATCGATCTAGTATGACCATCATGCTTTCTCTGCGCAAGAGGCTTTGTCAGCGGATCCGCAATGTTCTCCTCAGTCGGCACTCTGCAAATATTTACATCTCCTCGTTCGACAATCTCACGAATAAGATGAAACTGCCGAAGTATGTGCTTGGAGCGCTGATGAGATCTAGGTTCCTTAGATTGTGCAATTGCACCATTGTTATCACAGTAGAGAACTACGGGACCAACAATGCTAGGAACTACATCAAGCTCGCCGATGAATTTCCTAATCCATACAGCCTCCTTCGCCGCATTAGCTGATACGATATACTCGGCCTCTGTTGTAGAATCAGCAACTGTCTCTTGCTTGGAACTCTTCCAGCTCACAGCTCCTCCATTCAGGCAAAACACAAAACCTGACTGAGACTTGGAGTCGTCTCGATCAGTTTGGAAGCTAGCATCCGTGTAACCACTTACAACGAGCTCTTCCTCTCCACCATACACCAAGAACACGTCCTTAGTTCTTCTCAAGTACTTCAGGACATTCTTGACTGCAATCCAGTGACACTCACCGGGGTCTGACTGATACCTGCTAGTCATGCTCAAAGCAAAGGAGACATCGGGTCGAGTACATAACATCGCGTACATGATTGATCCAATTGCCGAAGCATATGGAATCAACTTCATGCGGTCCTTATCTTCACAAGATTTTGGACACTGGTCCTTAGAGAGATTCACACCATGAGACATGAGCAAAAATCCTTTCTTGGACTCAAGCATGTTGAACCGCTTCAACACCTTTTCGATGTACGTACTCTGGGTCAAACCCAGCAACTTCTTCGATCTATCTCTATAGATCTTAATACCGAGTATATAAGTCGCTTCACCCAAATCCTTCATTGAAAAGCAGTTCCCTAGGTTGTTCTTAATAACTTTCAGGGTAGGAATGTCGTTCCCAATCAACAGTATGTCATCTACATACAATATCAGGAAGACAACAATACTCCCACTGATTCGCTTGTAAACACAAGGCTCATCTTCATTCTTGATGAAACCAAACTCTTTGATTTTCTCATCAAAACGAAGATTCCAACTTCGAGAGGCCTGTTTCAGTCCATAGATGGACTTATTCAGCTTGCATATTTTAGTGGCTTCATCTGGAGATACAAAACCCTCTGGTTGTGTCATGTACACTTCCTCAAGGAGGTTTCCATTAAGGAAAGCCATTTTGACATCCATCTGCTAGATCTCGTAGTCATAATACGCAGCAATAGCAAGCAATATCCTAATGGACTTTACCATGGCAATAGGGGAAAAGGTCTCATCATAGTCAATACCATGAATTTGCTTGAAACCCTTAGCCACCAGTCGCCCTTTGAATGTCTGTACATTCCCATCCATGTCGGTCTTCTTCTTGAAGACCCATTTGCACCCTATGGGTCGTACCCCTTCAGGTGGTTCCACCAAGTTCCAAACTTGGTTTGCATACATGAAGTCCATTTCGGATTCCATAGCCTCAAGCCATTTGTCGGAGTCCGGTCCATTCATAGCCTCTTGGTAGGTTGCTGGCTCATCATCATGATCCATAAGCAACACATTACCTATTTGAGACACGAGAAATCCATATCTCTCAGGCTCAAACCTCGGTCTACCAGATCTACGTAGGACTTGTGTTCCCTGAGCAGGTTCTCTAGCTACAACATCTTGTAGTCCTGTCTCAGAATCCAATTCTGGTTCATTCATTACATGTGGTTCTTGAACTTCTTCAAGCTCTACCTTTTCAGTCTTTCTTGATAAGAACTCTTTCTCCAAGAAGACACCAGTCCTTACGACAAACACTTTGCCCTCAGACGGTAGGTAAAAGTAATACCCTTTCGTTTCCTTAGGATATCCCACCAGATAACATTTATCTGATTTGGGTTCCAGCTTGTCCGGCATTTGACGTCTCACGTATGCCTCACAGCCCCAAATTTTAATGAACGACATACTAGGACGCTTCCCAGTCCATATCTCATATGGTGTCTTCAGAACCGTTTTAGTTGGAGCGCGATTCAATGTCATTGCAGCAGTCTCTAAAGCAAAACCCCAAAAGGAAACATGCAAGTCTGCATGACTCATCATCGAACGTACCATGTCTAATAGAGTACGATTTCTCCTCTCAGACACACCATTATGTTGTGGTGTTCTAGGTGGAGTGAGCTGTGATACAATACCACACTCTTTCAGATGATCACGGAACTCATGACTCAGGTATTCGCCACCTCGATCAGATCGGAGTGCTTTAACCCTTTTACCCAACTGGTTTTCTACTTCATTCTTGAACTCTTTGAACTTTTCAAAGGTCTCGGATTTGCACTTCATAAGATACACATATCCGTATCTACTGAAATCATCAGTAAATGTAACAAAGTAGAAATACCCACCTCTAGCCATGGAACTCATGGGTCCGCATACATCACTATGTACAACACCCAAAAGATCCTCAGCCCTCTCAGTATAACCAGTGAAAGGAGCTTTAGTCATCTTGCCTAACAAACAAGACTCGCATCGCTCAAATGATTCATAATCAAATGAGTCCAAAAGCCCATCTCTATGGAGCTTGGATATGCGCTTCTCGTTGATATGGCCCAAACGACAATGCCAGAGAAAAGTAGGGTTCGAGTCATTTGTTCTTAGTCTTTTATTGTTTTCTACATTACAGATCAGATGGTCCAAGTTCAAAACATAAAGACCATTAAACAATTGGGCTACAGCATAACAAACATCATTCTTAAATATAGAACAACAATTGTTCTTAATTATAAAAGAAAATTCAATCATGTCCAAACATGAAATAGATATAATGTTTCTAGTTATGGTCGGAACAAAATAATAATTATCAAGTTCTATTACAAGCCCACTAGGCAAAGAAAGACAATAAACCCCTACGGCTACAACAGCAACTCTTGCTCCATTGCCGACGCGGAGGTCCACCTCCCCTTTACTCAGCAATCTTCTCCTTCCCAGTTCCTGCACATTTGTACAAATGTGAGAACCACATCCGGTATCCAATACCCAAGATGAAGGAGCAGAAAGATTTATCTCTATAACGTAAATATTTGAAGCGGAAGTCATACCTCCCCTCAATTTCTGCAGACCCTCAATGTACGAAGGACAGTTCCTCCTCCAATGACCAGCCTTGCCACAGTGGTGGCATTTCCCTTCCTTCACCGTGCTTTTCTTTTTCATCAGTGCAGAAGACTTGGGCTCAAGAAATGACTTAGGTCCTACCTTCGTCTTCTTAGAACCCTTGGCCTTGCCCTTGCCCTTATGCACCATCAGTATGGGGCTGGCAGGCTTGGCCTTCTTCATGTTGATTTCGGCAGTTCTCAACATGCCTAGGAGTTCGGGCAGTGTCTTGTCTATTTCATTCATGTTATAGTTCAAGACAAACTGCTCATAACTGTCTAGCAACGATTGCAGGATCAGATCCGTGGCCAACTCTTGACCAAGAGGAAAACCCAGCCTTTCAAGGTTCTCTATATACCCAATCATCTTGAGTACGTGAGTCCCTACTGAGTCTCGAACTCCCATCTTGCACTGAAACAACGCTTTAGTGATGTCGAACCTCTCTTGACGAGCCTGCCCTTGAAACATTTTCTTGAGATGCTCGTCAATCTCCTTGCACCCCATGTTCTCATGTTGCTTCTGAAGCTCAGAGTTCATGGTGGCAAGCATAAGGCATTCGACATCCAAGGCATCGTCAGTATACTTCTTATAAGTATCCTTCTCAGCACGGGAAGAGTTCCCGGTCGGCACCTCGGGGGCTTCTTCTTCCAAGACATAGAGCTTTCGCTCTTGCCTGAGAACAATTCTCAGATTCCTGTACCAGTCCATGTAATTTGTCCTACTGAGCTTATCCTTCTCAAGGATGGCTCTCAGAGACAATGTGGAGTGTGAAACACTTGCCATGGAATTCTACAAGAATTTATGCAGAATAAAATCAGTACCAAAATTTCAAATACAATTTATTTTAATTTGGACTTCAATTAAAATACTCCCACTATTTTATTCGAAATGATAGCCCTTACTAACAATTCGGAGAGTTCATGCGAGCTACTCTCTTAGTGGACAAGATCCGTATTTCACCAACACTATGAGTCCGCTTTGTGTTCCTCTCACGATGCGGTTATTTAGGTAGACAACGCTTGCCAATTGCATCCTCATGCAATTCTTGTATGGTTGGTGAATAACTCCTTATTCGCATCCATCATATGGTGCATGCCAACCCTATGCCTCTAGGCACTCAACCTTTGAGGTCACCTAGTTAAGATGGACCCGATGTCGACAGTGGGATATCACAATTATCCGCTCGCACCCTTACCAAGATAGATTAATGCACCTTGCTTTGGCAAGCCCACACTTCATCGATCGAGGCAGGAAGAGTGTCATCCATCGGAAGCCATCCGAACACTTAATATTAGATGAAGGGATTTTTCAATTATAGGTTAACAATTAACCATGATCAACATTTGATCAATGTGCACATCCAAAGAAAAATAATTCTAAACCACATGCATCCCTTATGTGCACATCCTCACACCATCAACATTTGACAGAAGGAAGGGATAAATCTGAACATCCGGAAACTTCCAAATCCTCAGATTTACATGCATTGGACAAAGGCAAAGACAACTCAACTTAAAGTAGTAGACAAACTCATCTCTCTTTGTTGGATTCAAAATCCAAAGCAAAACTGAGGGATGGTTACTGCTAAGGAGACAATAATTTCTAACAATTAGAAATTCCACACAATTCCAGAGGTTCTTGGCGGGAAACCAAGACTAAATCTTGGCATTTAGAACACTTCTAAATCCCTAGATTTACACGCACTGGAAAAACAAACTTCCAATACAACGATCATGGCCGAAACCTGGCTCTGATACCACTGTTGGGTTTCTCTATGAGGATGACACAACGCTTATGCACGCAGCGGAAAAATAAACATCAAGAAAAACCCAAAGAGATGTGGATCGGGCTATGAACGTTGAATCAAGAAGTTAGCAAAAACTAGGCAAAAATTACCTCGATGGCGTTGACTCACAACTTAACGGAGATGCTCCAAATTTCTTCTTCCTGCTAGCGACGAGTTCTATGTGGAATAATGTCCACGTTTCTGCAGAAGTCCACACGAGCGGGAGAACGCCGATCTATCCGTCGCACGGATTATCGGGAAGGAGAAGACCGCACCTCTGCTAATCCACGGACTGCTAGGTCCGCGCCAGGAAGAGCAGCACCAACGACAGTCGCCGGAGAAGAGGAGGTCGACGGAGCGAACACGGCGGCGGAACTCTTCCGGCGGCGGGAATCGGGATCGGCGGAGCGAACAAGCGGAACTCTTCCGTCGGGTTCGATTCGCTACAGGAGAAAATCCAGCTTAAAAGCTTAAGTCCCGAGAAACCCTAAGTATCCCTTTTATACCAAAGGCATAAAAGACTTAGAAACTTCGCTATCCGCAAACCACCCAGAAATAGGGTTCAGAATCGGCGAGTATCAATCGGTGAGAATCGGCGACAATCGGCGAGAATCACTGAGCAGGTTCGGCGAGAATCAATCATCGAGCATCATAATGGATCGACGAGAATCAGAGTGCAATACTCGACGATTCTCGCCGATCGTCGAGCATGACTTGAGGATACACGACGAACTCGTCGATCGTCGAGCCGCGGTCGACGATACATGTCGAAGTCGTCGATCGTCGAGAATCAGCATGTTGATTCTCGACGATTCTCGTCGATCGGCGAGAATCAAAGAGATGATTCTCGTCGATCGGCGGGAATCAGAAAGACGATTCTCGACGAATGCTATCGACCCTCGGACGACAATCTAACCAGCCTTCCAAGGCAACATTTGTCCAACCCGACGATCCTTTAAGGCAACACTTTGCCCACAACCCTCATTCAGGTCGGTGATTGGCAACCTTTACCAACACAGTCAATCGTCCAATTTCTCCACATCTCTTATGTGCGACCCTGCAGGCTCATATCGCGTTGGCAGTGAGATTACATGTTTGATCACTTCCAGATCATCATGGTAACTCCAACAGTACCCAGGTTGGAGAACCACTATAAAATTCTTGTGTTGTCTGGTTGCTCTTTTCTTTTATTTCTTGCTGTGGCTGTGATACTTAGGTTGTTGTGTTTCATGCTTAGTTAGTTATGTTTTGCTAAGCCTGCGATAGATCATATTATCTTAGGACTGATTATTTATTGATTAGCAAAAAGTTTTATAAAACTTAAAGATACTCTATTCACACCCCCTCTAGAGTATACGAGATCTAACCCCTAACTTTCATGATGAGACCGCGGACTTTGACCGGGTTCACCGAGAATGTGCCCTGAAAGCACGGGCTATGTGGCCGTGCGAGCCTATGCCTGTGATGATGTGTAATTTCTCTATTATATGACAATGCTAATAAAGTATAGGGAAGGAGCATCGTCACCCCGAGTTTGGGGGCGGGATCGCTATAATTTGGTCAGCATAGCTGACCGTCGCTTTTGTTTGCCACTGCTCAGTGGATTATTGCTTGCAGGTGCTGTAGAGCCTAGTGACAAATAGTGGGCAAAAGCCCTTGTTGCTGAGCCAGCCCTCGAAGGCCTAATTTTGAGTGTTTTCTTTTATTCTCATGTTTGACCGGCCTGCGTGCCGAGATTTGGAAGACACTTATATTTGAGTAAACTATTATAAGGTCATAAGGACAAGTACTTGTGTATTTGTACGTTCATTCCTGTTGGGTTTATTGTAGTGGGCATTCATGCTTTTTAGCGGGGTTCTTATTTTGCAACTTTTAAATTGCTTCCGCTAGAATGTACTCTGTATAGGACGTTAGTTATTGGCATGATGGTTTTCATTGCGTAACCTTCCGGTCTGTCTGTGGTATATGACGTCGGGCCCCGGCCGGACCTACTACTATATGCTATGTGACGGATAGGGGGTGTTACATGTTGTGTTAACCCTCTCTTGCCTCGGCTTTTTTACTTTTGTTGGGTGGGTGCGTGCTCGTCCCCAGGATGTGGATTCGGGGAGGAGATTTGTTTCCACTTAGCTCTGCGACTAACGGTTATTTGATTAACCATTCACAGGAGGTGGAGCACCGTTGTGACCCGCTGCCGCAGGAGATTATGCCAGTAGCTAGGTCTACTCGAGCAGATGCACCCCCGCCGTCCCTAGAGTTTAGAGACGTGAGTACCGCCGAGCAGCGTAGAGAGAGAGAGAGAGAGAGTATATGAGGATTATATGTAGCACATGTATAGCCCACGAGCTTATTTAAACGCTTAGACTTCGGCTTTAGAATCGCTGTGATTCTGATATGTTTTATATAAATCTGCAATTGTTTCATGTTAATGCTTCTGCTATACTTTGATGGGTTGTGTATGTTATGATTCGAGCCAAGCAAGGCAGCCAGCAAGTGCTTGGTTAGGGTGGACCGTTCCCCTAAGAGCACTGGGTGGACGTCTTGGGCCAAGTAGTACCCCTCCGGCCCGACCCGGGTAAAAGGTTGGGGGGGCACTACAGTATGCACTTTACAAGAACCTTCAACCTTTGAGACTCCACCGCAGCTGTTGGCTCTTCGAGAGCCAATTGATTCATCTCACTCAAAAGTTGCTTCTGATTCTCATCTGAATACGATTCTCTCTTGAAATTGAACTCCGCTCCTCTATTTGGCAATCCTAGAATCACTACAATTTCATTCACGGTCACCTTCACATAATATTTTCCAAGCAGAAATGCCTCCTTGTCTGGCCTGTACAGTCAGATAAGCCTATACAATAAAGGGATGTTCTGAGGAAGATCTGGGAGGGAGAAAAATTGTAGCAGGCTGGTATCATTTAATAGAATATTTGACTGATCATACAACAAGTCCAAGATGGGCTCGACATGCTTCTTGATAGTTGATATGACACATCTACTGTTTAGATAAGTACCAGTTGAATGTCCGACCATCTACACTGTCTCTAATAAATAAGTAATAAATAAGGATCTAATGCAATAAATCAACAATGAATCATCAACCTAGGTTGGCATTGCCAGCAATGTTAGAAGGGTTTCCGGCCTGTACTATAGTAATTCCGGCCAGATTCATGGATTTCAACATACAAGAAAATAGGATTGCAGCAGCTAACAAGCATTAGTCGTTGTTTTTGAAACCCTCTCGGAAAAAAGGATATACCAGACATTATTTAGGAAATAAGGAAAATACAGCATACACAATAGGTTCGGCATACCAGAGAATCGAAAACACTCGCAACCTAGGTTTGCCTTGCAGTGCAATGTTAAAAGGGTTTCCGGCTTGTACTACATTAATTCCGGCCGAATTCCTGTATTTCAACGTACAAAAAAATAGGGTTTCAACATCCAACAAACATTAGCCGTTAATGCTGAAACCTTCTCGGAAAAAAGAGTATCAGCTATATATAGTATGAATAATCATAAGAGATTGCCCTAAAATGTAGTGTATAAAAAAAATTTGGCATACATGAAAAACAGTTCGCCGTGGGATGTTGTTGTGCCGCCACTATTTCCGCGTCACTGCCCTAAATTAAAACTTGCTCCAGAGGGCGCGGTTAAAGATTTCGGCTATGTGGGGAGAGGCCTGAAGGATAGGCGTTCCGCGCGGAGGAGGGAAGCTGCGCCGGGGAAGAAGACACGGGATTTGGCGCAGGGAAGAAAACGGCATGCGTGCGATTTAAAAGAAAACCCTTTTCGTGCGAAGAAGGGAGAAGGGTGTGAGGCCCGATCCTATTTAAAGGCTCAGATCTCAAATATAAGGAACTCACCCAAAAATTTTCGGTGCTTTTTAACAGCCAAACCGACCCCTTGAGCATCCCCAAATTGATTTGCGCTATAACCCTAACTCTGCAAGGGTGCATTTTTATCGCTTCCGTTTCGGAGCGGCGAAGCCGCCGTCTTTCCGGCGATGCTCCTTCGCTGTTGCTTGTCGGCCGCCGGGAACCATCGGCGCTAACAATCCCGTACACAAATGGTGTAAGCGGCTGCAAAACTTCCCTTCCATTTCTCTGGCCAATACTGTCTGGCCGCCACACCAAGAGCGTCGCAACTTCCCACAAATTTACCAGATCGCCCAATTTCTTCTTCCATCTCCTCGCGCACTTCTTAGTTGCTCGACGTTGATCCACCGTCTCTCTGCCACAACAACGCAAATCTGTAAGCCGGGAGGAATCGAAGCAATAGTACTGGAATGTCGCCATGATAGGTTTATCATCTCCTTGCTCTGTTATTTGTTTTAATTGCAAGTATACTTATTTTCATGTGAATTTGATCATTTTGATGTTTTGTCCCACATACAAACTTTGGCATGTTGGTATCTGTAACCTCGCCGGGGAGAAGTCCGACGAGTTTACCGACTAACTGTAGCTAATAACAAAAACCATACTAATTTTATTAAATTCAAATGCTTGAGTCTTACATCCTCTCATGGTTTTTTTGCAAAGTGCACCCTCGAGATCTATTTCCTGTTATGCAGTTCACTATTCCAGTTATTTCCTATTTCCCAAGCATGTTATAAATATCCATGAAAGGAGGCTTTTTGGCAAAGTGCACCCTCGAAATATATACTTTTGGCAAAATGCACCTCGAAAGTTTAAAATTGGCAAAATGCACCCCCCAAAATGATTTTTTTGGCAAAGTGCACCCTCAATAGGCAAAAAATAAAATTGCTAAAATGTACACTCTAGGGTGCACATTGCAAAAAAAACCATTTTGGGGGATGCATTTTGCCAATTTTAAACTTTCGAGGTGTATTTTGCCAAAAGTCTATATTTCAAGGGTGCACTTTGCCAAAAAACCTCCTCTCATGGATATTTATAACATGCTTGGGAAATAGGAAATAACTGGAATAGTAAACTGCATAACAGGAAATAGAGTCAAATAAGTAATTATAAAAAGAGCCGTTGGGATGCCAGTCAAGGACCGTTTGGCAGGGACACGTGTCGCCATCTGGTAATGTAATTTCTAATGCCATAGATTGATGAGCTGGCGAGATCCTGCCCCTTGAACTTGTGCTTTTAGTCGTTACATCACTCTCTTGCCTCGATAGCAACGTCCACGTTGCTTAAAACATGAGATTCTTCTTCATTGCTGCGTCGGTTGAGCTGAAGTACTTGAGGGTGTCGGTGGCGAGAACGAGTGCGCCGCGGTATGAATGGAAGTGTAACGGCCATTAGGCCATGTGCCCACATGTTAGAGGTTATTAGTTGTAATTAGTATTATAAATAGGAGTAATGAGTTGTAATGGGGAAGGAAGGAATTAATAAAGTTGCTCTGTTTTCTGCTTGGTGACCCCCCCTTATCTCTCCCAACTCCGGCCATCTCTTTGAACAAATTTTTGCCGCCGTTGTCAAGCCAATACTAACTTCTTCAATTATTCTTGTTTTTGATCCAGAGGACCATTCTAGTTCTCATTGTTTGATCCGGACAACAACAATATTCTTCGTCATCAACTTCAGTGGTGACTACATTTGAAGGATGCAATCATATTAAAATTTCGATGAACAAACGACGAGGACGTCGTTTTCAAAGGGGAATGTAATGTAACGACCATTAGGCCACGTGCCCACATGTTAGAGGTTATTAGTTGTAATTAGTATTATAAATAGGAGTAATGAGTTGTAATGGGGAAGGAAGGAATTAATAAAGTTGCTCTGTTTTCTGCTTGGTCCCGACCCCCCCTCATCTCTCCCAACTCCGGCCATCTCTTTCCCGGTCGTTCGTCCTCTCTCCCATATCCGACCATCCTCCTTTAGGCCATTCTTAGTATTTCTAGTTAGTAGCGTTTTAGGATCGCTACAGGAAGCCCGGGCAGCTGAAAGGACTTTCGTAGATGAAGCCGCCGCGAGCGTCGAGGAGCTTGTGATCATGGTGTCCCGGTGTTGGGCCATAGTGTTGGAGGTTCCCCCATCCCCTTGATTACTGGGGTGGTCACAGATAAGTCATTTGTTGCTTCTTTTTCCCCTTGCTCTTTATTTCCCGTGTGCTGGGTTGAACGGTCTTTAGTACCTGCATCAAACGGATGTGTGTGAGCATCTTGTTGTAACCTTAAGGATAGGCGTACCTGGTTAGGAAGGGAGTCCGCGTCTTCCCACGAGCTGTCTTCTGGTGCTAATCTTTCCCATTGGATTAGCGCTTGATGGACCTGCTTGTTCTGACGCCAGATGAAACGTTCGTCCAGAACCGTCAATATTCCATGTATTGGAGTGTTATTGGCGTCCAACGGTGGTAAATGATGGACAATATGTTCCTCTGCTTCATAATAAGGTTTTAGTAAAGAGACATGAAACACTGGGTGAATCCGTGAGTATTCGGGTAGTTGTAATTTGTACGCGACAGGGTTAATTTGCTGAATGATTTTAAATGGACCGTAATACTTTTGGTTGAATCGTGCCGAATTTTGTTGTTTTAATGACAGTTGTTTGTAAGGATGTAGTTTTAATAGCACTAGATCGCTCTCAGTGAGCTGAATTAGTGTTCTTTGTAAGGATGTAGTTTGTTGTAGCCTGGATGCGATGCTGGGCCCTTTGAAGATTTAGGCGAAGTTGCTTCAACATCTTGTCCCTGTCACTTAACTCTGCTTGTACAGCTTGTATTGTAATTTTCTTATTATAGTGCCGAACAATAGCAGGTTGTTGTCAGCCGAACATGGCTTCAAAGGGTGTCATATCGGCCGATGAATGGTACGTGGTGTTGTAATAGAATTCTGCCCAACTCAGTAATTTGGACCAGTGCTTAGGGTTTTGTTGCGCGAATATCTTAAGATACTGGTTCAGGCACCTGTTCACCCGCTCTGTCGGTCCATCCGTTTCTGGATGATAGGCCAAGCTATAACTGAGCTTGGTGCCTTGCTGTGTGAACAGTGCCTTCCAAAATTTGCTTAAAAATACTGGGTCTCGATCGGTAATGATTGTCTCGGGTAGACCATGCAATTTCCCAATGTTGTCCCAAAATACTCGAGCGACAACCGGCCCTGTTAGTGTTGTTAGTGGTGTGAAATGAGCTACTTTTGTGAGACGATCTACCACCACCAATATGTTAGTGTATCCCTCATAGGGCGGCAAATGTGTTATAAAATCCATACACAATTCTGTCCAGATTTGTGTGGGGATGGGTAAAGGCTGAAGAACCCCGAAAGGGTTGTGATTCAGTCCCTTTCCTTTTTGACATAAATTGCATGTTTGATATACTGCTTAATGTTGTTTATCATTTTAGGCTAGTAATAGTTAGATCGTAAGCGGGTATAAGTTGGTTTAATTCCGGAGTGTCCGCTTGAGCGGGAAGCATGAGCTTCCTGGATTAATTGATGTCGTAGTGGGCAAACTGGAATGTATAAAACATTTTTAAAATATAATTTTTGGACGGACATGGTCCAATTGGATGGTGTGGTCGAATCCTGTCTCAGCACATGATTAATCTTTTTAGCTAAACGGTCTGAGGGATACCAGTCGGCCAACTTCTGAAAATTTTTACATATATTATAAGAACAAGTTAAGTTGTTTAATGTTTGGTCTAGTAGTCTGGACAGGGCGTCAACTGCTGAATTTAGTCGTTCCGGCTTATATTCGATTTTAAAATCAAAGCCTAATATTTTTGAAAGAAAACGTTGTTGGGATGGACTGTTTAGAATTTGGGTGGTCAAATGATGCAGTGTCTGATGATCTGTACGTATTATAAAGGGGGCTCCCAGAAGATATTGACGCCATTTATTCAAAGCCGTAGAAATAGCTAATAATTCTTTGTCATATGTTGATTTATGTTGCTCTCTTGCCGTAAGTTTTTTACTAAAATATGCCAATGAGTGTTTATTTTGTGACAATATTGCTCCGATTCCGCAGCCAGACTCGTCGGTTTCGAGTGTGAAAGGTTGTGTAAATTCAGGTAGCGCTAGTACTGGGGCCGTCATTAGTTGTGTCTTAAGTTGTTCGAATGCCCTTGTTGCCTGCTCATTCCACTTAAATTCTTCCTTTGTTAAAAGATCCGTTAGTGGTGCTGCCACTGTGGCGTAGTGTTTAATAAATCGTCTATAATAACCAGAGAGCCCTAAAAAGGATTTTAATTGTTTAGCTGTTGTTGGTCTTAGCCATTTTAAAATGGTGGCTACCTTTTTTGGGCGGGGACTTACTCCTGAAGCGGTAATGACATGGCCTGAGAAGTCTACCGTGGATGTCATAAATTGACATTTGGTGAGTTTGACATACAGGGAGTTTGTGCGCATTGTTGTCATAATGATGTTTAGATGACTCAAATGACTCTGCAGATCCCGACTATATATTAGGATATCGTCGAAGAAGATAACGACAAATTTCCTTAGATAGGGCTGAAAAACCGTATTCATTAAGGATTGAAAGGTTGCAGGTGCGTTAGTGAGGCCGAAGGGCATCACTAGAAATTCAGAGGATCCTTGTGGGGTATGGAAGGTTGTCTTGTGTATTTCATCTGGATGCATACGCACCTGACTTCTCGCCGGTGGGGTTACGTTGGTTCTCTCGTTGAGATACTCGCCATGGAGGGCACCGAACCACCACCGAATACACGATTAAAGGATCTTTCCAACAGACAACAAGAAATCTGGAAGACCATGGACCAACGTCATGCGGAGCAGGCTCAAAATTTCAACAAATTGGAGACAAAAATGCCGAAACTGACCATGGCGATTCAACAATCTACCGAACAATCATCCCATGATCTATGTTTATTACGACAGGAAATGAGTTCCTTGCTAAAAGCATCTCCACCCCACACACAGGAGGGAGGATTTGATTCTCTCCGGTCTCAGTCAGCAGTTCTTTTAAATGACCTTTCATCATCATCGACCGGGATGTCCGCACCGGCCACCTCGCCGTTCACACCGCCTCAAAATTTATCTAATTCTGGCATAATGAACCCATCTCAATGCATCATCGATGGAAATATGTTAAGCTCGAGCACCTAGTTTCCAAGGAACGGTGCACGGTCTTAGCATCGGGTCACGAGGGCCGCTCGTCGCGCAACATTTGAGAACATTAGCACTATCCCAACAATTGTTCCCAGGACAATCCATCCATTTCGGCACAACGAGATTTTTGCCCAACCCACAAAATCCCCATCTGGCCACAGGAGGAACCACAACACCACAGTTCAATCACGGCTTCACCCTTCCACCGGGCGGCTCCGGGGGACCAGCCTCTAATTTGTTCCCGACGGGATAGGGTCTACCACCGCAATCTTGGAATTTCGACAACGCACAACCACCAAACAACTCATATAGGGATGGCATTGAGCATTCCCCTGCAAATTTTCCAGGTGCTACTTCCACGCCTCCTTTTTTTCTCATTCGGTCAGGTAAAATTTCATTTCCCTCGATTCAAAAATGAAGACCCAACCGATTGGATTAAAAAGCCGAACATTACTTTCGATTTTATAACATACCATATTCAGCGTATATGCCTATTATAGCAATGCACTTGGGCCCGCCAGCCTCATGTTGGTATGAATCCTTGAATCCTGACTGGGCTTATTTCAATTGGAACGAATTCAAATTTGCTCTCTTTACACGGTTTGGCCCCTCAGCGTTCGAAGATCTCATGATTAAACTCAAATTTTTACGACAAATAATCACTGTTATGGCTTTTAAGGATAAGTTTGAAGAATTAGCAACCAAAATAAATGGAATACCTCCAGAGTTATTAAAATCTATATTCATTGCCGAACTAAAACCGGCAATCCAAAGAAGCGTTATTACTCAACGACCATATACACTAGACGAAGCCTTCAATCTCGCAAAACTATACAAAGAACAATGGTTAGAGGAGATTAAGACAACCCGAACCACATTTCACGCCTCGACAAATATACCTCATGGACCCCACGCCCCTAGACAACACAACACTTTTAAACTAGGATACAAACGCCTCACACCCGTTGAACTACAACAAAAACGGGAGAAAGGATTATGTTATACTTGCGACGAACGCTACTTACCCGAACACCAATGCAAAAATAAAATCTCATGTCTATTTATGGAGGATGAAATCACAGACATCAGTGACACGATAGACCCATGCGAAGCCGGGGAGGCGCCGGACCAACCTCCACCACCACCCTAAGGGTATGAGATTGGCTATCATGCACTAATAAGAACATTCTCTAGTCAATCTATTCGATTTGAAGGTTTTCTATTAACTCAACCCGTGCAGATCCTGGTAGACTGTGGCAGTTCAACAAACTTTATTTCTCAACGAGAGCACCAATGTAACCCCGCCAGCGAGAAGTCCGGCGAGTTTACCAACTAACAGTAGTTAATAACGAAAACAATACTAATTTTATTAAATTCAAATGCTTGAGTCTTACATCCTCTCATGGATATTTATAACATACTTGGGAAATAGGAAATAACTGGAATAGTAAACGACATAACAAAAAATATAGTCAAATAAGTAATTATAAAAAGAGCCGTTGGGCTGCCAGTCAAGGACCGTTTGACAGGGACACGTGTCGCCATCTGGTAATGTAATTGCTAATGCCATGGATTGATGAGCTGGCGAGATCCTGCCCCTTGAACTTTTGCTTTTAGTCGTTACAGTATCTCTAAATCTCTAAATTTAAACGATAAAACCTCACTAGTGTATTTGAGACCAGTTATAATCAGTTAATGCAAACTTAAAGCAGCTTCTCAGAGACTGATTATTGCATTGGAGTTATTGGGATTTGAATTTTGAGAAATTAAAGTGGCTTTGCTCCTGCTTCTTAATGCTCAATTTACTAAGGCTCCGTTTGGCACGTCATTTTTGCTCCGGTGAGCAATGTTGTAGATGTCGTCTGACTTGCTCGACATGTCGACCGACGTAAAGGTTTTGAATAGAAATCATCACGGCATGGACATTTTAAGCAAAAATATCAATTTTGAAAATATCCCCCGATGTATCGGTCTTATCCGATATATCGGTCGATATCTTACGGCCTATATATCTGCGAGAGTATCACAAATATATATTTTTCATTTCTTTTAAGCGTCGGCGTGGTAATATTTTGTTTTGTGCATTTATCTGAACCTAGATTCGACATCTTTCTCGTTGACTCTCATTTGATGCTCTTTATGTTATTTACTGTTGTCAACATTTTTTTGTAATTATAAGCATGAATTATATATATATATGCTTATTGTGTAGTTTATAAACATACATTACAAGTGCCCGACACGGGGCTCCACCCCTATGGCCATGGGCGAAAGTACCCGACCGGCGACGACGGGTTTCGCCCGTCCCATTAAGGCGGGTTTCGCCCGCAACATATACATATGAGTACTCAAAATGACAGTAAAAAAATATACATAAATATTACAATTTTTATTTTATAAAACAATATACGTTTTGACCTAAAATATTAATTTTGACTTTAATAAAGTTGATTGATTTAATATCATCCCATCAAAAATATTACTGATATGCCTAATGACAACCTTCCTTGAATAGACCGCTGACATGCCTAATGACAACCTACCATAGTAGGAGTTCTACTAAAAAACTTTTTGAATTTAAATGGATTTTCATCATTACTTCTAATTTTTTGATAGTGTAATTACTTGAATGGACATTGTATTTTAATTTCTTTGAAATAGATTATAATATATATCAAGTCATTAAAATATAAAAATAAGGGCATAATTGATATTTTTGAATGTTTCACCAAATACAACTTTTTACTTATAATAGTGAAAGATGTGTCCGATTATACATATTTACAAAAAATGTGTGTATATATAAATAAATTTATTTAAATATTAAAATCCGACATTGTAAAATATCCCCGATATATCCCCCACAATCCGACATCCGACATTTCAAACTCGAACAAACATGAACCCGACATCCGACATCTGCAGCCTTGCCGGTGAGTTTGGACAAAAACACCACCGTCATAGAATGTATGTTTGGCATGACAATGGTTATGACCGCTACCAAGGAAAGAAAACTAGTTTTGAACATAATAGTGGATGAAGTTTCTTAGGTGTTGTCGGCCTTTATGAACGACGGGTCATAACCACCGCGTTCACGCCAACCACCGTCACGCCAAACGGAGACTAAACTTATATATCAATGATTGTTGATTGCTCGGTGCTCTGATACTTACAATGTTGTTTGCATGATTATAGTTTGTAAAATTTATATGTAAATTTTCATGGTATCCTCATATTGTATTGTACTCACGAGATATTTTTTTTTAACCAGCTAGCTTTAGGTCTAAAGGTTATATTTTGATCGATATCTATACTCTTGTGAATAATTGATCCAAAGTATTTAAATTGTATCCTTCAATATTATTTGGGTGATCAACTTTCACCCTTCATCAGTACATCACCGACAAGGAACACCTAGCAAGGCCTAAGTTGTCTAGTGTTTGGTTATTTATCCTTAGTAGGTAGTTAGTTTTATCATCTTCACATCTGCTGACTTCTTTTGCTTGTTAAGTAGTATTTCCTAATAATTTCTTGCAAAGTCACATGAGTTGTTGACTTCCAGGAGATGACGAGTACAACTAAAACTTGATATCAAGTATTTGAAAATTCAAGTTAATTTCGACATCATGACCAGGGCTCCTCATTTTTTTTCAAGAACCAATCCTTTGTTGTTGTATTCGTGGCAATAGTTTTATTCCTCTATCAAGGTCATACCATTTATCAGTGGCCACATTGTGTCACTTAATGCTGATGCAATAGACTATCTTTTATCTGCGACTAGTATTGATTTACTTTCTTCTTGAATAGAGTATCTTCTTTCATTCCTTTTCACCCCTTGCCTAAATTCTTCACTAACATTTTTGAATTGGATGAATTAAAGTTTTCGACATTCACTACCTAGTCAATTTCCATGTAGACGGGTAATTCTAGCTTATAGACATTGCATCATATTTGCTTCAGAAATTTGCACAGGTCATACTGACTTGATTTAGGCTTTTGTCCTTCTCCCCACGATCTATTTTTGCTTAGGTGAAGCCAAAAGAGACCGCTGACGTCATATTGTCCATTAATTTATTAGGGTCATAGTGAGTTTTGTACTTCAGCTGAGTTAGGCGAGCTCATTTTTCACACCTTATTTGATTCATTAATATTTGTGCTTTGTCTTGATGTGTGGTATGCTTTGCTAAGTTCTCTTCAGCTAAATTGAATTCCAAATCAATTATGCTATGAGGCAAAAAAGGCACTTCAAGTGGGCTGTTGTTGATGGAACTCTTAATAACTTTGTTGAAGGTAAATTGAATATATGGGAGGCGCACATCCCCTATTTATGATTGTCACAGTGAAATCTCTGTAATGCGTATACATTGTGCGATCCATCTCTTCTTTTTGATCATCAAAATGTGGATGTGAAGTCGTCCCACAGTTTAGCAGTCTGTCCATTATTCTCAAAGCATCTTCTAGTGGCTTCAAAGAACCTAAAATCTCGATTAGATATGGTAAATTTTGGTAATACAATGGGTTGCCATACTTTATTGAAAAACAATTGGATAACTTATTTTTCAGTAATATCCTCGTCGTCAAGTCCTGGAAAACCACAAAAGGGATGGAGAAAGTTACAGAACAGTTCATGGAATTCGTTAAATAGCTAATTGAAAGTAAAATACGACAGAAGTTGGGGACAAAGAACCAATGATAAGGTGAGACAAGAGAGGCATCAACAACACTCACCTTATCACGTCCAGATAGAGGGGTATATGATAAAAAACCTGAGGCGGAGCCAATAATGTGATCAGTAGCCCCAGAGTCAATGATCTACTATGTAAAAATATGATGCAACAAAATGAGCACCTGGAGTACCCATGGGAACATAAGAGGAGGATGGTAAGGAAACAGACTCCGTAGAAAGACACCGCATCATGAGGCGAAGAGAAAGCACTTCGTCAGCTGAGAATGCGCTAGGAAAAGTAGAGTAATCAAATCTTATATGGCTAGAGGGGATGTCCACAACGACATCAGTGAGATAAGCAGAACGAAGAGAGCCATGATGAACCTGAGGTCTCCCAAATGCACGGTCACCGCGAGGTGTAACACCCCCTCTTGGTGTAGGAAGCCCGTGGAGTCTGAAGCACGTATCCCGGTGTGACGATTGTTCCCTCAATAATGACAAAGCAGATGGTCTTAATCAGATCTCTTTATCTTATCATTACGGGTTTGTCGGGCACCGGGAGTATAAGAGATAGCAGCAAGCCAGCACGGGTAGAACTCTCAGGAACAGAGTCGGGAAGCAAGGTCTGTCGACGATCGAATTCCTGCTGCACAAAACTGTAGAGCTTAGGTAGTGACGACAGTAGAGGACGTACCAAAATCTGAATACTGATCTAATCAAAGTTTTGATGGAGGCCAGTAAGAAACTCAAAGATCCGTTTGCGTTCTTCTTAGGCACGAACCATCGCCTCATCAATAGGGCTAACAAGTGTGAGGGGGTCAAAGTGACTGTATTCCTGATACAACTTTGTAAACTTCAATTGATACACTGAAGGGGAGCGATCACCTTGTCGGAGTAAGAAGTTGCGAGCTATGGGTTCTTGCATAGAATTTGTGAGCCAAGGCATGACTAAGGAGATTTTTGAATCTCACAGTATCCAATCTGGTGAGGCCTTTTCTAGTTCTCGAGTTTGACCATTGTCATAATCGAAGAGGATGGCTCTTGAGCACCAAGGTGATAGAATGAGTCCATGAAAGGTAATTGGAATCATCTAGGCGAATATTTGTAATCTTGAGGAGTATTGTGATCATGGCTTCCGTAGAAAGAGTCTACTGGAGGATCAATTGCGGATGAGCGAGCAGGAGAATCAATATTGCTTGACATAATGACTCAAGAATAGAAAACTTGAGACTACCCAAGGCTTAGGGCATCCAAGAACGGCAGATTACACTGAACAAACACGACTTTGGAAGAGGAGAGGAAGAAAAAATCACTTTTATGCTATGATTGGAAGAGCAAACGACGTCAGAAATGAGTAAAAACTTTACTGCATGGAGGAAACGATGTCAGACAGTCACTGGAGAAGAAAAAATGGGCTGCGGAAGAGCCCCTGCTGGCGACGAGGAAGACTGCGAAAGAGGAAGATCGTGGAAGAGTAAGCCTGCGACTGTCTGCAGAAGACTGCGAGCAAGAAACATGGAAGACTATGCGTGTTGCAAATGCACAAAAGAGAAGGAAGCCAACATGTGGGAGGCAGGCCTAGCAACCATGCAGCAGAGCGGGCTGAACGAAAGTGGAAACAATTGAAAGATGGGAGTCGTCTTGGGCTCGAGGAGCGCCGACTCTGATACCATGCTGAATGACAAAATTTAGCTTCTCAATTCATTTCATGCCTTCATCCCCTCTATATATGGAGACAGATAATATAATACGAAAAAGAATAATAACACATGCTAATTTTAACATATTGTAACAATACATATTGTAACAATACATATTGTAACAATTAGTATTGCATATTGAAAAATATCTTCTAAGATGGTAGGGTGATAATTGTTTTGTTTACAAAATTTGGTGAAAGTATTTGAGGTCTCGTTTGGTTGGGCGTTTTTGCCCGGTGCGTTTTATGAAAACGCTGAGGAGGAGCATTTTTCCGTTTGTTTTTTCGCTGTCTGTTCTAAACGCCAACGTTTCCCTCCTTAACAAAATTTTGCTTAACCAACCAGCGGCCCCGACCTCCGGTAAGCAGTGTTTTTAATTTTTTTTTTTGGAATTCCACTGATTGCTCTCCCGCCGTGCCCTGCGAAGGAACCGCCCTCCTGTGCCAGATATCTTGGATTGCCGCCGCCGGCGGAGCCACCGACGGCCTACCTGGAGTCCATCGGTGGGATCGCCGGGCCCCGACGAACCCCACGGGGTATCCCGGCAGGGATTCGGCAGGGCCACCGCCGGCGGTGGCCCTGACAGTGAGGCCCAGATCAGGGCCAACGCAGGCGGTGGCCCTGTCGGAGCCCCGTCGGACTACCCTCGGCGGGTTCGCAGGGGTCCAGCGTCCCCGCCGCCCGCCGGTGGGCTCCAGGCAGGCCGGCGGTGGAGCAGGGAGGAGAAATTGCGGAGGCAGGGCGGATGACTCAACTGAGAAATGACGGAGGAACAGTAAAATTATTGCCGTAGTTATAAAGTTTTTAACAGTAAAATTAATATATATATATAAGAAATTAAAATTCATAATTTAATTTATAAATCTTAAAATTAATTAAGGCTCTATTTGGTTCGGCGTTTTGCCGCTCCGTTTTGGGCAAACGCCGCCGGAAGGCAGGTAAACAAATGAACCTCCGGCGGCGTTTGCTCCGTTTCCACCCGCCCGCCTTGAGAAACGCCCAAAAAAGCTCCGTTTGGAGAAGCCACCTCCGCCCTCCGATTCGAACACTTCGTTTCCACCCGCCGGATCGACCCGCCACCGCCGAACCAAATGAAAGCTAAGTTTATAGTATAAATAGTAAAATTAATTAATAAAAATAATTTAAGATATAAATATTATTTTCAAAATTTTAATAAAAAAATATTTATAAAACGCCGCCGTTGTTCTGAATTGCACTGCAAACACAACTATCCAAACAGATCTTCATTTCCAACAATCAGTTTCTAACAGCTTCATTTACAAACCTGCATTTACAACAACTCATTTTACAACCGCAACAACTCTCCCAAATAAAATCTGAATGTTTGCTTAAGTTTTTGTTTCTTACTAAAAGGAAACATTCTGGGTAAATTTTTAGATATTTGTCAAAACCAAAACAGTTCAATAAAAAAGAAAGGGTTATTTTAGTTGGATCTGCATATTCTTTGAAGCTGCCACTTGCATCTTCTTTTGGAGATAGCATACTGGCTAATTGGTGTGATTAATCCTATTTGTGCATTATATTACTTGATGCTGTCTAAATTAGATGTGATTTTTCTTCTCCTTTTGTCAAACAAGAATGTATTTATTCTTATGTTCATAATTTCCTGAACCTTTTTTTCATTTGAAGTTTTCGATTTATGTATAGCTATACTAGAGACTATGCACGGTTCCCCGTGCCCAGCATATAATGATGAAAATAGTGTTGTAATAGTGCTTGAGTGATGGTTGAGCATTATTACCTTCATAAACTGCCCACGGTGGAACTTTGTGTATGAGCGCAACATCTATATTTTTTTTTATGCCAGCTCTCACATTTCGTTAGATCAAAGAGATTAAAATCGAAAAGCTGAGATTATTTTTGATCGGCATAATTAAGGACCATGGCCGATGTTTGAGATTTTTTGGTGGTACTATATTTTCTCTATAATATAGTATATATGATTTTGGGAGCTATCAAAGTGCACTGTGTTTTCATTTGAATATGCATGTTTTTTGACCTTTTTTTTATTGATGACCTGATTAGTTTGAGTCTAATTCCCCTCCTCTAGTTCTTCATTGTCTAATAGTAAGAGAAAGCGAGCGAGATGATACTAGTTGCACCTCTCTCTCAAACTTCAAAGTGTCGGCCGAGTTCGACACTCTATGGGGTAGTTCCAATCCTAGATGCTTACTAGGATTCTATAGGGCTTAGTAAGGTCAATCTTTAAGCACTATTAAGATGAGAAGTTCCATGCATGCATGTAGATAGAACAGTCATCTGCCATGAATTTCACTATGGTCCTCAATAGTTGCCCACGAACTCTCGTGCAGTGGTAAAAATGTGGACTTTTGCAACAAAAGCACCCCGTCCTAGGCAAAACGCCTTATTCTTCTCACTTCACCTTCAATACGCGTATGCGCAACCCTTCAGTTTAGCTTTTTGTTTGCTTTCCGTGGACGTAAAGTGATGTGATCTAAAACCTAAGGCTGTAGTTTTGAAATATAAAATTGTGATCATTTTAAAAAAATTTTGGCGCGCTTCGCGGGCTATTTCTAACGAATAAAACGACTAAAGTGTCGCGAGCGAATGCAAGGCTACCACATGACCGTAAGAACATTACAAGTCATAATTCCACAGACACAATAATACGGTGGCAGGCATACAAGGCAATGGAAAATAAACGGTAATTAGAAAATGAGATTAGCCAGACAAGCTCTAAATAATTAGCTGGTCATTTAAAACCTGAGCATAAAAATAACGAAGGTTTGCGGGCGAGGAAATCAAGAGGCATACCCCAAGAGAAGAGGCAGTGGTTGACTGGTCCTCGGGTCGGTGGGGACTGGGTTGGAGGAACTGGAGGAAGCCGACTGGAGGGGGAGTCGGACCATTGGACAGCAGAGACACTCGGCTGTAAGGAAAGAGCCACTGGAAGCTTCCTTCATTGGATGTTGTGGCTACACTAGAGAACAGGGGAATGACGAGCGGGGTTGCCTGGAAGAGAAACTCGACGGAGGGCACTGGATCTGCCGGGAATGGAGCCGGAGAAGCCCCTAGAGGCTGCAAGAGTGGTCGACGAGAGCTTGGTGAGGTTCTGGCACCATCGACGTGACTGTCGAGCGGAGTGTCTGCGACTTCGGGGCTTGGCAGAGAGCGGCGCTGGGAGGAATCAAACAAAACCTAACTTGGTTCGTTCGATTCTATTCCAGGAGGCTCATAACAGGGAGAAGGGTTTCCTTTTATAACCGAAATTTAGGGTTAACACATGCTATTGACAGATTTTTGGGAGTGGGTTGGTTGGGCTCATTCAAGAGGGTAAAAGGAAGATAAATTAAATGGGTCACTCAAGGGGGGCTAATTTTGTAGCTTAAATATTAAATGAAAATAGTTAAATAGCTAAGCTTGCCCTAAACTAATCTATTCCCTAAATTATCGAACATATGCATTTAGGGAGCCATTGACCGACCACATCAACGAGTCAAACAAAAATTGCACGATACAAAATGCACCCAAGCGCTCACAACATGCGCATACAACTCAACACAATAAAATAAAACCAAACGCGCCACGTCATGCACTACACAATAAAACAGGTACTAATAAAAATAAAGATGCGTTGCGGGTTGCATCAATTCCCCCGCGGTTGAAAGAGCTTGGCCCCGATGAGACTCGATGTAACCTGCAAGTAGAAAGTCCAAATGTCGATCGGAGAAAATACTGCATGACTGTCCTGCTGATGTCGTCGCTGCGACCCAAACCTGGAAGTAACTTCTCATCCCCAAAACTCGCAATCCATTAGTTAAAATTTCATGTCAAATATTAAAATAAATAGTAGTTAATGGAGCTTGAAAGACATGACAGATGGTGTGGAGAGAAAACATAAGGTAGGGATAGAAACAGGCGACAAGTACAAGGTAGAGCGCAAAGTAATAAGCAAGTGGAATCAATCTGTGGAATCAACAACTCATAATGCAACATACGCTTGCCCGATAGACTTCTACGAACGTCTGCTAGACCAAGATCGACTATCGCTTTGATTTCACCCGATGAAATTCCACCCGAGTCACAAAATTTTAAGAAGATCCCAATTTTACCGTCTAAAATTTTCCATAAAAAGTGCTTAAAACGGTTGTCCCTATGAGGAGTAAAAAATTTAAGTATCGTCTCGATTCCCTCAAGACTACTAAACTTAGAAGTGTCAGAACTCAAACGGTAGTGATGTGGTGACTCGGTATGCTCGCTTAAAACTAAAGTGAAGTGACGTGAACAGAAGGCGTGCTCACAAAAAATAAAATCTACATAAAGTGGTGACTCAACATGTTCGCCTACATGCAAAGAGAAGTGATGTGAACGAAACGCGTGTTCACCCAAAATAAAATCAATATAAGGTGGTGACTCGAGGGCCACAGGTGAGGGGTCACCAAGCACAAGGTCTGTGGGCTCAAGTTTTTGTGGCGGTAGTGTGCTAAGAAAATCAGGACATATGACAGACGAGTCTAGGTCACCTAAGATGATGGTCTCATCACTAGCCAACTCCTCAGGAAGAAGAGAGAGCGAACTTGTGTCATCCGAGATGAGTGACACGTCACCAATAAGTTCTTCTGAAAGCAGAGATTCGGGAAAAAACTCAGTTGCTAAAAAGGTGTTGTCCCATATGTAAGTGGTTCCACGACTTCAGCTAGCGTGATAAAAGTGTGAGGGAGCTCTTCTTCCTGGAGCAGGTGCTCGGGAAGAAACTCGATCGAAGGAGGTGCTATAACAGAGACAGGTGGAGTCATGACTTCAGTCGAAGTGATAAAATAGGAGAAAGTTTTTCTTCCTTGCGCAGGGGCTCAAGAAGAATCTCCTTGACTGAAGTGAGTGTCACAGTGGGGGTGGGTGGGACCCAAGCGCTCGTCGTGAAATTGACGAGGTGTGGATGAGGACTATCAAAACACCTAACCTCGGGTTCCACTCTGTGATATGAATTGGAGAGGTAAGCAGTAACAACATAATGTTTGTGCATTGTCACCTTTAGGTTGTGAACAGAGGTGCACAACCCTCTCAGAATTTGCTTGCGGTCAGCGGTGACGCACTCAACATCTTTCAACAAAGTTTTAATACGCGCTTCTAAATTCTCCATTTTTAAAAAAACGAAATCCTAAACCTAGAATTTTGAAAACGACCGGCGCTCGGCTATCCTACGATAGGAGTGAGATATCCCAGCAGGCACACCAAACTGATGTGATCTAAAACCTAGGACTGTAGTTTTGAAATGTAAAATTGTGATCTTTTTAAAAAAATTGGCGCGAGAGAACTTTGAGGGCTATTTCTAACAAATAAAACGACCTAAATGTCGCTCGCGAATGCAAGGCTACCACATGAACGTAAGAACGTCAGAAGTCATAATTCCGCAGGCACAGTAATACAGTGGAGGACATACAAGACAAGGGAAAATAAACGGTAATTTGAAAATGAGATTAGCCGGACAAGCTATAAATAATTAACTAGTCATTTAAAATTTGAGCATAAAAATAATGAATGTTTGCGGGCGAGGAAATCAGGAGGTATATCCCAGGAGAAGAGACAGTGACTGACTGGTCGTCGGGCCAGTGGGGACTGGGCTGGAGGAGCTGGAGGAAGCTGACTGGAGGGGGGGTCGGACCACTGGACAACAGAGACACTTGGCTGGAAGGAAAGAGCCACTGGAAGCTTGCTTCACTGGATGCTGCGGTCGCACTCCACTGGAGAACATGGGAATGATGAGCGGAGTTGCCTGGAAGAGAAAAACTCGCCGGAGGGCACTGGATCTGCCGAGAACGGGGCCAGAGAAGTCGTCAGAGGCTGCAGGAGTGGTCGACAGGAGCTTGGTGAGGTTCTGGCACTGTCAGCGTGATTGGCGAGCGGAGGGTATGCGACTTCGGGGTTTGGCAGAGAGCGGTGCTGGGAGGCATCTAACAGACCCTAACTTAGTTCGTTTGATTCTATTCCAGCCGTCTCATAACATGGAGGAGGGTTTCCTTTTATAACCGAAATTTAGGGTTAACACATGCTATTGATAGATTTTTGGGAGTGGGCTGGTTGGGCTCATTCAAGAGGGTAAAAGGAAGATAAATTAAATGGGCCACTCAAGGGGGCTGATTTTGTTACTGAAATATTAAATAAAAATAGTTAAATACCTAAGCTTGCCCTAAACTAATCTATCCCCTAAATTATCGAACCTATGCATTTAGGGACCCGTTGGCCGGTCACACCAACGAGTCAAACAAAAATTGCGCGATACAAAATACACCTAAGCGCTCATAACATGGGCGTGCAACTCAACACAATAAAATAAAACCAAACGCGCCACGTCATGCGCTACACAAATAAAACAGGTACAAATAAAAATAAAGATGTGTCGCGGGTTGCATCATAAGGTCATTCCGTTGTCGAAGTTCCCCCTGGAATTCATCCCAATCCATGATTGTGTTGGATCTGCGGTTCCAACAGATTGCAGTCTTAGTCTGTGGGTACAAGGCCTCTTAGGCTCTAACCTGCAAATTCCAAAGAATCTATGCATCCTCGCATATCCCCTCCATACATACACGCATTCTATACATCATCCCCTCCATACACGTGTTGTATACTTCCTCGCATGTCCCCTCCATAAACGTGTTCTATACATCCTCGCATATCCCCTCCATACACATGTTCTATAAATATTTGCATATCCCTTCCATACACGTGTTCTATACATTTAACTCACTCAATTTCACAAGTATTCTAGCTCATATTTAGTAAACTAGTGCTTTGTTGGGAATTTGGCCTTTTATGAGGTTTTTGGAACCCCATCTTCTGTGGTTCTAGAAAATCTCAAATTTTTTCTTATTCTGTAGAGAGGTCCATTTTCAATCTCGTGAATGATTTTTATGTCAAATGTTTGTACTTGTAGACGCAGGGTTACTCAAATTTGCCAGATGATGAGTGTGGGATATTGCGCAAGGGCTTTGAGCACTTTGCTTTGCAAGCTGCAGTGAAAAAAGTTTTTTCTTTATAATCCCTTCTGATGGCATTTATATTGCAACTGCTGTTTTGTTAGATGGTGTAATGTTTGAAAAATATGCTTCACAGTGGCCTAAAGATGTATGTGAGTTAGCCTATTTATTCTCTAAGCATATTTCTATAATATAGATGAAGATATACTGAAAAATTGATTTGTGTTGAAAAAAATGAGATTGCTTAATTAATTACCAAGTGTTACTCAAAAAAATTAATTACCAAGTGACCGCCTCTCCTTTATACAGGAGAGGTGAGAATATAGTAGAGACACAATTAATTTTCATACATAAATTCTCACCCTCCCACTCTCAAATTGGGCTTGAATAATACTTCCACTCAACCCTTTTGTAAGAATGTTGACAAGTTGTCAAATGGAACAAAAGGTGTACACGCAACCCTTTCTCAATATTCTTTTTGATGAAATGGTCGGTCTATCTCAATGTGCTTGGTGCAGTCATGTTTGGTAGGATTGCGAGCAATGCTGATAGTGGTCTTATTGTCACAATAAAATCTGATGGGTTCATCTTCAGTAAGTCCCAGGTCACTCTTCAAGGAGCGTAATCATGAGCTATCACAAATCACATGAGCCATGACTCTAAACTCAACTTTTGTGCTTGATATTTTGAAGAAAGTTTTTTTACTTCAACAGTCAACAAGATTTCCATCCACAAGAGAATAATATTTTTGGTACAACCTGGGTTGCATATTTATTTTATTTTTATTGATCGCTTTTTACTTTTGTAGTGCATGTCATCTTGTATATTTGTGTTTTTTGTTTTTTGTACATGTTACGAATGTATGCGTGTTTTGTATCGTGCATATCACCCGCGCACGGTCGTTCGGCTTATTGACGTGACCGACCAATAAGATTATAAATGAAAAGACTCGTCAACGTAGGACTAATGTTAATTTGAGCAAACGCTAAGTTGTTTCCACTGCCTTCTACCTGCCTTTTCGACAAGCTTTAAGTTGTTTCCTGTTCTCGATGTCTGTAACCGGTATGTGTCTGTGGTCTGCCTTACAACCGCCGCCAATACCTTCCTCCAGCTATTTTTGGCCACCGTTCACCTTTGGCCATAGGCAACCATCCCTTCACCATTCCCTACCATTGATGTCCATCCAACTGTGGTCCTGTCCTACCTAAGCCTTACATTGTTTCCATGTTCCCAGGGCCATCCAGTCACTGCCATTAAACTCTTTTTGACATTGTTTGCGCTTGGGCTTCTCTTTTAACTCATGATGTTTTGGTATGATTCTCACCTTGTCTCATGGCTTAAAAAAAGGGCAGTCTGGTGCACAAAGCATCTCCGCGCAGCGAGGGTCCGGGGAATGGTCCCACCACAAGGGTAAAATGTAGGCAAACCTTACCATTCATTTTTTTTTCTAGAGGTTGCTTCCAGGATTCAAACTCGTGACCTCAAGGTCACATGACAACTACTCAACCGGTGTGCCAAAGCTTCCTTTATCTCATGGCTCAATTATTATTAATATAATTAATGCTTAATTTATATGGACTTCAAACTTTAGAGCTTGCGTGTGAAAATCAATACTTTCCTTTTTGTCGTTAGTTTAAAAACTCTCTTGTTGCTCTCCTTTCATTGAATGCATGTGGAAGAATTTGTCGTAATGGTGTCCTAGTCCCTTCATGCATGTTTGCGAGCCTTACGTCGATTGTCACGTGATGTTATTCAGAAGTCCTTGTTTGCGCCACATAGTTTAAATCGAACTCAAATTTATGATTTAATTAAAAGTTCTTGTTTCAGGGTTATATCAATTTCATATTTGAGCAGTTTGATTCACTCCCATCGTGAATAAGACAATCCGTTTGCTTAAAAAACACTTCGATTATAAGTTTTTTAAAAAAACTTGTTTTGAATTAAGTTTTTTTCTAAACAAAAAAAAAACAAATCAAGTTATTTCAAATATTTTAATTTGAATATATTTTCCTCGTGTTTGCATAGTAGGCCCCTTTTCTTATTGCTCAACATAGAGAGATGCTTTATGATTTTGATACCTCACCTTGTTGCTTGTTTTGCTACTTTATTATTTATGTTTTGATGCGCTGATATGCAGGGATTTGTACTCCCCGGTATTCGCTAGGATGCCCGGGGGAGGGAGATTGTTACATAGTGTTTGGTCAGCTCCGACTAACCCTCGTTCACCGCTTATTTGTGTTTGGTTGCAGGAGCTTGCACGCGCGAGGAGATGTTTGCTGCCAAATAAGAAATCAAGCCGGTGGTGGCTTTTATAATCGTCTTTTCCTTTTGTTGTACTTTCTTACATAGTGTATACTTTGATGTATTGGGCTTGCATGCCCTTATATATCGTTGTTGTACAGGGATGTAATGAATTGTTGTATTTTATGTAATAAATAGTGTTTATTAAATGACATTATAAATAAGGACATTAGTTACTAGCACATAGTTTTCTAGCTTCCGTTTTAGTTTTAATTATGCGCACTCTGAGATAGTTGGTTTACTATTTATCTTTTATGTTGTGTTTAAGTTGTATGATGGGGGGTCCGACCAAACCCATGAAATACGGCGGTTGTAATTTTGGAGCGTTACACTTTTCGATGGTAAAATATTTTATCTTCATAAATGTTAGGTTTTTTTGCAAACTGCACCCTCAAAATATTGGCTTTTGGCAAAATGCATCCCAAAAGTTCAAAATTGGCAAAATACGCCCCCCAAAATGATTTTTTTGGCAAAGTGCACCCTCAATAGGCAAAAATAAAATGACCAAAATGTACACTCTAGGGTGCACATTGCCAAAAAATTATTATGGGGGGTACATTTTGTCAATTTTAAACTTTTGGAATGCATTTTGCCAAAAACTTATATTTCGAGGGTGCACTTTGCCAAAAAGCCTAAATATTATCATGAAGTAAATCATGTTCAACTAAATTTGTCATGTTGTAGATTTGAAATAATTGCATACACAATCGTTCTGTTGAATCACTGGAGTTGTAATTATGTAAATTGAACTTATCGTAAAAGGACATTTATTTTGTGAAAGAATCTATTGTTAGACTTGTTAGACAGACGTCCATCATGATAAATTCAATTTGTGTACATCATTATACAATTTCAAACAAGATGCCCCTCTATCATATTTTGATACACATCTTCATATTTAAGCATTTTCTATAAGGACATGGACACCTCTCCTCAATTATTGTAATTGTGTAATATGAATCTAGTAAATACTTCATGCCTTCTAAATAAGTTAGTGACATGAATCTAGCATCCATTTTTTTGTTCATTGTTATTGTATAAAGAATATTTAGTTAGGTTTCTACATAAGGGACATCAAAAAATTATTATAGAATAGAAGCACATTTTTTTATAGAAAAAAATCAACTAACTTGAAAAGGTAGACAAAGATGACTTCAAGAAATTCTCAAAACAATACTGGTGTGAATTAAGAACAAGTTGCATTAGTGTTAGAAAGCAATCTTTATATTATTTGTTACTCTTAAGTGTGGGGCTGGAGATCCGTTTGCATGACTACAATTTATGAACTTAGGTTCTGTTTGGGGGGGAATTATTTTTACCGGTCAAGCGGTTATGACCGCATGAACCGGACCTCAATTAAAATCTGACTCATGCGGTCGTAACCGCTTGACCGGTGAAAATAAATTCCCCCAAACGGAGCCTTAACCTGCCCAAATTAGAGCACACAGACACAAGAAGAGAGATTCTTGTTGTGGAGAACGAAAAACATCAGTGTTTGTGCACATGTCTTCCTATGGGTAATCGTCCTTTGTCGGCAAACTTTTGGCTTCACGCAAGCACTATAAGAGATAAGAGTCTTGTTTTCGCCTTCAATCCAAAGTAGGTATGCGTAGGCGAAAAAGGAATTAAAGAGTTAACAGGTGATGCCTAAATGTATAGGCTCTTTTTTTTTCTAATGTTTTTATTTACCTATGCTATGTTTATTTCAAATAAATGCCACGAACAATAATATCTACTGCGACGCTTTTGTAAAGTGCGGCAAAATTATAAATCTACCATAATGTTTTTAAAAACTCCATACAAAAATCATTGTCGAGAATTGTAACACCTCAATTTCCCCTTTTATTTGAAAAATTTTGGCTCTTAAGGGAGCCTACGGAAGTCCCGCAAAATTTGGGGACTGCTCGGTGGTATTTTGGAGACGAGCTAGCTTCTGGTCATGTGAATTAGTCATGCACGTTCGTGCTTGACCAACCCGCATATCATGTGCGCAGTCGTGCACTTGGTAAACTACATGATCGTGCTAATCTCCGCTCATGCGGCTTAAGCACGCAAAGTCATACATGCCCAAACCGCACAATCATCTTCTGTATTCTGGTTTGGAGTGAGTTACTCATGCACGGTCGTGCGCCTGAACCACATGAATGTGCGATCAGACCTGTAAACTCATTTTGATCACGAGATCAAACCGTTCATTGTGGGTACTTAAGATCTGACGGCTAGGACTTGACTCTTGAGGCTTTAGGTCAGGAATGAGGGGGTTTTCAACCTCAATTCCTTTTTGTTACCCTCTCTTAAGCTTAGAGAGAGGTGGAAGGAGCTAGGGCAAGGCGAGAAAGAAGCTTCCATTGAAGGAGATTTGAAGCTCTGATTGGCGATCCATCTCCATCAACGCATAGGAAATCACTCGGAGCTTGTCATCCACACACTTTCTTAAGGCTTTAATGGATGCGACGGAAGTTTCTATTGGGTTTCATGGACATTAAATGCGCATCATAAATATAGGAAACTCTCAACAAGATTTATGTGAAACATACTAAATCAAGAAAGAAATTTATATCTGCGTCAAAATCAAATTTCAAGAAAATAAACTAGCATTTGAATCCAAACACAGAATAGTATCCACATCTCTAGAGGTATCCACACAAACGCTAGAAACGTGTAGTCCACCCAACGAACTCGGGCTGGTAGATGATCACTTTTCTCTCCTTTGAAATGCTAGTTCTGATTTGGCAGTGATGTGTTCTTGGATGTTTTATGGTATGAAAAGCACTGAATAGAGCCATGATTATTTAGGATAAGTCGCATTTTAAAGGCACAAACCTATACGAGAAAGTTGGGGTGCACACACCCTCAACACATGGGCATGTACCTTCGATGTGTGGTCCAAAAGTCACGTCAGTTCATGCAGGCACGACTCCTTGTGACTCTGGAATGAAAAAACATGCGCACACACGCCCTTGGCAAACAGGTGTGTGCCACGGGCGTGTGCCTTCGAAAGTCTTGCGTTTTTGTCCAAAATCGATGTCAATCGTTATACCACCATTTTGAGCACACACACCCTTGGTACACGAGCATGTGTCTCGGGCCATGAGCCTCGAATACCATGCAACATATCATATATGCTCATTCAAAATATGGTTTCATAAACCAACATGATTAAACACTCCAATTTCTACATGTTCTTATGTGCGACACTTTAAACTCGTATTAGGTTGACAGTAATACTAAATCTTTGACTACTTCTAGATCACAAGATTCCAACAATTTCTAAGATAACGAACTCTTTCTCCTCGGGATTAGGACTCGATTGTTTGAATGTTTGTTATGTTGTGATTTTGTGTTACTCGGTATCTCTAATTAGAGAGTTTGGGTGGTCACGGCCCCTTGTGAACCACCGAGTTGATTCTGTCAATACTTGACATGAATAGCATTAAAAATGTTCGAAAAGTGATTTTGAATTAGGCATGTTGTGTGAAACCTATTCGTGGCTTTAAGATCAGATCAATGATGTTGATTCCATATGTTACAAAATAATTATCTGTGTCTTTCATCGTAGTGTTCATTCATGGAATGAGAATCGATTGTGGTTGGGGCAGTAAGAATCCTTGTAAAATTTGGGTCTTTCTTGGAATTATGTTGATTAAAGGTTGTTAACCATAGTAAAATTCTATCATAATGAAAATGCAAGAATACAATGAGAATGATGAATAATTCGGTTTGTGTGAAAGTGGGTTACGAGAATGAATGTCACAATTAATGAGTTGGGTGTATGCCCCCGACTTGAGGTAGATTCATGATAGAGTAATAACACATTGTGCCAAGAGCAATAGTGAATCTCTACCCATGAATATTGATCTTAGCTTGATAAACTCCATGAAATGGAGTGATGTGACATGATTTATGATATGAATCAATGTTGTGTATTGCCATCTTCATTATGTGATTACGCCTTTGTGATGTAATATCGATATTGTCGCTATATTGAATTTGGGTTTAGCGTTTAGAAAAAGGGGAGTGATTACCCCGATGTGAGATAGGGTCGATGAACCCTTATTTTTGATTGTGAATAGCTTGTGATAAGTGAGTACGCTTGGTAGGGCTTCCCGTGTGATGTCGGGTGTGATGTTGGGTTTAAGATGGTTAGTAGTTTTATGTTGCCAACAGATGAAAGTGATTACATCTCCGTCTGGAGTGTGCGGTAGATACGAGTCATGTATTAACATGTTTCTTTTAAATACATGTGTTTATGCTTTCTTATTCTTACAAGTTCTCTTACGATGAACAATTGTCGGCCAAGGTAAAGCAGCACCCGCATCGTGTAGGCGATCACAATGACTTGAGCAATGGACAAAAGCTGAATCGAACCCGCACCATACAATTCAGCACAAGGTAAAATCCTCATGAATGTTGATGGTTTATGGGCTAGGCTGTTGTTGGGTACATTGGAATATATGTACCTGATTTGAAGAAGCCTCACCCTACTCAATGATATACATCAAGATGTATTTGATGTGTTTTGAGTTTATGTGTGCAGGTTAAGTAACTGCAGGTTTGCAGGAAAAGTTTCTAAGTCCATGTGTCGACACCTAGAAGAAAAATGTCGACACTTAAGAAGACTTGTGTCGACACCTAGAGAAGCAGTGTCGACACTTGAAGTAGTTGTATCGACACCAGGAATGCAGAGTCGACACCAGAAGGAAAGTGTCGACACATACAGGCAGTGTCGACACAAAATGAAGAAATGTCTAAAGTACAAGTATCGACACTTAGAAACAGTGTCGACACACAGAGGAACTTTGTCGACAGCAAAAGTGTCGACACTAAGAGGCTGTGTCGACACTCAGCAAAGCATCAACAAATTTCAAGTACAAGTGTTGACACTAAGAGGCTGTGTCGACACTCAGCAAATTTCGACAAAGTCTAAGTACAAGTGTCGACACAAAAGAGATGTGTCGACACTCAGCAAAAGTCTCAACACATGAAGAATGTGTCGACACAAAGGAGATGTGTCGACACTCAGCAAAAGTCTCAACACATGAAGAATGTGTCGACACCAAGGAGATGTGTCGACACTTAGCAAGTATCAACACAAGAAGATGTGTCGACACAAAGGAGTTGTGTCGACACTTAGCAGAAATCAACTAAGTATCAAAGAAGGACTTGTGTCGGCACACATGATCAGTGTCGACACATTCTGAAGAAGCAGTGTCGAGATGCAGTTTCTACAACACAAGGAGTTGTGTCGACACCATGAAGGCTAGTGTCGACACTTAGTCAACTTGTGTCGACACTTGGTCTATTTGTGTCGACACATAAAGAATATCTGTCTCGACACTTTCAGACAGTGACAGAGTTTTCAAGAAGTGACTGGATGACTTGACAGCTGCCATTTCAACCGGTCAACTACTACTGTCAGAGATGTCAGAAGTTGTTAGAAACCGGATCAGCCGGTCAACATGAAGAAAGCTTATATAAAGGCTTATTCCTTCAACAGAAGGATGATGATCAGTGAGACGATTTGCATCAATCAATTGAAGTGATCAGAAGATCTAAGAAGTTGGAGAGAGAGAGCTCCTTCTAAGAAGACAGCTATTGAACCAGGCCACTATGGACAAGAGAGCTCAGAATATTATTGTAAGTGCAATAGATGATGCCACATTCCAGAATTTAATTCACTGTAAAACTTCAAAAGAAATGTGGGACACACTGATAGTCTATATGGAGGGATCAGAAGAGGTAAGACAAGACAGGAAGTCTTTATTGAATCAAAAATATGAAAGCTTCAGACAAGAAAGGTCTGATAGCATAACTGAGTGCTACAAGAAATTCTATAGGATAGTCAATGAGTTGATGTCTTATGGAAGAGAGTTCAGCAATTATGAATTGAATGATAAGTTCTTGAGATCCCTGACTAAGGACTGGGATACCAAGATTTGTGTCATAAGGGAAATGGTCAAATTAGCAGATATACCTCCTTCAACATTGTTTGGAAAACTGTTATCTTATGAGATGCAGTTAATGGTAAGGAAGGAGGAAGAGAAGACTACCAGAGTTGAGCACAAAGAAAGAGCTGTGACTTTCAAGACAGAAGCCACTAGGAAATATAAAAGTAAGTCTCCATCTCCACCTCAAAAAGTTGCTGAGGCTGAAACAGATGAGTCAGAAAGCAAGAATTCTGAAAGCAGTGAGAGTGATGAAGACTTTGCAGCTTTCACTAGGCATTTTCAGAAGTTTCTAAAGAAGAAACAGTGAAGGTCTAAGCCATCCACTTCACAGAAGTCATCAAAAAATGAAAGAAGAAAGTCCAAGCCAAGTAAAACTACATCCTCAAAGATAGTTTGTTATTGTTGCAATAGACAAGGACATGTAGTTGTTGATTGTCCAAAAAAGAGGAAAGAGTCAACAGACAAGAAGAAGACTCAGTTCAAGGGCAAAAAGGAAAGATCATTTGTTGCTAAGAAGGACAAAAGTCTGTCTGATATGTCATCTTCAGAAACTGATTCAGAAGCTGAAGCTTATATTGGACTGTTTGCTGAAGAAGAGGAAGATGAGTTCATACAATTAATGAACTCAATATATGAGCAGGAGGACAATCAGTGCCAGTGACTGATGACCTTATCAGAAGGAGACAAAATCCAGGATCAGCCTGGACCAAGTCAGGTAAGTCCAAATGGCCATGCCCCAATATGGTACTTGGACAGTGGATGTTCCAGACACATGACTGGAACTAGGGGATTGCTGAAGGACTATACACCAATCAAGGATGGTCCTAAAGTCACCTTCGGTGGTTCTGAAAAAGGAATCATCAAAGGCTTTGGTAACATTTCTAGCAACCTTATTACAATTACTCAAGTGGCTTATGTTAAAGGTTTGAAACACAACCTAATTAGTATAAGTCAACTGAGTGATTTAGGATATGACATCTCATTTGTCAAGGATGGTTGTCATATCAAGATGTCAAGTGATCAAAAGATCATTCTGACAGGTTATAGGAAGAGAAATGTCTATTGCCTAGACATTATGTGTGAGAACATTGTTTCTCCTATTTGTCTTGTAGTTGATGAGAAAGTCTCACATTGTGTTAAATGACACAAGAGGCAGACTCATCTTAACTATAAGACAATTGGTCAACTCTTTAGCAAAGAGTTAGTGAGGAATGGTTCTCAGGTTAAGTGTATTAAGGATGAGATATGCTCAGCTTGTCAAAAGGGCAAGCAGACCAGATCAGCCTTTAATAGCATTGAGAACAAAGATGCTGTGAGGTGTCTATACCTCTTGCATATGGATCTTTTTGGTCCTATGCCAGTTCACAGCCTATGTAGGAAGGTCTACACATTTGTGGTTGTAGATGACTACTCAAGGTTTTCCTGGGTGTTCTTCCTTAGACAGAAATCTGAAACTCCTAGTATCTTTTATAGTTTTGTCAAACAAATTCAGAATGAGTTAGACAGTACAGTGGTCAAAATAAGAAGTGACCATGGTACTGAATTCCAGTCTGACAGTATGACAAAGGTATGTGAAGAGTTTGAGATATTTCAGGAATTTTCTTCACCAAGAACACCTCAGCAAAATGGTATTGCTGAAAGGAAAAATAGAACCTTGATAGAGGCTGGTAGAACCCTATTAAGTGACACATCTCTCCCTGAATATTTCTGGGCTGAGGCAGTTAATACTGCATGTCATGTGATCAATAGGGCTACTATCACCAAGAGCCACAAGAAGACCCCCTATGAGATTGTGAAGGACAAAAAACCAAATCTATCCTATTTCAGGATCTTTGGTTATAAATGTTATATACTTAACAATAGTAAGTCTTATTTAACCAAGTTTGCTGCCAAATCCCAAGAGGGGATCTTTGTTGGGTACAGCAACAACAGTAAGACTTATAGGGTCTACAACTTGACTACTCAAGTTGTAGAAGAGTCAGTTCATGTAGTGTTTGATGAAGCTAGACTCATTAACAATGAATTGTCTAGAAGTGTTTGCAGCTCCACAGGTGTGACTGAGAAGATGGACACGCTTACTATTGAAGAAGGTTCTACTGCAAGTCAGCAAGTGGATGATAGTGGCTGTTGTCCAGGGGGAGTACTTGATACTCCTGATGCTGAAGAAGACCAAGGAGTGCAACAAGTTAAAGAAGCTGAAGGAGTACAACCTGAAGATAGACTACCTCCAGCAAATAGGCAACTAAAAGATCATCCAGCC
Source organism: Platanthera guangdongensis (assembly GCA_039583875.1). Lineage (NCBI taxonomy): Eukaryota > Viridiplantae > Streptophyta > Magnoliopsida > Asparagales > Orchidaceae > Platanthera > Platanthera guangdongensis. Next base: position 5,712,809 of record CM077157.1, on the reverse strand, counting down.
AATCAAATTATTGGAGATCTCAGTCAAGGGGTACAAATAAGGAGCAGGAATCTAAGTTCAGTTCTCTACTCCAGCTTTCTATCGCAAGTAGAGCCAAAGAAATTTGAAGAAGCAATCATATACCCTCATTGGATTGAGGCAATGCAAGAGGAGCTGAACCAGTTCAAAAGATGCAAAGTCTGGGAGCTAGTTCCTAAACCAAAAAACCACAACATTATTGGAACTAAGTGGATCTTTAGGAACAAGTTGGATGAAAATGGAGTAATTATAAAGAACAAAGCTAGACTGGTTGCAAAAGGATATAGGCAGGAAGAAGGTATTGACTTTGATCAGACCTTTGCTCTAGTAGCCAGACTGGAAGCAATAATAATGTTCCTTGCCTATGCAACATTCCAAGGGTTCAAGGTATACCAAATGGATGTTAAGTCAGCTTTTCTGAATGGAAATCTGAAGGAAGAAGTCTATGTAAAACAGCCATCATGTTTTGTTGATTCTACTAAACCTAATTATGTTTATAGACTTAGGAAGGCTTTGTATGAGTTAAAACAAGCCCCTAGGGCTTGGTATGAAACCCTGTCTAGTTTCCTCATTGAGAATAAATTCACAAGGGGGAAAATAGATAAAACTCTATTCCTTAGGGAATCCAGAGGCAAGATTATCTTAGTCCAGATATATGTAGATGACATTATATTTTGGTCTACAGAAAGTAGACTTTGCAGAAATTTTGCAAAATTTATGCAAGGACAATTTGAAATGAGCAGTATGGGGGAACTTAAGTTCTTCTTGGGACTCCAAGTTAGACAGACTGAGGATGGTTTATCCATATGCCAGTCTAAGGTCACCCTAGAATTGATAAGGAAGTATGGTATGGAATCATCCACTACCATGAAAACTCCTATGGGGTCAACAATGTCTTTATGCAAAGATGATGCAGGGAAACCTGTAGATGAAACTTTGTATAGAGGGATAGTTGGCTCCCTACTATATTTGACTGCAAGTAGACCAGATATCATGTATGCTACATGTGTCTGTGCTAGGTACCAAGCTTGCCCTAAAGAATCTCATTTGACAGCAGTCAAAAGAATATTGAGATATCTAAAGGGCACACCTTATCTGGGCCTTTGGTACCCTAGGAATAGAGACTTTGTACTGACAGGTTATTCAGATGCAGATTTTGCAGGCTGCAAGGAAGATAGGAAGAGTACCACAGGTAACTGTCAGTTTCTAGGTGGAAGGCTGGTGTCTTGGAGTAGCAAGAAGCAGACCATTGTGGCTATCTTCATAGCTGAGTCAGAGTATGTTGCTGCAGGAAGTTGTTGTGCTCAACTTCTATGGATTCAACATCAGCTAGAAGATTATGGTATTCAAGTAAGTAGAACACCTTTATTTTGTGATTCTACTAGTGATATTTCTATTGCAAATAATCCTGTCTCCCATAGTAGGACTAAGCACATAGAAATAAAATACCATTTTCTAAGAGAACATGTGGAAAAAGGAGATATTTCACTAGAGTATATTAATACAGATAATCAGCTAGCTGATATGTATACTAAGCCCTTAGATGAAACCAAATTCAATAAATTTAAAATTGAATTAGGGATGATAAACTTGGAATAGTTTACAAAATTGGCTAAGTAAAAAGGTGTCGACACACAGAGTTGTCTGTGTCGACACATAGATGTGGTGTCGACATTTCAGAGAAATGGTGTCGACACATCTAGAAAGTATGTGTCGACACTTCAGAGAATTAGTGTCGACACATGCAGTGTAGGTGTCGACACATCCAAGGTGGTGTCAACACTTAGGCTTTACACATAATTAGTCTAGTAGCGTCTCGACTAAGTGTCGAGCTGAGTGGTGTCGACACATATATAAGTGTCGACACATATATTCTGTCGACTATACTTGTGTCGACACATAGTTCTCGAGACATTATAAGTAAGTGTCGACATTTTTCAACAGTGTCGACACAATTTAAGTATTTTGACGCGTCCTTTCATCTTCGATTCTAGAAAGATATAAATAGGTTTACGCCATTGTTTGTCGACACGCTCACCAAAGTTTCGTGACCAAACTTGTGTGTCGACATCTCTCTTCTCTAAATTCAAATTTCTTCAAACCCTAATGACGCCCAAGCTAGAAGAAAATGTTAATGAAGGATACGAACTCGTGCGACATGCCTTTGATGACGCGGAACCTGAAATCAAAGGTGTGGTAACCCTAATTGCCGAGACTGGCTTGGAATACCTTGTTTCAGAACCAATCAAGATCTGGAAGAAGGAGGTCCTAGAATTTCTGAGTGCAGCTTCACTTGATGATACTTGATTCAAGATTAAGTCCAGAGTTCATGGAACCAAAGTCAAGGTCACACCAAAAAGTCTAAGAAAGGTACTTCAACTACCAAGAACTAAGGAGTAAGAAGATGTATCTGCTTCAAAGACTAGAGAGGCATTAAGATGGTGTGGACTGGATTCAAACTTGAAAATTGGATCAGTTTTCAATAGAAAAGGAATGAACATCCAAGGAAAATTTCTGTCTGAAATAGTTGGCAAGGTCATCCTGAGCAAGCTTGGAGGACATGACAGAATTTCAGCTTATATGTTCAGTTTGATGACAAGAATTATCTTCAAACTAGATACTGATTGGTCTGCAGTTGTGTTTGAGAAGATAAAAGAAAGTATGAAGAAGCTCAATTTGGGTAGAATACTGAGTCTATACCTAGCTGGAAGTATTCTTGAGGTGATGAATCAAGCAGCTGGATCTAAGATTAATCACATGAGGAGAATGGATTTGAGAATCTTCTCTAGGTGGGATAGAGTGTTGACCAAGGAACTGCCATCTCCTGTAAAAGACACACCCTAGAAGAGGAAGAAGAAGACAGCCATTGTGGCTCAAGAATCCTCCAGCAGCCCTGAAGAGCAAGTAGTGTTCACTCCAGATGATGAAGAGACAGGACATGATGGACAGTCTCCAACAAGACAAGAAGATGCACAGAGGCAGGGGGAGCTACCCTCAGCAAGCCCAATTCACCTGGATCCACTCCAGGGGGAGCCTCTACTTATGGAAGAGTCAACTCCACTAGAGAGTGAACAAGCTACCCAAACCATACTAGAGGTAATAACTGACATTAATCAATTGGATTTCACTATTGAGGATGAAGTTTTGACTGATTTATTACCTGATGTTCATCAGCAAACACAGATACTACCTCAACCACAAGATGTTGTCATGGAGGACACATCTGTTGCAGATAAAGTGGTTGATGAGATCAGAGATTCTCCAGCCCCTTCTCAACAAGAATTTACATTAGAGGAGCTATTCCCTGATCTTGTACAGACAGATCTTGAGAAAGAAATGGCTGCTGTTGAGGGGGAGAAGGCCCATATTGAGGGGGAGCATGTGTGGTATCAGAGGATGAGGAGGCTGCTAGAGCCAAGAAGAGGAAGTTCCAGGTCTTCAAAAGAAGGAGCCAGAACTATAAGAAAGCCCTACAGACAGTTGCTCCACAGCCAGCCCCATCTACTGATTACAGTTCACTGATGGTGGCTTTACAGATTAAGCTTGATGAGCAAAGGCAAGCTCTGGAAAAATATGTGGATGAAGGGCATAAGTCACTGCAGTTTGATCTTGCACAAGACATCAAATCTATCAGATTTGAAGTGAATCTTAACAAAAAGGAAATGACTGATTGTTTCCATAAGGGAGGCAATGCAGTAGTCTATCTGGCCACACATCAAGAGAAACTAAAGACAAAACTTGATGAGCTAGAAGTGAAGCAAGGCTATGTCCTGGAAAACCAGATCAGGATGAATGATAATTTGACAGCCTCTCATAATGCCATAGTAACTGAAATGAAGAATATGACTACTGCTCAGACTACAGCAAGTACTACAGCCAAGGCAGACTTTGATAAGACATTACAAGAAGGTCTCACTGTTGTTACTTCTGCACTCCAGGATTCACAGAAGCTAATAACTGAAAAGCTTCAAAGGTTAAAACCTTTCTACAAAGATGGAGTCAACTATTTGAATGCACAGATAAGGTTTCAGAAAGATGATCTTAGAGATCACATTAAGAGAGAAGTCATAAAGGGGGAGAGGGTGTTAGTCAAAGCCAGCTCTGATCATGCTAAATGGATTTCAAATTCCATCAGACCCACCCTTGGATATCCTCCATTATGTGATGATGATAATGTGGCAGAGTCTGGAATAAATCCTGCTTATCTTGGAGGAGTACAGGCTGAAGTAGCTCAGGTAATATACCCTCCAGCAGACTTTGATATGATACATCAGGAGGTACAGTCCATGTATAGTCATCCTGAGGGAAATCAGAATGTCATCATTGAGAAAGTGGTCCAGCCTGTGCCAGAGGCAATACTCAAAGAGCAAGAGGCCTTATTAAAGGAACAAGAGACTCAATTGTCTAAGAAAAGATTCAGAGAGCAAGCTGAATTGAGGCCTGATTTTGAACAATGGAGCCCCACTTCCAGGAATATCATCTTGACTGCATGGAAGGCTGCTAAGGACAATGTCCTGGATAGAGACAAGTGGTATTCTGACCTGGAGTGGAGGAAGCATGAGAATAGGCAAGAGACCATTGTACAGTACAGAAGAAAGGCTAAACTGGGAAAGCTACCTCCTAATGCACAGGAGCCTAGCAAGTATTTTCCCAAGTCTTATCACTATTTTGAAAGGCAAAAGATCAAGGCTGAAGAATTGAAAAAGAAAGATCTTAAAGGGAAGAAGTCTGCTGCTGCTGATGACACTGAAGCTCCAGTTCAAGCAAAGATTCAATCTGGAAAGGGGATTGTAATCAAGGAACCAGAGCAGCAATAGGATAGCATTTTCTTAAGTTTACAAGTTGTAATTTGTAGTAAACTTTATGTAAACTTTTGATTAATGTAAATGTTGGAATTTGTAAGAACAATATTATATGTTCATATTACATTAATTGTTCTGAGCTGATAGTATATACATGTTTTGTTCATGCATGTTTAAGTATTTTTCCTGTCACATAATATTGTTGTACATCATATTGAGAATTTGTTATGTATGGTGTATATCATTGACTAAGTGTTATGACTTCTTCAAATAGGAGGAGATTGTTGGGTACATTGGAATATATGTATCTGATTTGAAAAAGCCTCACCCTACTCAATGATATACATCAAGATGTATTTGATGTGTTTTGAGTTTGTGTGCAGGTTAAGTAACTGCAGGTTTGTAGGAAAAGTTTCTAAGTCCATGTGTCGACAGCTAGAAGAAAAGTGTCGACACTTAAGAAGACTTGTGTCGACACCTAGAGAAGCAGTGTCGACACTTGGAGTAGTTGTGTCGACACCAGGAATGCAGAGTCGACACCAGAAGGAAAGTGTCGACATATACAGGCAGTGTCGACACACAATGAAGAAATGTCTAAAGTACAAGTGTCGACACTTAGAAGCAGTGTCGACACCCAGAGGAACTTTGTCGACAACAAAAGTGTCGACACTAAGAGGCTGTGTCGACACTCAGCAAAACATCAACAAATTTCAAGTACAAGTGTCGACACTAAGAGGCTGTGTCGACACTCAGCAAAGTTCGACAAAGTCCAAATACAAGTGTCGACACAAAGGAGATGTGTCGACACTCAGCAAAAGTCTCAACACATGAAGAATGTGTCGACACAAAGGAGATGTGTCGACACTCAGCAAAAGTCTCAACACATGAAGAATGTGTCGACACCAATGAGATGTGTCGACACTTAGCAAGTATCAACACAAGAAGATGTGTCGACACAAAGGAGTTGTGTCGACACTTAGCAGAAATCAACTAAGTATCAAAGAAGAAGGACTTGTGTCAACACACAGGATCAGTGTCGACACATTCTGAAGAAGCAGTGTCGAGATGCAGTTTCTACAACACAAGAAGTTGTGTCGACACCATGAAGGCTAGTGTCGACACTTAGTCAACTTGTGTCGACACTTGGTCTATTTGTGTCGACACATAAAGACTATCTGTCTCGACACTTTCAGACAGTGACAGTTTTCAAGAAGTGACTGGATGACTTGACAGCTGTCATTTCAACCGGTCAACTTCTACTGTCAGAGATGTCAGAAGTTGTTAGAAACCGGATCAGCCGGTCACCGTGAAGAAAGCTTATATAAAGGCTTATTCCTTCAACAGAAGGATGATGATCAGTGAGACGATTTGCATCAATCAATTGAAGTGATCAGAAGATCTAAGAAGTTGGAGAGAGAGAGCTCCTTCTAAGAAGACAGCTATTGAACCAGGCTGATAAAGAAAGTTTCAGATTGAGATCTGATTCACAAGTCTGCAGTTGATTGAAGATCATCTGCCTAGAGATTCAACCCTACTGTGTTCTAATTCAAGAAGCTTTGAAGAAAGCCAAGAGAGGTTGATCTCAGCAAAGTTCTTCCAAGAACTCATCAAGAAACCAGACAACTCTTCTCTCTCAATCTGAGTTGTGGTTATATTCTTTGTAATTTTAAATTTCTTGTAGGATCCTAAGGGATCTGAGTTGTAAGCCTATATTTATAAAAGCTGAGTGGTAGGGCTTGTGTGCCTGAGTGTAGGAGATACATTTCTTTGAGTGTAGGCCTTGTTGAAGGCTGAGTGTATGCCTTGTTGAAGGCTGAGTGTAGGTCTTGGTGAATACTGAGTGGTAGGACTTTGAGCCTGAGTTGTAGGAGTGGGATCACACTGAGTTGTAGGAACCTATTTGGGGTTCTGAGTTGTAAGATCTGTGGATCTGAGGAGTAGTGGAGAAGTTGGGCCGAATCTAGTACACTACTAGATATGCGAAGGGGGAAAGTGGATGTACTCAGACCTTGGGGAACCACTATAAATCTTGTGTGCTCTCTGTGATTGTATGCTTGTGTGATTGCTGTGTTATCTGTACTGTGAATTGCAATTACTGTACTGTATTTCTGCCTTAAAAGTTTAAAAAGATTAAGTGCACCTATTCACCTCCCCCCTCTAGGTGTTTAGGCACTAGTTCTTTCAGCTGTGTCAGGCGTAATCGTCAAGACTGACAAATGCTCAGACGGTTTTGGGTATGTATACCATCTTTATTACGTGTCTCGAGTGCATGTCATTTGTGTTAGGGTTGTTGATTAGCCTTAGGGAGATTGCCCCCACTTGAGATCATGCAAGACCCGAAGGGACCTTTGATATAGGCATACATTATCGCACTGGTATTTTTGAAGTGTGTCATGAGAAGGGATTATACTACGACATGTAGCTCACTTAGTGAGACAGTGTCTGTACAACTCCGTATCCGGCGAGTGGGGTCGCTAGAAACCACACCGGCCGATTCAGATCACCCAGGCCCCAGGCGAGCTCGGCAGGGAGATCTGAAGCCCAAGCTTTTGGCATTCGTCGACCCCGAGCTTGGCATTCGCCGAGCAAAGTCCGAGTTTCGTCAAACTGAGCTCGACTAATGGAGGTCGATCGAAAGGCGAGCATGGTGGTCCAGCTCGCACTCGCCCTAAGGAGCTCGGCAGACAGCAGACGAGCAGGATCTTCAGGGGTGGCTGAGCTCCTCAGCTCGCCCAGGTCCATGGGATCAGATATTTTTACTATTTTGCCCTCGTTGGCCTGCCCATAGCCATTCAGAACAGCGGAGTTACGCTGTTGGCAGGTCAACCGCGTCTGCACATAGCCGTGCAGAACAGCGGAGGTTGGCTATTTGCAAGCCATTTTCAAAAATCTATAAATGGGACCCAAGGGGTACCTTAGAAAACATGCTTCTTGTCCCCCCTTGTTCCATCTCTCAAGCGCTTTCTGAGGATACCTTAGCTCGGTCTTTGGCTAAGGAGGGGAAGCGCTCTAAGATCTTTCGGGTGTGTGGTGTGTCCTCCCACCGAGCCCTTGGGTCAGTTCTTCTTTGTTTCCCTTGTTGTTTTGCTTGCAGGAGAAAAATAGATGCGCGATCACCCCTTCCCCAAGGGTGAACTCCACAAGAGACCGAGATTTCGATTTCAACAGCATCATCGTGCGTTAATGTCGTGTTTAGGGTCATATATGTGTACCATTAGTATGACCTCTGCAAGTATAGTTGATTATTGCCATATATGCGGTGAATATTTATTGTTTCTTGTTATGGTTGCAGTAGCATATGACATGATAGTCCACTACAAAGAGTAGAGTGCATGAATAAGACATTCATTCTCTAGCTCGTGTTGGCATAGTAGACCCATTTTCTTATTGCTCAACATAGAGATAAATGTGATGCTTGTGAAACCTCACTTTGTTGTTTGTTTACTACTTTATTATTTATGTTGCAATGTGCTAATATGCAGGGATATGTACTCCCTTGGGGGGGGGCGTGGGTGGGGGGGGGATGTTACATAGTGTTTGGTGAGCTCTGACTGACCCTCGTTTTCCGCTTATTTGTGTTTTTTTGCAAGAGCTTGCACATGCTTGGAGATGTCTGTTGCCAAATAAGAATTCAAGCCGGTGGTTGCTTTTATAATCGTCTTTTCCTTCTGTTGTACTTCCTTACATAGTGTGGGGTTGGAAATTTGTTTACATGACTGCGATTTATGAACTTAACCTGCCCAAATTAGAGCACGCAGACATAGGAAGAGAATCTTGGTGTGGAGAACCAAAGGCGTCTGTGCACATGTCTTCCTATGGGTGATCCTCCCTTGCTAGCAAACTTCTAGCCTACTCAAATAGTTTGGGATAACATAAATTGTTGAGTTTATTTGCTAGTATAATGACTTAATTTTGATGAACAAGTTGTTGAATTTATTTGTTGATGGTCAATCAAAAAACTAATGAAATGAATACAAACTTTGATTTCTAGCCTACTCAAATAGTTTGGGATAACATAAATTTCATCTGAGTTCAAAATGGGACCATACCACAAACATTATTATTTTCAAAATAAGTTGAAAATTGTAATTTCATTTGATGACTATCCATACATACTATGAGGAATATATACCAATGATCATAGAAAGGTTATATGTTGGCCTTATTTAAATTATCTTATTATTGATCTGGAAGAAGGAAAACAATTTTGTCAGCAACAAGAAAAACATGTTGCCGGAGAGTGGTTGGCCCTAGCATAAAGAAAGGAAGAATACTTACCTGGCCCTAGCATGAAGGAAGATGTTATGTCGCTCGAAGCATCCGGATGGGGATCAATGTTTTAAATATCGGATGTCGGACACATATCGGATTGTGTTTTTAAATGTCAGATGTCGGAAGTCGGAGACATGTCGGGGATTTTTTAAAATATCGGATTTTCATATATTATAAATAAAATTTTATTTAATATATACTAACTATAATTATATGTTATAAAAATAGAAAAATAATATAACAAATAAATAAAAAATGAGTCATTTATATTATGAAATAAATTTAAATAGTATCTAAGAAAAAATATTATTAACAAATACAATAAAATATATTTAATAATATACACTAATTTTATTTTGATAACAATAAGTTTATTGCAAGTTAAAAAGATTTAAATTTGATTTATTATAAGTTTTTTCAAACTTATAAATTTATACTAAAAATATGAAATAATCATCTAATAAATGTATTAAATATTTTTCTATTTTTTATAATATGAAATTAAAAAATTGTGAAACAATTATACAAAATTGATTGTAAAAATAAAACGTTAAAAATTGAAATAATAAGTTTAATCGATTTAAACATACATAATATAATATTCATAGGTGATTTAAATATATGATGTTTGTTTGCAAATATAACATAAAATAAAATAGCGGGTGATATATTTAAAAGTCGTGTCGGCTGATATATCGAAAAAAATCGGACACGTCGGTCTATATTTTACAAAATGACATAATCTATTATTTTGAGAAAAGCATATCGTTTTTCTCTAAAAAATGACATGTCGGGAGACATGTCGGACATGTCGGAGGACATTTAAAACAATGATGAGGATCAAAGTGGAATCCCCTACCCGTTGCCCCTAGGCGGGTATAAATAGACAAACCCAAGGAGTTTCTATGGGTATCGAATCTACACGTGTCCGAACTGACCCGTTATGCCTCCGAACCCGTTATTAGTCCAAATATACACTAACAGAAGACATACCGTAAGAGGCTCTTTTGGCCAGGATCATCGAAGCAGGAGATGCGAAAACGGTCGATTGAAAGTTGTTTCTGTGAGAACCCGAGCTCCGTAGAGGATGGAGCGGGCGGTGAAGCAGCCGGCCGGGATTTGTTTTTTGCGAGAACCCTAGAGCAGACGGAGAAGATGGATCATGCAGTGAAGCAAGAGATGAAAGAACCCTAAGGCCGGCCGGAAGTCGTTATTGCGAGAACCCGAGCGGCCGAGCGCCATAGAAGTGGAGCGGGCGGTGAAGCAGCAGATCGGGAGTTGTTTCTGTGAGAAACCTAGTATCAATCTGTTAGAAATCCAATGCCGAAGAAGATCAAGTAGACAGTGAAGCAGGAGAGTTATTTAGGATAAATAGTGTGAAGCACCCCCAATTTTAGCAAACCTCCTGAAAAATCCTTTTTCCAAAAAGCTATTTTGCCACCCCTGCGCAAACAAACGCATATAAAACTATGTTGGCTGTGGGAATAGAACTTTTCCCACCGCCATCCCAAATTAATCCTATGGCTAACTATAGTTGGATGATGAACTTCCTACACAAAAGACAGACTGTCAAAGAATGCATGTTGCTCACAGTCGCACAGGCCACATAAAAGTATTCTTATTACAAAAATAATATAATACATACAAATGAGAGTGTTGATATCAATGATGACCAAATGACAGGAATTTTCTAAAATGTATTCCCAACACTAATGATAAAATGAAGAAGGGATAATATAATCAAAGGGAATCAGTGCAAACGATGCATTATTATTAAGGTATTAAATATAATAATTATAAATAACACCACATTAATAATTAATTAGCTGATTCCTTTACCAGGCCTAAATCCACTTTAATGTCGGGAGAGTTATTTAGGATGTGATTAAGCTCGCTGAAGTGTGTCTCAAGCTGACTGCTGCTGCAATCTTCGACAAGAACATCGGAATTTCCACAGCCATTTTGTTGTAAGCTTCTGTAAAAAATCTGGAGGGCATCATTAGAAGAAATCGCCCGAGTTGATTCCAACAACACCTGAAACCTATCTTTATTTGCTAGATTGCTCGTTAGCTTTTCCTTCAGCTGGTCCGGGAAACTTGATATAGCACTGCTTGTCCCAAAAATTTGAATAAGCGAACATAGAATAAAGTAAACATTATGGTCTCAGATAGAGATTCTGCTTGGTGGGACTTTTTTGCAAAAAAAAAAAACTATGGCTGAACACAATAGTGTTTGGCTGGTCATGACAGTAGAGGCCCCAAAACGACATTTTGGGGCCGGAACGTTGCGGCAAGCAGGCTGGCTCATTCGTGATATTAGGATTAGTATTCCATGATTTACGGGTTTTGCCTTGAATTACATTAAGTGTCTGTTCGATTGGATGGAAATGGCCTCATGGAATTGGTTTTATGTTTAAGTAATTCATTTGTAGCTCTTTGATTGGCAGGAATTGAGGGAGGAATTAGAACTGGGCAAAGCCCACGGTTTTCTTATTAGCCTAATCCCAATTTTTGTCTAAATAAGTAGTTTTTCAAGGAAGCAAACCCGCAGCGATCTCACGCGACTCGTCTTCCTCTTCTTGTTGCTCCAGCAGGCCCGGGTGTTGGCGAAGAAGATGAAGAGGTCGGTGTAGTATGAATCTGGTGGAGGAAATCGCTGGGGGTGGCCGAGTATTCGGAGGAAGAAATGAACATAGAAGAAAGTAAACATATTATGGTCTCAAATAAGGATTTTCTTTGGTGGGGTTTTTTTTGCAAAAAAAAATCTAAGGCTGAACACAATAGTGTTTGGCTATTCATGACTGCACAGACCACAAAACGACATTTTGGGGTTGTAGTGTTGCGGCAAGAAGGCCGGCTCATTCGCAATATTAGGATTAGTATTCCATGATTTACGGGTTTTGCCCTCAATTACACTAAGGGTCCGTTCGGCGCGCAGGTATTGACTTTCTGGAATTGTCTTTGGCCAGAAAACCAATATTTGCAGGAATTGGTTATGTGCAGAAAACGAATTATGTTGTTCGGCTGCAGGATGATATTCAGTGAACAGAATTGACACTGATATGTAAAAGTTGTTCGGCTGCACACTGGAATTGGCTTTCTAAACTTCAAAATTTTAAAATTTAAACAGCTTTAATTTCCTTGCCTCTTCGTCCATTTGCCCTAGAGTATGTTTCTCCCATATACCAAAGAACAAACAAAATTAGATTTAAAAGTATACTGCACATAGAGATGGAATCAAAGCAATATGTTGCAAAATTGAAAGCGGCATACATCATTGATCTACTATAATCAAAGCAAGATGTTGTAAAGGAGGAGGAAGAAGAAGTGAGGAGGCGGAGGAAGAAGAAGAAGTGAGTAGGAGGAATAAGAAGGGGTGGCCATTGACGGAGCTCGGGAGGAAGAAGAAGAAGAAAGGAGGAAAAAGAAGAAGTGAGGAGGAGGAAGAAGAAGAAGTGAGGTTGAGGAAGAAGAAGAAGGGGCGGCCATTGAAGGAGCTCAGGAGGAAGAAGAAGAAAGGAGGAGGAGGAGGAAGAAGAAGTGAGGAGGAGGAAGAAGAAGTGAGGAGGAGGAGGAGGAGGAAGAAGAAGTGAGGTTGAGGAGGAAGAAGAAGGGGCTCGGGAAGAAGCAGAGGATGAAGAGAAGAGAAGAGGAGGAGAAGGAGGAGGAGGGGTTATACCTGCGGCGGAGAGAGCGGCGGAGGAGGCTCGGCGAGGAGAAATCCGGCGTCGGGCGGAAGAGGACCTAAAAATCGCGCGATACCGACGTCGAGGGGTAAGAATTGAGGAACGTGGTTGTTAGGTTATAATGAAAACCGGCGGCTTTACTTCAAAAGCCGATTCATGGCCAATTCCAACCCGCCGAACACACCAAACGGAATTGGCTTTGGCCAAATACAATATCTGAAAGCCAATTCCGTTCCACCGAACAGACCATAAGCTTATTCCATACCATGGTTCCACCATGGTTCTCCCTAGCCATAACAACACCATAAACTTTAAAGAAAAAGTTTTTACAAACGGCTTAAAATTTCTCATACCATGGTTCCACCTCTCATTTTCCCTAGCAATAAGTTTACATGACTCATTTTCCAAACGAAGCCAATCTACCAAACAACCCTTAAATTTAGTTATGAATCATACCTGGAAATGCCCCTAACCAAACCCCAGCAATAGCCAGCATGAACAGATTCCTTGTATCCATCATTGAAGCCGCCTTGTGCAGAAGCTTCTTTCCCTGCAGTTATGCCATCCCTGTAGCCTATCTATGAACTCCTTAAGGAAATAAAAAATAAAAAAATTACATGACATCATGAATAATGACTTAATAATAGACAACAACATTTCATCTTTATACTATAAGCAATGAGCAAAAGAGCAATAGTGTAACATTTGGATGCCCAAAATACCCTCCACAATGGTGTAACATTTATTCCTTAAATACCCTCCACAATGCAGTTTTTGGTCATTTCTTTCATCCCGGCACGATTCCATCGCCTCAAAATCCCGATATTATAAACAACAGCAACCAGAAGGTGTCGCGCTCGCCGGCGTTTCTTCGCGGTTAGGTCATTTCTTCGCGATCTTCTTCTCAAAAACCCTCGCGCTCTCCATTTATAAACAACAGCAACCAGAAGGTCTCGCGCTCGCCGGTCCCATCATCGGCGTTTTCACGCTCGCGTCTCTCGGCGCAGCTTCTCTTCGGAATCCCATTGCCGGCGTCTTCGACCTCGCCACCTCTGAGATGCTCCTACTCGGGGATTCCTGAATGGAGATCGTGTCGCGGAGGAGTTGGTTGCTTTCCGCGAGAACTTAGGGTTTCGAGTCATTTCGGGAATTTCATTTGAAGTTCAGGGAGAAATGCCTATGGATTCTCCCTCGGGGAAGGAGGGCGAAATATCCGAAAATGATTTTGTTGAGGTCGATCCCACAGGGCGATACGGTCGGGTGAGCACTCTTCCTGAATCCAATCCTTTGATTTCTATAATTTTCTTCCATTTAATAAATTCGGAGCCTTTTTTCATGATTCCTCCTGATTTATATCTGTAAATCTAAAATTTTGTTTTTGTTTTTGTTGTTGTTTCAGTACAACGAAGTGCTGGGAAGTGGCGCTTTCAAGACAGTGTATTCTCTTTTATGTCTACTTTATGAACTAAATTCAATATCTTTTTTTTGAATCATGAATGCTGACATTGAGCATGGCTGAATGATGCCAGATATAAAGCTTTTGATGTGGCTGAGGGAATAAATGTTGCTTGGAATCAGGTGAAACTTGCATACGTTCTACAGAATGCAGAAGATACAGAAAGACTCTACTCGGAAGTCCACTTACTGAAGACTTTAAAGCATAAGAACATAATTAAGCTCTACAGTTCATGGGTAGATTCCCAGAAAATCAATTTCATCACTGAGGTCTTCACCTCGGGACGTTGCGACAGTCAGTTCATTCTTCTTCATTTTGTGATTTCTGTTTCCATTTCTGTGTATAGAGATTTTAATGATTGTTTCATTTATATCCTTCAAGGTACCGCAAGAGACATAAGCATGTTGACTTGAAGAGCGCTGAAGAATTGGTCCAGTTTTCATTTATATCCTTCAAGGTATGAAAGTTCAGTTTTCGTTTTACATGCTATTTCATATTGTTTCCAACTTCACATGATAGGCATGCACACAAGTTCTACTAGATTTGACAGAGATGATATAGAAATTCATTTGATTTACTCATTTTGTAGGGCTCCAATTTCAGTACATCTATAAGTGGGTAACCTAAGTGTCAAAAGGTTCGTTCTCTATATTTGACCCATTTTTAAATGTTTGAGCTTTTTTCAAATATTTTGTCTTCCATGTCTACTATTTTTTATTTGCTCATGTGTCCTTGAACTTGATAGACTAATTTAGCTTCAGAGTTCAGGCAAGAAGTGATAAGTATGAATTGTGTTACAACATAATTTCTCCATCACTTTTTTTGTCTGCGTTTACTGATGGCTAAATTAATAATAAAGAGGGTCGCTATGAAATGTGTTTTTGTGGATAAATATTCAACCAGGGATTAGTCTATTTGAACTGCAACGTTTCATGAACTCCATGCGACTGAAATTTTTTAGGAAATAGAGATTATTGTCAATTATTGAGACCATCCTTGAGACTTTGCATAATGACCAATGTCGCCGCCTACGACCAGTATCGCCGCTTACGACCAGTGTCGTCGCCCACGACCAGTGCCGCTGCCCACGACCAGTGTCGCCGCCCCCGTTGAATCTCGCTGCCCTCGTCAAATGTCTCCTCCCCCGCCAAATGTCTCCGCCCACGACCGATGTTGCTGTCCATGACTGATGTCACCTCTCGCGACCGATGTCGCTGCCCTCGACCGATGCTGCCGTCTTGCATGACCGATGTCGCCGCCCACAACTGATGTCGCCGCCCACAACCGATGTCGCCGCCCATCACCAACATCCAACATCGCCACCATGACCAACATTGTCGTCCATGTCCAATGTCGGCGCCCACGTCCAACGCTAATGCCCCCAACCAATGTCGCCGCACTCGACCAATGTTGTCGCCCACGATCAATGTCACCGCCCACAAGCAATGTTGCCCCACGACCAATGTCGCCGTCCACGACTAATGTCTCCGTCCACGTCTAATGTCGCCCACCCCAGGACCAATGTCGCCCCACAACCAATGTCGCCCCCTACAACCAATGTCGCCCCTACAACCAATGTCGCCCCCTACAACCATGTCGCCAGATATAAAGCTTTTGATGTGGCTGAGGGAATAAAGGTTGCTTGGAATCAGGTGAAACTTGCATACGTTCTACAGAATGCAGAATATACAGAAAGACTCTACTCGGAAGTCCATTTACTGAAGCCTTTAAAGCATAAGAACATAATTAAGCTCTATAGTTCATGGGTAGATTCCCAGAAGATCAATTTCATCACTGAGGTCTTCACCTCGGGACGTTGCGACAGTCAGTTCATTCTTCTTTGTTTTGTGATTTCTGTCTTCATTTTTGTGTATAGAGATTTTAATGATTGTTTCATTTATATCCTTCAAGGTACCGCAAGAGACATAAGCATGTTGACTTGAAGAGTGCTGAAGAATTGGTCCAGTTTTCATTTATATCCTTCAAGGTATGAAAGTTCAGTTTTCGTTTTACATGCTATTTCATATTGTTTCCAACTTCACATGATAGGCATGCACACAAGTTCTACTAGATTTGACAGAGATGATATAGAAATTCATTTGATTTACTCATTTTGTTGGGCTCCAATTTCAGTACATCTATAAGTGGGTAACCTAAGTGTCAAAAGGTTCGTTCTCTATATTTGACCCATTTTTAAATGTTTGAGCTTCTTTCAAATATTTTGTCTTCCATGTCTACTATTTTTTATTTGCTCATGTGTCCTTGAACTTGACAGACTAATTTAGCTTCAGAGTTCAGGCACGAAGTGATAAGTATGAATTGTGTTACAACATAATTTCTCCATCACTTTTTGTCTGCGTTTACTGATGGCTAAATTAATAATAAAGAGGGTCGCTATGAAATGTGTTTTTTGTGGATAAATATTCAGCCAGGGATTAGTCTATTTGAACTGCAACGTTTCATGAACTCCATGCGACTGAAATTTTTTAGGAAATAGAGATTATTGTCAATTATTGAGACCATCCTTGAGACTTTGCATAATGACCAATGTCGCCGCCTACGACCAGTATCGCCGCTTACGACCAGTGTCGTCGCCCACGACCAGTGCCGCTACCCACGACCAGTGTCGCCGCCCCCGTCGAATCTCGCTGCCCTCGTCGAATGTCTCCTCCCCCGCCAAATGTCTCCGCCCACGACCGATGTCGTCGTCCATGACTGATGTCCCCTCCCGCGACCGATGTCGCTGCCCCCGACCGATGTTGCCGCCTTGCATGACCGATGTCGCCGCCCACAACTGATGTCGCCGTCCACGACCGATGTCGCCGCCCATCACCACATCCAACATCGCCACCATGACCAACATTGTCGTCCATGTCCAATGTCGGCGCCCACGTCCAACGCTGATGCCCCCAACCAATGTCGCCCGCACTCGACCAATGTTGTCTCCCACGATCAATGTCACCGCCCACAAGCAATGTTGCCCCCACGACCAATGTCGCCGTCCACGACTAATGTCTCCGTCCACGTCTAATGTCGGCCCCAGGACCAATGTCCCCCCTACAACAATGTCGTCGCCCTCGACAAATGTCGCCCCCCCCCCCCCCCCCCCCCCCCCGCGACCAAGTTTTTGCCACCGACCATGTCTCGCCCCCGACAAAAGTCACCGCCCCTACCAATGTCGCTTTCATCGACCAATATCACCCTCGTGACAATGTCGCCCCCATGACCAATGTCGCCCCAACGATCAATGACGCCCCCATGACAAATGTCGCCCCAACGACAAATGTCGCACCCACGACGAATGTTGCCCGCACTGAATCCCCCGTGTACGGCTGCTTGTTTCATATAAAAAAGGATATTGTATGAAATTGGTTGTGCCTCCTCTCCCACTCCCTTTCCAATCCAATGAATCACTTGAAAATCATTAGCAAGGCGATTAGAAACTTCATCTTCACCCCAAATGTCATTAGAATCATAGCCATCTGTAATCAATCCAGTAAATGAAATGCATTAATATGTTACATTTCATTTAAATCAACATCAGTTATTTAAAATAACATTAAAAAATCTGATAATTAAGTAACTTAAACAAAATGTGTCATGCAAATCAATCAAAAAAATGTCACTTATCATTATTAGCTGTATTCCGAACTATTTAGAGTTGGATTTATGAATTCACGCTAACCCGTTCCTATCAAGTGAAGCACAAGGTGTCAAATTCCTCTGTATATAGAACCTTTCTCCAATTTACTTTTTCTCTAATCATTTTTCTTGTTAATCCTTTAACATTAATTTAATCTTGTTTACCTTTTAAAGAAAAGCTTCTTAAGCCATGGAAAAGTAATGTTCCTACTCACTCGTTCCATATCTCACACACCAGCTCTGTCTACCCATATATATCCCTCTTGTTGAACTCTTCCTTCTACTGAATATTTTAAGGAACTAGTTACCCGAAAGGTTATTTTGGTCTTTCTAGTGTGAAATTTATCATTAGATTTAGAGATTATCACAATAATATCTTCAAACTTTTTCAATTCTCTCACGATAATAGTTCTCTTTCATTAGCTCACCTTTGCTTTGCTTAGTTGTGCTCTCCGGCTCTTCGTTTCCAGTCCTCTTCGGACTATCAAAATTGAGTAATAGTTCATCTTCCCTTGATATACATTCTATTATTTCAGTGTTATTAGCGTAATCTTGGCATATATATAGCATCATCCTGCCCTTTCCGATAAAATGACTATGTGCACCGCCCTCATCTCCAAAGATAGTAATGTTGTTGTTCAGTGACTTGCTAAATCAGGTGCCTCTTCTATGCTTACAAGTAACCTTCTTGACATACTACTTTTGAACGCACTACTCTATGGCTCTGTTTGGCGCGGGGTTTTTAGAGCAGTGTGCCGTTGTTTTTAGAAATTCCGCGCCAAACAGTGAAATCGCCACAAGCAGTGGGAGAAGCCCCCGCAATCAAGTCGCGGAAAAGCAGCGATTCCGAGTGGTGAAAATTTTCCACGACTCCAGAAATCGCGAACGTCTCCACATGGCGCTTCTTCCTTCCGCGCTTCTTCCCTCCGCCACATCTCCTGTAGGCCGTCAGCGCTCGTCATCTCCCGTCGACGGCTCCAGTAATCGAGTATCTTCCTCCACAATTTAATCCTTTCTTCTCCCTTCTCGAATCAACCATTTCTTCCCGGAGGCAACAAGATCGTAAACCCTATACCCAAGAAGCTCCATACTCCATTCTTGTGCCAGCCGATTCATCTTCATGCCTCTACGACGCACCACACCATCATTCCCGTGTTGTTCTTCACAGAAAAAATCTCCAGGAATGGAAGCACCCGTTGTTCTTCAGAGCAGCAACCCCGCTCTTGTGATTTGGTTCACAGAAGAAACCTTGTTCCTGATATGCAATGTAAAGAGAAATTTCTTATTCTAGCAGCAGGTTTCATGTTTTTTTTATGATTGTTTGGACTAATCCTATGCTAATTTGCTGATTTCATGATTTATGTTATATGATCTAGATTTTAGACATGTTTTAGATCCATGCTAATAAGTTGTGTGTGTTAATTATTAGTTTTGTTTTGAGCAAACTATACAAATCAAGCTATTATTAATGATGTTATTTGTGTTAAATGATGTTATTTATATTATTTACACCACACAGCTGTTTTGTCAAATAGTTTCACAGATTCTGCGTTTGAAACAACACTGCAAGCGCTATTCTTTTAATCATATCATATAATTACACAAATAATCTATACCAAGAAGAAAAAATGTCGGGAGCCGGGAGGAAAAGCCGTCGGGGTCGGGACTCTGGAGAGGAAATAAGGTTTAGGAAAAGCCGTCGGGAAACGAAATAGGTGTTCCACGACTTTTAACTTAACAGACGACGAATCGTGGAATCGTTTACGGATCGCGATCCTACCAATTCCACGATCCGGATCGCGATCCCACGTGGACGCGGCCTGATTTCGATCAGGATTAAGATCCTGATCGAAATGTAGAATCTGGATCCTACGATCCAGATCGCGATCCTGACAACCTTGACCAGAAGTACAAATAATTTGATCTTATTAGGAGCATACAAGGAGCACCCATGTGATACCTGGCTAGTGGATCATAAGTGCTTTTGCCTATTATTTCATCTTAAAGATTTTTTTGCTAGCTTGGTAGCCATTGAAAGGTTAAAAAATATTTTTAAATCAAAAGTAGCTTATTTCACTTATCTATATTATTTATATTATTAAAAGAAATCTATTATCTATATTTATCTATTTACAAACGTTTTCATCTAGCTAATGTTATGTTTGCAGTCGTTAGATACTCATTCTTTTCTTAATTTTTGGTGGATAAAATTGGTTCAAGAATGTGACTTCATGAATTTTAAAATTTAGTTAATGATTCATAATTATTAAATCAACCCATTAGAGACCTATTAAGTAATTTAATTGAATGATGAGAATGCAACCATTGGATCCGGAGAATGCAAATCAAAAAAGCTCTTATGGAGCATAAAAATGTGATAGCCACATGGAGGAATAGATTATCCATGTGGAGTAAATGAATCTACACTTAGACTTTGCATGAAAGGAGAATAACAAGAACCATACTCTGGGTGAGTTGCCTATTTCTATTAAAAACCACGGTAAGCCCATATTAGGGGGGCAAACACCAGGTCCGTGGCCGACTGCAGTCGAATGACTAAGAATCATCCTCAACCAAATCTCCCGGGACCCACAGGGTAAATACCGGGTAGGTTGTTGAGGCGTGGGATAGAACCCACGACCTCCTTTATCAAGCTCCTAGGTGGAGATTTAAAAAAGCTCCAACACGAGCACGACACGTTTCGTGCGTGTACAACCCAATATTCGACGAGTGGGGCCCTCAAATGGGTTTAAGGCCAGGGAGGGCCCTCCAGGCCCAGGCGAGCCGAGCGAGTGTGGTAGTGACTCCCCACCTCGCGTATAGCGAGTACCCGAGAGCAAGCAGGCAACTGTGGAATCTTGGCCCGCACTCGCCCCGGGCCCAGAGCAGGTGAGGGGCGAGTGGAGCGACGTGACTCACACTCGCCCCCAGGGCCAAGACGAGTGGCGAGTGCCAACCTCGCTAGGCACTCGCACACTCTGGCGAGTGGTCGACTCGCCTGAGAATATTTCCCCGGGATACCCATTTTTGTCTACTAATAGCCCCCCTAAACAACGGATTTTGGCTGTTGACAGACCAATTTGGGTTGCGAATAGTAAAACCAAAAGGCGGGATTCCGCTATTTGTAGGTCAGACTTGGAAAACTATAAATAGACCCTGAAGGTACCTTTGGAAGGGATCCTTTTCTGGTTTTCTTCCTCCTCTGGTTTTGTCTGGTTGGCCTCAAGTGCCCTCCAAGGTGGCCTAGCATAGCATTGGCTAGGGAGGGGAAACTCTACGATCTTACAGGTGTGTGGTAGGACCTCTGCTCGAGATTTGGAATGACCCTCCCGACCGTTGCCCCGTTTGAAGGGGAAAGAGCACGACTTTACTTCTTTACTGGGTTTCGAGGATCCGTGCGAGCTTGGTGCTGTTTTTTTTCAAAATCAGCAATAATGTCGAGAGGAGGAAGATGAAGTTCCGTTTTGTTTCCAAAAGTTCCAAAAGTCAAGTTTAATTTCCTGATCTGATTGTTTTTCTATCCCGCCGTCCAACGACTATTTGAGCATTGGGCCCACTTGGATTTGGTAGCTGCAACCTTGCTTTTGCATTAAATGCAGTGCAACATGCAAGCGACGTCATTTGTCGTGTACTGTACACTTCCCGCAACATTTGAATTTCTGTTGACGTCAACACTTTTGGACTTAGTAAAATTCAGATAATTCATCATAGGCGTTGAGTGAAGGCTTGTCACTATACGCCAAAACACTTAGCCAGATTTTCTGCAGCACCAGGCGTTGAGTGATCAGTCATCACTCAACGAATATAGACTTTTGTGGTATAACTTATTAGGCGTTGAGTGAACCTTCATCACTCAACGCATTTGGACTTAGCAGATTTTTTTTTGTATGAAGGCATTGAGTGAGTTGCCTACACTCGACGCTTTCTGTCTTAGCCTGCCCATCTTGCTAAGGTGTTGAGTGAACAGCCTTCACTCAACGCTTCTGTACTTAGTTTAATTTCTGTTGAGTTGGCGTTGAGTGAACTGCCCTCACTCAAAGCTTCTGAACTTAGACAGATTTTCTGTCTACTTCTTCAGAGGCTTTGACATCACTCTGTCCTGTCGACGCTTTCTTCTTGAGGCATTGAGTGATCTGCCTTCACTCAACGCTTCTGGACTTAGCCAGATTTATTGACAGATCTTCTGTGGTTTTGACTGCTTGAGCTTTACTCAACGCATCTGTCTCTGGGCGTTGAGTGAAATGCCTTCGCTCAACACTTGTGGACTTGGGCAAATTTTTGCCTTGCCAATGCTGAGGCTTTGACTGTCTAGTCTTTTCTCAACACTTTTGGCTATCTGTCATTGAGTGAATTGAGTTCACTCAACGCTTGTGAGCTTAGACAGATTTCTGTCTTGTCAGCATCTTTCCTTGTGTCAACCTGTCATTGTTACTTAGACCACCTGTTTAATCAGTGTAATAAGTGACCACCTGCATACATAGAACTTAAAGCATGTATCAGACACAAACATATGTATATCATTATCCTGTAGGACTTCTTCAAATCTGAGACATTGTGAACAATGGAGGGGAGCAAACAGCTGGTATTTATGACACCTTCTCGCGAACTCCGTTGCATCACGGCCCAGGGTGGGCCAAAAGTACCCCTGTCTGACAATCCTCCCTTCCAGGGTCCGACTCCCGGAGTGGCTCCCGCACTCCCCGGAGTGGACTTCTTCCAAGATTCTTTGTACTTCCCCCTCGGCCACGCATCGAGCCAACATCCCCGAGAGAGTCTTCCTGTACAACTGTCTGCCCTGGAGGATGTAGTACGCCGATTTGTGCCTGAGCTTCTTCTTGTCTACCCCCTCCGGATACTCTCCCGCGGAAAGGAAAGTTACGACCGGGTCCATCCATGAAGGCCGCTGGTCTATCTCCATAAGCTCCCCCTCTTCGATGGAAGGGCGGAACAAGTCGGTGATGGCACCCCCCACCCGGGGACCATGCTTCGCTAGCTGATCGGCCCGCTCGTTCTCCTTCCGGGGCAGGTGCTTGATGGAAAAAAGTTTGGAACATGCCGATGACCCCCTTTACTTTTGCTAAGTATAGTCGCAGGGTAGGCTCTCTCGCCTCGAACTCCCCGTTGATCTGGGAAGCTACTACCATGGAGTCAGTAAGGACCTCCACGTCCAACACCCCCAGCTCCCTGTCCAGGCGCAGCCCTGCTATCACGGTCTCATACTTGGCCTGATTGTTGGTGATGGGAAAGTGCACCACCACCGTCTGCTCAATTCTAGTCCCTTGAGGGCTCTCCAAGATCACCCCCACTTCTAGGGAATGCCTCCCCGAGGCGCCATCCACCTTCACCTTCCAAGGAGTCGGACGAGTGAGCTCTTCCTCCGTCACCTCAATCATATAATCGACCAAAAAGTCGGTCATTGCTTGAGCTTTGATCGAGAGGCGGGGGACAAAGGAAACGTCGAACTCACTCAACTCCACCGGCCACTTGGCCAGCCTGCCAGAATGCTCCACCCCCTCAAAGATGTTGCGGAGGGGATGGTCAGTCACCACTCGGATTGAGTGTGCCTGGAAATAGGGTCGCAGCCTTCGGGATGAGATGACCAGGGCAAAGGCCAGCTCCTCCAAAATTGGATACCGGAGCTCGGCCTTTCTCAGGACCCGGCTCACGTAATAAATAGGGAGCTGCTTCTTCCCCTCTTCACGAACTAGGACGGAGCTTAAGGCCTCCGCCCCGACCCCGAGGTATAGAAATAGGTATTCCCCTTCCTTCGGCCCTTGAAGCAATGGAGCCCGAGTCAACTGCATCTTGAGGGCCTGGAATGCCTCCTCGCACTCTTTGGTCCACTCGAATTTCTGACCCCCCCCCCCCCCCCCGCTTAACGTTTTGAAGAAGGGGGAGCACTTCTCCCCAGCCCGAGAGAGGAACCTACTTAGCCCTGCCAGCTTCCTCGTCAGCAGTTGCACCTCCTTAGTGTTCTGTGGCGATCCCAGCTCTAAGATGGCCTTGACCTTATTCGGATTCGGCTCGACCCCTACAGGGGTGAGGAGGTATCCCAAGAACTTTCCCCTGCTAGCCCCGAAGACGCACTTCAGGCGGTTCAACCGCATCTTGTACTTGCGCAAGGTAGCAAAGGTCTCCTCTAGGTCCTGGAGGTGAGAGTCCACATCCTGACTCTTGATCATGAGATCGTCCACGTACACCTCCAGGTTCCTCCCCTTCTGTTCTTTGAAAATCCTGTCCATCATCTTTTGATAGCTCGCCCCTGCGTTCTTTAGCCCGAAGGGCATCATCTTGTAACAGTGGCATCCATCCCCCGTGATGAACGAGACATCCTTGACGTCCGGGGGGGGTGCATTCTGATTTGATGATAACCTGAAAATGCATCTAGAAAACTTATTATAGAAAAACCAACGACAGAGTCAACCAGCGCGTCGATCCGAGACAAGGGATAACAGTCCTTAGGACAAGATTTATTAAGCAAGGAGAAGTCGATACACATTCGCCACCGGTCGTCCCCTTTTTTTACCATGACTACATTTGAGACCCAGCCGGGGTATTGGATCTCGGATATGAAGCCGGCCTTGAGAAGCTTCGTCACCTCCTCTCTGATGGGCTCCGCCAGCTTGTACGCGGTGGACCTCTTCTTTTGTTGGACGAGGCGTGTTCCCGGGTCCAAGTTGAGGCGGTGGCAAGCCACATCCGCGTCAACCCCCGGCATCTCCGCGGCGCTCCATGCGAAGATGTCCACGTTCTTTTGGATGCACTCCAGCATCCGGCCTTGGTCCTCCGGGATCAGCCCTCCGCTGACACGGACCTTCTCCACCCTGCCTTCACGGGTGTGGACCTCCAGCTCCACCACCTCTTCTGCAGCGTCCAATCGGGACTGCTCCCCCACTCTTCAACACCCCTCTCTTCTGGGACGAGGACCTCCGCCTCCACTTCTTCTTCCACGGCCATCGCCTCGGCTGACTCCTCCTGATATCCTCCTGCTGCCTCTACCACGGCGCAGCTCTCTGCCTCCAGCTCCTCCCTGCCAGCTTCCTGCTCCGCCTCCTCCATCCTTCGCTCCATCTCCTCGGCTCCCTCCTGCCAAGAGATGGAGTTCACGGCGGTGACGTAGCATTCCCGCGCCACCTTGGGGTCCCCCCTGACCCTGACCTGAATCCCCTCGGCATTGAACTTCAAGCACTGATGGAACGATGAGGGGACGCAGCGGAAGGCACTGATAAGGGGTCTCCCGAAGATGGCGTTGTAGCTGCTGGGGGCATCCACGATGACAAACCTACAGTTCCTGGACTGCCCCCCAGGGTGACATGGAGGCCCACCCCTCCTTCGACCTCCTTCCACTCCCCCGAAAATCCAAACAAGGGCCCATCCGAGGCCAACACCCTCTTCGCATCCACCCTCATCGTGTCAAACGCCTTCTTAAAGACGACGTTGACGGAGCTTCCGTTGTCGACGAGGATCCTGGAGACGGTAAAATTTTTGATGGCTGTCTGGATGACCAGCGCATCGCAAAAAGGATCCTCATGATCCGTCATATCGCTCCTCGAGAAGGTGATCCTCTCCTCTGGGGGCGGGGTCTGGGATGTGGAGCTAACGCTCCGGCGATACATGGTGTGAAGGCTTGCCTTCCGGGAAGCCTTAACCCCCCCCCCCCCCCCCCCGTGGATCACTCTGATCCCTCCTCGGGTCCTGACATCCACCCGGTCTTCACAACGGTCCTCCTCCGCCCGAGGCAGGACCTCCTCGATCCTCACTTCCTGACGCCCCTGCTGCTGCTGCTCCATGTTCCCTCTCATTTCGAGGAACTCTGGGCACGTGGCTGTGGCGTGCCCTTCCTCCTGATGGAAGTCGCAGTAAGGCAACTCCATCCTAACCTCTCTCCTCCTTCTCCTTGCTACTCTCCTCCTTTCCCCAATGGCTATGGCCTCTTCTTGATCGGGGAGTCGAGGCCTCTGGGCCTGTCTCCAGCCCGGGGGGCGGAATTGATCTTGCCCCCCCCCCCCGGTGGTGGTCCCTTCCTTGGTACCCTCTTTGCGGCCCCTACCCTTGTCATTCGGGCCTCCAGCCCAGCCGATGGTCGGGCTCCTGATGCCCCCACCTGGGCTGCTGCTGCCCCTGGAGCTGCCTCTACTCCCTCTGCCGGGGCTCCCCTCTCCTCTCCTCTTGTCCTCTTCCTCCTCTTGGCTCCTTCTCTTCCTCCGTGGCCCATCTTGCCAGCTTCCGGGCGAACTTCGGATTTGACGCCTCCCCGTCAACTTCTCTCGTCACTCTCTCCATCAGCTCCTCGTAGGAGAGGGGGGGGGTATTCTCTTCAACTCCATCTTGAAGAAACTCTGCTGCAGGCCCAGGGTGAAAGCCATCATCAGACTATGGCCTGACATCTCTTGGACCTGGGTGACCTCCTCCTGGAACCGATCCACGTAGCTCCCCAACGTCTCATTCACTCCCTGCTTGATGTGGAACAGGGACTCTGACTCCTTCTTCCTCCTCTTCGAGATAGTGAACCTCAACATGAACCCCCGGCGCAGGTCCTCGAAACAGTAGATGGAGCTGGCCGGTAGCTGATGGAACCATTCCCTCGCCTTCTCCTTGAGGGTGATGGCGAAGAGTCGGCACTTGAACCCATCCGACATCTGCCGGATCGAGACCACGTCCTCAAACCACTGGACGTGTTGGACCGGGTCTCCCTTCCCGGTGTAGTAGAACATCTCGGGTTCCCTGAACCCCTCTGTAACTGGAGCTGAAGAGACCAACACGCTGAAGGGGCTGCCTCCCCCTACCGGGCAAGCTGGCGCGTCTCGCGGGCTCGGATTGTCGAGCCGACCTCTGCCAGCCGAGCCGGGGGAGCTCGCACCCTCGGCCCTCCTCGGCCACTTCCTTCCCAGCTCGCTCACCGGGGGCGTCCTCGCCAAAGAAGGAGCGCCTGCGATCTGGATTGCCAGAGTCGAGCACTCGGCCCGCGTGCCGAGTGCGAACTTCACGAGGCCCAGCACCTCCTTCCTGAGATCTTCAAACATCCCCACCGTGGCCAGAGGTGGGGGGGGGGAGTCCGACCTGTCAGATCCCTGTCCTCCTGTCATTGAGCTCGCTGAAGCTTTTCTGTACTGACCACGTTCCACGCTCACCGCACCAAAATGTTGAAACCGAAATCTCGATCTCTTGTGTAGTTCACCCGTGGGGAAGGGGTGATCGCGCACCTACTTCGCTCCTGCAAACAAAACAACAAAATAGACAAGGGAAGAACCGACCCAAGGGCTCGTCGGGGAGGACCCACCACACATCCAGAAGATCTGAGAGTACTTCCCCTCCTTAGCCACAGACCGAGCTAAGGCTACTTCAGAAAGCACTAGGGGACTAAGGAGCTAGTGAGTATGAGAGCGTGCCTTCTGAGGTGCCACTTGGGTTCTATTTATAGAATTCTGAAAATGGCCTGCAAATAGCCAACCTCCGCTGTTTTGAACAGCTATGTGCAGTCCAACTTGGTCTGCCAACAGCGTAGCTCCGTTGTTCCAACAAGCTATTCGCACTCATGGGGAGGGCATCCAGGTAATTTTACCTCGGGGCCTCTATTGGGCCCACCACAAGGATATGAAGGTCAGCTCGCCACTACTCTCCCCTCGCGGGAGGCGGGTGCGACCTGGCTCCTGCGGCTCGCCTACTCTTCTTGGGCGAGCGCGAGCCGGGCCGCCGCGACCCGCCAATACCCGTGCCGAGGCGGGACGGCAGCCGAGTCGCGCATAGGAGAGCGGGCTGGCGGCCAGGCTTGGAGCCTCGGAGGAGGGCTCTCCAACTTGGACTCGTCGAACCTATCCCTGAATACCAGTTCGATGAATGCCTACCGAAAAACTATGTTCGACAAATGGCGACCCAAACTCTGCTCGACGAATGGCGACCCAAACTCTACTCGACGAATGGCGACCCAAACTCTGTTCGACGAATGGCGACCCAAACTCTGCTCGACGAAAGGAGACCCAAACTCTGCTCGACGAATTCTGAGCGAGTGAGAGGGGTGAAGGGGCCAACTCGCATGGTTTGCCTGCCCGACCTGGGCTAGAGCGGGCTGGCCTCCCGCCGCCTGCCCCTCGCATGCTATCCTGGTGCGGGCCGGGCAGCCTGGTCCGCTCGCCTGGCTCGGCGGACCCAATCGGCGAACACGGGTGGCCTCCTGTCGCCTGCCACTCGCATGCTATCCTGGTGCGGGCTGGGCGTCCTGGTCCGCTCGCCTGGCTCGGCGGACCCGCTCGGCGAACACGGGGTTGTACAATATTGAAGTCAAAGAGGATGACAGACCACTGGAGAGAAAGTACCTTGGTACCTTTGTATAAGAATAAAGAAGATATACAAAATTGTGTTAATTACAGAATAATTAAATTGATGAGTCATATCATGAAACTATGAGAACGAGTAATAAAAAGAAGATTAAGACGAGAGATTAACATCTCGGAGAATCAATTTGGATTCATATCAGGAAGGTCAACCATGGAAGCTATACATCTCTTGAGCAGACTCATTGACAACTATCAAGAAAGAAAATAAGATTTACATATGTTGTTTATTGATCTTGAGAAGACTTATGAGAGTTCCAAGAGAGATCTTATGGAGTCTTAGAAAAGAAATGTGTAAATGTATCATATACCGACATAATCAAAGATATGTATACAAATTCAGTGACAAGGGTGAGGACATCTAGAGGATTAACACAAGAATTCCCTTTTCTTAGATGAGCTCACAAGACATCCAACTAGCAATACCTTGGTGTTTATTGTTTGCGGATGATATCGTTTTGGTTGATGAGACGCGCGGGGGTGTAAACACAAAACTTGAATCTTGACGAGATACTTTAGAAAAGAAGAGATTTAGGTTGAATAGGGCAAAGATGGAGTATATGGAGCTTAAATTTAGCAGTACAAGAAGGACAAATGACTTCATTATTAAGTTGGGGGATCAAGATATTTCCCGTAGTGAGTGTTTTAAATACCTTGAATCGGTAGTTCAAAACGATGGAGGTATTGATAAAGATGTGACACATAGAATCCAAGCGGGTTGGTTGAAGTGGAGAGACGCGTCAGGGATCTTATGTGAATGTAAAGTACCACTAAAACTTAAGGGTAAGTTTTACCATACTGCAATTAGACCTGCGATGCTCTATGGTTCTGAGTGTTGGGCAGTGAATTGTGTACATGAGCAAAAAATTGGAGTTGCGGAGATGAGAATGCTTAGGTGGATGTGTGGACGCACGAGATTGGATAAACTTAGTAATGAAAGTATCAGGGATAAGACAGGAGTAGCACCAATTTCAGAGAATATGCGAGAAGCCCGTCTAAGATGGTTTGGACACGTACAAAGGAGACCATTAGAGGCACCTGTTAGACGTTGTGAGAGTCTAGTCACTAGGCATCTTATACGAGGGAGGGGCAGACCAATAAACACTTGGAATGAAACTATAACGAAAGACACAAGGCATTAGTGAGATTATGACAAAAGATAGGGCATAATGGCGACAAAGGATCCATATAGCCAACCCCACTATAGTGGGATAAAGGCTTGAGTGTTGTTGTATGCATTCGATTATAGGCAACAATCAATATAAATCAAAATATTTGTCAAGACAGCCAATTTTATAGGGAAAAATAAAAGAAAAAATTACAAAGACTCAATATCACTCAAACATTAGGTTTAATACTCTAACTAGACAGAAGTGAACCCAAAAATTAAGAAAGGTCTCCTTGAGTATTAAAAGGAAAGGTATAATGGTCGGTGGAAGATTCAGTAGAAGACGGGAGACTTCTCGTCCAAATGCGGTAAAGGTCGCGGAGGAGGCTCTCAAGGGTGGCGCGGTACGAGGTGGAAGAGGTATGGAGACATAGAAAGCAGTGGAGAGACGAGGAAGCAGATCTTAGATGAAGTGGTGGGTAGGAGTGAAAGAGGGAAGAGGAAACTCACTCCCTGGAGAACTAGGTGGTTGAAACACAAAATTGGGGGTTTTCTCTTTTTAAATTTTTTTTTTGATTTCAAGGACAAGTGTGGGGGCATCTGGAGGATTAACACGGAATTCCCTATCACTGTTGGATTACATCAAGGTTCAGCTTTAAGCCCTTATCTCTTTACCCTTATCTTAGATGAGCTCACCAGACATATCCAACTAGCAATACCTTGGTGTTTATTGTTTGCGGATGATATCGTTTTGGTTGATGAGACGCGCGAGGGTGTAAAAGCAAAACATGAATCTTAGTGAGTTACTTTAGAAAAGAAGGGTTTTAGGTTGAGCAGTGCAAAGACAGAGTATATGGAGCTTAAATTTAGCAGTACAAGAAGGACAGATGACTTTGTTATTAAGTTGGGTGATCAAGATATTTCCCATAATGAGTGTATTAAATATCTTGGATCGATAGGTCAAAAAGATTGAGGTATTGATAAAGATGCGACACATAGAATCCAAGCGGGTTGGTTGAAGTGGAGAGGTGCGCCATGGATCATATGTGATCGTAAAGTACCACTAAAACTTAAGGGCAAGTTTTACTGTACTGCAATTAGACTCGCGATGCTTTATGGTTCTGAGTGTTGGGCAGTGAATTGTGTACATGAGCAAAAATGAGAGTTGCGGCGATGAGAATGCTTAGGTGGATGTGTGGACACATGAGATTGGATAAAATTAAGAATGAAAGTATCAGGGATAAGACAAGTGTAGTACCAATTTCAGAGAAGATGCGAGATGCTCGTCTAAGATGGTTTGGACGTGTACAAAGGAGACCATTAGAGGCACCGGTTAGGCATTGTGAGAGTCTAGTCACTATGCATGTTAGACGAGAGAGGGGTAGACTAATAAAGACTTGGAATGAAACTATAAAGAAAGACACGATGTACTTAGGCATTAGTGAGATTATGACAAAAGATAGGGCACAATGGCGGCGAAGGATTCATATAGCCGACCCCACTATAGTGGGATAAAGGCTTGAGTGTTGTTGTGTTGCCTTATGCAAGGCATTTAGTGGATACCCGCGTGAAGAAAAGGTTTCACGTGGCCGTGAGAAATAACATTGTTGTGTTGTCTATTCAACTCCACATATTAGTCTTAGTAGAAGTTCAAGACCTGAGGTAATTCTAGTTTATTATTTATGTTCCGATTTTATCTCAGCATAGCCATGTCTCGTGTGGATTAAGATCTGGTGTGACTCGTGTTTGTCTAGTCCCAGTACGTGTGACTTAAATTAGGCTCTGTTTGGTAGAGTGTTGGCGGTTGGAAACCCACCAAACACCGCCTCCGTTCGGGACAGGAGGGGGCGGTCTGTGGCTGGGAAGGGCGCTTTTTCAGCGTTCCGCAGAGGGAGGGAGCAAACGCCACTGCTCGTGTGGGAGAGACGTTTATTTTTTAGCCTTGTGGCGACGGCTCCTTCTGCACCGAAATCCCTGCGCCCATCCAAACAGAGCCTTAGAATCTAGTCCCGGTATGTGTGACTTAAGGGTCTGTTTGGCTAAGTTGTGGCTGTGCAGGAAGCAGTGGTGGGAAACAGTGGTGTATGAATCAGCTGTTTTGCAGTGGTGGAAAAATTTATGAAACTGTTTGGAAAACTGTATGAATCAGCTGTTTTGCAGCTGTTTTGCAGTGGTGGAACACTGTTGTGCAGAATTAAACAGTGATAGTAATAATTAAATAACCAAGAGAATTTAAGAAATCTAAAAAAAAAATAATTGCTCGACATTTATTTTATTAAATTATAAAAGTAAATATATTAATATTGATGGGGTTCCCCAAAATATGTTCGGACGAGTCGGAAATTTTCAAACGGAAGTCAGAACACATGTATGCGCACTCAACTCGCTCACAAGCTAGGACGTCAGAACACACGTATCCCCAAAATAATTAGAATGTTGAAATGTTTTAATTATAAATTAATATAAGTTTTATTTATTAATTAATGAGGCTCTCCCTGGAGATTTTCAAACCAAACATGCTCCGACTCGGGGTTACGTCGATCCTATTTTCAAGACGGACGATCATCAACATTAATAATAAAATATTAATATATATTAATTAAAAAATTAATACATAAATAAATATTTTGCGGTGCTAGGACGGTTCGTTTTCACCCGATTCACGCACGACTCGAGTGACCCGCAATCACGAAACTTTTTAAAATTTTACTTTTTATAATTAAATATTATTTTAATATATTTATATATAATCATTTAAAATTTAAAATATATATTCCATATAAATATAAAACTTATTTTTAAAACAATATTAAAAATATATATATTTTTTAATAAAATAAGCACTGCAGCCCCTGAAAAGGGCTGCAGTGCTGCCGCTGCCTACTGCGGGCAGTGGCTTCCTGCCACCGCCCGCGCCAAATTCTTGTTTGGCGGAGCGGCAGCGAAAACAGCTGCATGCAACTGTGTTGCCGCTCCGCCAAACAGAGCCTAAATCAATACAACTTCAGGCATCTGAAGTTTTCTTAGGGACTTTAAAAGTGCTTGAGCCCCTCGCCTTTCACCAATTGGTATTTAGCTAGATACATGATGATCCACTCTGGAAATCTCAAAAGTAGATTTTAGATTAATAAACATGAGGTCTTTTAATTGAAGCGACGAAGCCCACTAGTATGAAAATAAAATATGATAATTAGGCTCTGTTTGGCATGGCGGCGGCGGTCATGAAAATGGGGGTTAAATTGTCATTCGTTAACGGCCATCTAAGAAACATCATCCCCTTTTATGTTCAAACGGATGATGTTTTGAGGTGATCCTTAACGAATTATGGTTTAACTCATGCGTTTACGACCGCCACCACCGTGCCAAACGGAGCCTTAATCTGGGCCTATGTAAGACTACCCGCAAGCGACTCACATTTAAACGCACACATATGATATAGCATTCCACAGGCTAGCAAATGAAAAGAGGAACAAACATGATCTCAAATTAATGAAAAGCATATAAAATGAAACTAAAGCAAGTAAAATTAAGCATGAAATTAGAGTAGTAAGGCAAGTGTTATACCACGAGGGATCATAAGTGCAACATCAAATCCAGCCCCTGTAGAGAATGGCTGCGAAATGAAGGCTAGGTTAGTAACAAAACTCCAAACAGTGAGGGAAGAGGGCAGAATGTGTCCGAACCATCGGAAACGGAGGAGGAAGGGTCGTCGAAGGAACGAACACTCCGACGTCGGCCTTAGGAAGGGTCTCCGGAGGCGAGTCCGGTGCCAAAGCTGGGCGATTTCTGAGACTGGATCGGTGCCAAAGGTGGGAGAATTAAGCAGTGGATGCTGGTATCGGAGATGCAGAAAACGCCGGAGGATGTGTCGAATAAATCAGATGGAGGGGTCGTCGGATTTCAGGGAAGCCCCGGCGACGGTAACTCGTCGGGATGAGGCGTCGTAGGGTTTGGGGAAGGAGAAACGGCAAGGGCGTGTTTTCTGTAAATTGATGTTTGGAAGCACAAAAACTTTCCACACTCAAACTTTGAAGAAAAGCTTAAAATACAAAGAATTGATAGATTATTTGTAACTCACTTTTATTCATACATTATAAAATTATATGTGTACCCAATTATCAATGTTTTAAAATGGGCGCTGATATTTGCAGGCTCATAATTGATATTTGCAGCCCTTGGATATTTCCAACCCCCAAATCGATATTTGCAGGCCCAATGAATATTTGCAGTCCTTTTTGAAAAAAAAAATTTAAAATTGTTTTTCTTTAACTTTTTTCCTCCTACTAATTATTAATATGAAATAAAGTAAAAAATACAATTATATCATTGAAACAAAATCTAAATTTTATCTTTCAAACAATTTTTTGAAAATTAAAAAGGACATTTTGAATTATTTTCAATTTCCATTGAAAATCTTGAATTGGTTTTAGTGATACTAGATTGATAAATAATACTTTTGCCCCCTGCAAGGCCGCAACTATTTTGAGTTCTCTCTCATGCTTGATGTCAGCAGTTGGAAATCATACATCTATATTATATGATACATCGACATATTCATTTATATATTGACATAATTTTTAGTTTATATGCAAAAATATAATTGAAAAATGAATAAAAATGAGAGAATTTAACCAATTTTTAATACATATAAGAGTGAAATATTAATTTATTTTATATTTATGTTAATATGTATATGTGTATAATATATTTTAATAACAAGACAAAAATGTCAATTGGCTTGGTGGTTCAACACTATGGCAGCTTTGTAGATGGCAGGGGTTCGAATCCTCACACCCTCAATATTTTGGATATTAAATTATTCTCTTTGGCCCGTCTGGTTTGGTAAACCCGATCCCGGTTCCCGGCTCACCGGCCCGCCCACCCGATTTTCCGGTTCTTGGGCGGTCCTTTGTTCTACCGGGTCACTAGCATTGACTGGACCGGGCGGTGGTCCGACCAGCGGCCCGACCTGTTGGACCGGTCCGAGCTTTGCAGAGGAGAAATCGTAAGATGGGGCTGCAATTAGGATCTTTTATTTATGTTATAAATTATGTGGATTTTTAAAAAATGAGTCTGCAAATATCCTTTTTAGGCCTGCAAATATCAGCGCCCAAATCAGACCGGACCGGTCGGTTCAACCGATCGGACCGCGGACCGGATCAGTTCACTGGCCGGTCCGGTCAGGACCTTAAAACCGCATCGATCTCAAACCGGACGAGAACCGGTGAACCAGACAGTTAGACTGGAAACCGGGTCGGTTAATAGGCAGCCGAGCGAGCCTATTAAAAGCCAGAAAAAGGTGGGCGCTGGGGATCAAACCTAGGAACTACCTAATATAACAAATATGTTGACCACTCAAGCAAGTGACATTTATTGTTTTAGTTCGAACTAAAATATATATATTTACTATCTATATAATTTTTATTCCGTAATAAATATTTAAATTTTTAATTAAATTTTGTCATATAGTTTAATATTTAAATGTAACTTAATAAATAATAATTTTATATATTTTTACATCACGGTTCAACCCCGGTTTGACCGGTCCAACCGGTCGGATCTTGAACCTTTGATCTCACCGGTTCGTTCTCTGGTCTGGTTCTTTAAACCTTGCCAACTGTATTATTCGTTTCTAAAAAAATAAAAAATTATTTTTAAGGATAAAACTAAGCATATATATTAAATGTCAAACACAAATACTTTAATGTAGCTTAATTTTTCCAAAAAATATCAAAATACACTCGATCTAACAAAATCTTAATCTACAATATTGAATTAGTAGCCATTTGATGTAGTCGTTTCCCAAAAAAAATTCGGAAAAAATAACTATTAACAAACAAAAAGAGAGTAATAAGAGAAAACATTCATATTTAGTCGTGCGTACCTTATAATTAAAATTGTCCGAATTAATTTTTAATCTAAAGAAATTCATCAATAATCGAAAAAATTAGGGGGAAAATCACAAAATCTAAATGTTTGAAATTAATAATGGTAAAATACCTTCAAAAAAAAATCAAAACACCAAAATTAGGAAATCCAGATATATGATTTGGAGCAATCAAAACCTAACCAATTTTTTTTTAAAAAAAACTTTAGATAAATATAGATTAAGCGAGATTTGAGAAAAGTGATATAGAAATTCTCACATTGGAGAACCACCGAGAAGAATAATGATATGAATAAAGATTTTGAAGCATACAACAACGATTTCAAAGACATTTGAGCAATCTGGAATTTTATGGTGAGAAATATTTGAGAGAAAAATGTAAAGAAAACTCACCGAGGGTAAGGAGGGAGCCAATGAAGTCGAAAATGTCGGAAACAGAGGACTGGGCGGCCGAAAATTTGGCAAGCGGCGGTGCTTTGTGGTCAGGCGAAAGTTCCAGCAAAATAGTTATCGGAGAGGGGCAGCTGGGGTGTGTGCGAAAGAATGAAGGGGAGGGGTAGGAATATTGTTTTTAGGGTTTTATTTAGGAGCAATTTATCTTAAGAAAAGAGGTAAGAATATCCAGATTTGACGTAGGAATATCAATTTTCAAAATATATTAAGAATTATATTTCATCCTTGATTGTTTGGATTCAATAAATCTAGTTTAGATATAAGAAAATCAATTAGTTCTAAACACCATAGAATTACATTGTGGTCAATTTCTCCAAGAGCTGGAGTGAAAAATCTTTCATAGGGGTAGGTTGCTTCTTACTGAAACGGGCATAGGAAAGGTATTGATGTGCACCTTCAAATAAGGAAGATTAACTCTGCGGATCGGCACCTTCGCGAAAACTTTTAAGGGTCTGTTCGTTAGGTTGAAATTAGAATTCAACTGACAATTTCAATTCAAGCGTTCGACGACCATACAATCACTTCGGAATGTTTCCTCAATCCAGTAAGACATTGTACTCAAATTCCATCAATCTCAAACGCTCATTCCACGCTCCTCCGTGGTCCAAAATATAACATCTGATCATATCCTCCGCGATTTAATTTACTCTCCCCGCCTGACCATTTGTTTGCGGATGATAGGCAGTGGAATACCTCAAATCGGTATTCAACCCCTCCTGTAAAATTTTCCAAAAGCGAGATGTAAACCTGGAGTTTCGATCTGATATAATACTAACAGGTACTCCATGTAATCTGATGACCTCATCCAAGTATAACTCAACTATTTTCTTCATGGAGTAGTCTATCTTGAAAGGCACAAAGTGAGCACACTTCGTCAGTCTGTCCACTATAACCCAAACTGAATCTTGTCCTCGGGGAGATCTCGGCAATCCAGTAATAAAATCCATTGAAATACTCTCTCACATCCAACTCGGGATTTCTAAAGGCATCAACTTGCCTTCAGGCCTTCCATGATCGGCCTTAACTCGCTTGCAAGTAAAATATTTGGATACAAACTTAGCCATATCGTCCTTCATACCATACCACCAAACGATCTGCTTCAGATCCTTATACATTTTAGTAAAACTGGGGTGATAGGCGACATTAGAACCATGCACCTCTTTTGCACAACTTAACTCGAATATCCTCAACTACGGGAATACAAAATCTGTCATGGTACTTCAAGGTACCCGCGTCATCAATTGAAAAGTCCGATAATTCCCCTTTCACAGTTCTATTATAAAGGTGCAGCAAATCTGGATCATCCTTTTGATGTAGCCATGAAAGTGTAACCCAAGAACGCTCTATTACTTCCAAACTGCTAAGTGAATTGTCACTCTCAACCGATATATCCATCAAAAGAAATTCCTCTACTAGCAAATCCACAGAAAGGTTAAAAATTTTTGATGTCTTCCTACTTAGGGCGTCAGCTACCATATTAGCTTTGCCCGGATGGTATTGGATCTCAACATCATAATCTGCAATATATTCTAATCATCTTCGCTGGTGCAAGTTCAATTCCTTCTGAATGAAGATGTACTTCAAACTCTTATGATCCATATAAATCTTGCATAGAGCGTCATATAACAGATGTCTATATAACTTCAAGGCGTAAATCACAGCTGTGAATTCCAAATCATTGGTAGGGTAATTCCTCTCATGTATCTTTAACTGTCGCGACCCATACGCAATCACTTTGCCTTCTTGCATCAACACGCAACCAAGTCCCACGTACAATGCATCCACATACACGACATACTTTATTCCTTCGGTAGGCAAGGCCAACACCGGAGCACTACATAATCTCCTTTTTAATTCCATAAAAGCCTCTTTACACTTATCGCTCCACACAAAAGCTGCATTCTTCTGCGTAAGCTTAGTCAGCGACATAGACAATGAATAGAAACCTTTCACAAACCTTCTATAATATCCTGACAACCCTAGGAAACTTGTAATCTCTTTCGGTGTGGTATGTCTGTTCCAATCCATTACAGCACCTATCTTCTTGGGGACCATAGAAATTTCATCCTTATTAACCACGTGACCCAGAAAAGAAACTTGAGGCAGCCAAAACTCACACTTACTTAGCCTGACATACAACTTATTCTCTCTCAAGGCAGACAAAACTAAACGCAAGTGCTGGGTATGCTCTTCAGCACTGCGGGAGTATAAGAGAACATCATATATAAATACGACCACAAAACGGTCCAGAAAATCCTTAAACAATATGTTCATCATATCCATAAAGGTAGAGGGTGCATTGGTCAAACAAAAGGACATTACCAAAAACTCAAAATGTCCATGCCGAGAATGGAAAACAATCCATGGAATATCCGTCTCATGAATCCTCAACTAATGGTAGCCTGAACGAAGATCAATCTTTGAAAACACAGTGCTACGACGCAACTAATCAAACAAGTCATCTATCCTCGACATGGGGTACCTATTCTTGATGGTTACTGTTGAAGTATTAGACCGGGCGGCCTTGCGGTCTGATCCAGCGGTTTGTTGACCGAGCGGTCTGACGGTCTCACTCTGAAGCCTGGAGACCGGGCGGTCTATCGGTCTCTCATTGCGGCCTGTTCTATCCTGCTGGAGTTGTCGAGCGGTTAACCTATCTGTCTAACCGCGCGGCCTGTGCGGTCTCCTTTATTTCTAGCCGCTCAGTACTGTAAATGTTTAGTCCCACATTGTTTGTATACTCTCTCTCATATCTTCTCCATTCTATATAAGGGAGGTCATACCTTTGTAAATGATATCTTTTTTGGATAATAAAATTTCAATTATTCAAAATTCTATCCGTTTGTTTTTTCTTATTCGCTACTTTCTACATGGTATCAGAGGACACAGTCGTTTCCTCCTGATTGTGTGCGCTCGGCTTGTTTTCCGCTTTCCGCGACCTCTCTCGCGGCTTGCCTTTTCTTCTGTCCGCTGCCCTGTTCGCGCGGCTTGTTTCTGTCCGCTGCCCTGTTCGTGCGGCTTGCTTCTCCTTGGTTTTCTTCTTCTACTGCTTTTCGTCGCCGCGATCTGTTTCGTTGTCGCCGCGACCTGTTTCTTGCCTCTCCGACTTCCTAGTCGTTGCGGCATGTTTCTGTTCGCCCGACCTGCGACTTGTTGTAGTCGCTGCTTCTTTCCTCCTCTTCTCTTCTGTTCGCTCGGCCTTTTCAGTCTGCGCGACCTCTTCCCCGCTGTACCTTTGCCTGCTTTCTAGCCGCTTGTGTTCGCGCGGCTTCTTCCTTTTCTATCCGCTGCGGTTTCTTGCTGTGTTCTATGACTACTTTCGGTCTCACCACTACTCCTGCAGCTCCTTCTCCTCCTCCTTCGGGCAACCTTGGCACCCTTTCTAAGCTTGTTGGCTCCAACTATCCCGATTGGAGCGTTTCTTTCACTTTTCTCCTTCGCTCTCAACGCAAGCGTCATCACCTCACCGATGACCCTCCTCCTCATACCTCTCCTGAGTTTGATGACTGGGATGCGAGTGATTCTCTTGTCCGCACATGGCTGGCCAACAGCCTTTCTGATGAGTGCCTTCCCGTCATTCGCCATGATGAGACGGTCAAGGCCGCCTGGCTTCACCTCGCTGCTCTCTATTCGAAGGGGGGCCAGACGTCCCGCATTTATACTCTCTATGCGGACCTCTTCGCCCGCCCTTCCATGTCTCCTGCTGCGGCTTATCAGCAGGTTCAGGCTCTTGGTGCTGAAATCCTCCAGAATCGCCCCTTCTCCGCGGACTTGGCCGACCAACACAAACACTTCCAGGAACTCCTGGTTGTTTGTTATCTTCTTCGTCTTTCCGATTCTTATGATATGATCCGCCAGCAGATCTTGGGTGAGGCGGAATCTCCTACTTTGGATGCCACTGCGGCCCACATTGCCGATGTTACTTCGCTGCTCCAGCGGCCTCTGTTGGCCTCCCCCCTTCCCAGGACTCCTTTGCTCACCAAGCTCAGAGGGGGGGACCTAGTAGCCGCGGCCACTCCGGCGGACGGGGTTCATCCCAGTTCCTCTGCTCTCACTGTGGTCGTACCAGCCATTCTGTTGACCGCTGCTGGCAGAAACATCCTCATCTTCGCCCTTCCGGTGATGCTCCTTCTTCGGCCTCCGCCTCTTCTCGGCCGTCTGCCTCTGTGGCCACGACGTCAGGTAGTGCCCACGTCGTTACCCAAGGTAAATGGATGATTGACTCCGGTGCTACAAATCATATGACGGGCAACCCTCATTGCTTCTCCCGTCTTGAGACACATGACCGCTTACCCCCGGTCCGTGTGGC
The DNA here is from genome assembly GCA_039583875.1 of Platanthera guangdongensis. Classification (NCBI taxonomy): domain Eukaryota; kingdom Viridiplantae; phylum Streptophyta; class Magnoliopsida; order Asparagales; family Orchidaceae; genus Platanthera; species Platanthera guangdongensis. The sequence goes on along the minus strand of CM077157.1, from coordinate 5,672,846 downwards.
GGATGGTTCACCATCCCCGGTTCATGGGATGGGCATGGTTCAACTCACCCCATCGCTTTGCTTGGAGGACACCCTCTATGTCCCGAAGTTCCCGTGCAATTTGTTATCAGTTACTACTTTATGCCGGCAACTTCAGTGCTCCGTCTTATTCACTCCCACTACTTGTTCTTTTCAGGACCCGAGGACCCAGCGGACGATTGCTACTTGGACTGAGAGCGGCGGCCTCTACTTCCTCGATGATGTTTTCGCTCTGTCCGCCTACTCCTCCTCCACAGATCTCCTTCAATGGCATCTTCGCCTTGAACATCCTCCTCCTCGGATTCTTCACCAGCTTCTGCCCCACTTACCTCCTACCAGTTCTCCGCTCAACTGTGATGCGTGTCAGCTTAGCAAACATCATCGCTCCTCCTTCCCACCGAAGCAAGGCCGTGGCTCCTCTCGCCCGTTTGATCTTATTCATTCTGATGTATGGGGTCCTGCTCCTACCCTCACTATTGGTCGGGGCAGTTCCTATTTTGTCACTTTTATAGATGATTTTTCCCACTGTACTTGGATGTATCTGTTAAAAGATCGCTCTGAACTTTTTTCTGTTTGACAATCATTTTATTTTATGATTCATACTCAATTTGCTATTTCTATTAAAGTTTTACGTTCTGATAATGCCAAGGAATATCTGAATCATGAGTTCTCCTCTTTCTTTCACCAACATGACCTGCTTCATCAAACGACTTGTGTTTACACCTCCCAGCAGAATGGGGTGGCGGAGCGTAAAAACTGTCACCTGCTTGATGTTGCTCGTACTCTCATGACGCAGATGCACGTCCCTCGCTCCTACTGGGGCTACGCTGTGCTCCTCGCCTGCTATCTCATCAATCCCCTTCCCTCCACAGTTCTCCACGGCCAGACTCCCTTCTCCATTCTCTACCCCCACAAGAAACATTTTCCTCTCCCTCTTCATGTCTTTAGCTGTACGGCGTTTGTTCACGCTCCCTCCGCTACCCGCGACAAGCTTTCCCCCCGTTCCACCAAGTGTGTCTTTTTGGGGTACTCTACTACTCAAAAAGGCTATTACTGCTTTGACCCCCTTCTCCGCAAGCAGTTTGTCTCCGCGGATGTGACCTTTTTCGAGAATGCTTCCTATTTCTCTCCTACATCTTCTCTTCCTTCTCATATCTCTGTTCCTTCCCCGCCTCTCGACGTTTTCCCACCTCCGTCTCCTCCTCCACCGACTCCTTCCCAGTCCGTCTCTCCACCTACCCCTCAACCCTCCTCTCCGCCGCTGTCTCTCTCTAGTCCCGGGCCAGCCTTCTCCGCCACGGACGCTCCAGTCGCTGACGCTCCCGTCGCTGACGCTCCCGTCGCTGACGCTCCCATCGACCTGGATCTTCCCATTACTCTTCGCAAAGGGGTGCGGGCGTGTACTCAACACCCGCTTGCGGCAGTTGTTTCCTATGATCGGCTTTCTCCTTCTCGCAGGTGTTTTGCCTTGGCTATCTCTGCTACTTCTACTCCCCGCACCTACCAGGAGGCTCTTGCTCTCCCTCATTGGAAGTCTGCCATGGATGAGGAGATGACTACTCTTACTGAACGGGGTACCTGGACCCTGGTTCCTCCTCCCGTGGGCACTGATGTGGTTGGCTGTCGCTGGGTCTTCGTTGTGAAGTTTCACCCCGACGGCACTGTGGATCGCTACAAAGCCCGGCTGGTGGCCAAGGGCTTCACTCAGACTTATGACATTGATTACTTTGATACCTTTTCTCCGGTTGCTCGCCTCAGCACCATCCAGGTTCTCCTTTCTATGGCTGTTAACCGAGATTGGGCTATTTTCCAGCTTGATGTGAAGAATGCCTTTCTCTATGGCGATCTTCAGGAGGACGTCTATATGGAGCAACCTCCTGGGTATGTTGCTCCGGAGGAGACACGTGTATGTCATTTAAAGAAGGTCATTTATGGCCTAAAGCAGAGCCCTCGGGCATGGTTCGACAAATTCAGTGGTATTGTGACTACCATCGGCTTTCGAAGGAGTTCGGCCGATCACTCCCTATTCATTCGCAAAACGGCCTCGGGACTGGTGGTTTTGGCCGTATATGTGGATGATATTCTTCTTACTGGCGATGACCGAGATGGAGTGGACTTGACGAAGAAGCACCTCCGTCAGCACTTGGTCACAAAGGATATGGGCTCCCCGAAATACTTTTTGGGGATAGAAATCTCTCGGAAACTTGACTCGTTGGTTCTCTCCCAACGGAAGTATGCCCTTGATCTTCTACAAGAAGCAGGATTGACAGGTGTCAAACCGGCTCGGTTTCCCATGGCTATTGGAGAAGACAAAACGTGGACGGATGACTCGCCTCTTCTATCTGATGCCACAAGGTACAGATGTTTGGTAGGCAAACTCATCTATCTCACGGTGACTAGACCCGACATCGCCTATGTTGTAGGCAAGGTCAGTCAGTTTATGCAAGCTCCCAGGGACTGTCATCTTCAGTTTGCCCTGAAGATTTTAGAGTATATCAAAGTAGCACCAGACAAAGGGTTACTCTTTCAGAAGAATGGTCATCTGAGGGTTGAGGCCTACTCAGATTCAAGTTACGCGGATGACAAAGGCGATCATAAATTCACATCAGGTTTTTGTACCTTTGTTGGAGGTAATCTCGTGAGTTGGAAGAGCAAGAAACAGTCTGTTGTCCCCAGATCCAGTGCAGAAGCCGAATACCGGAGTATGGCGTCAACCACGTGTGAGTTAAAGTGGTTGCGGGCTCTCATGCTTGACCTGGGCGAGGTATATGACTGTCCTCTCCCCATGTTCTGTGACAATAAGGCCGTTATATACATATCCAGAAATCCGATCTTCCATGAGAGAACAAAGCATATAGAGGTTGACTGTCACTTCATTCGGGAAGAGATTTTGAAGAAACAGATTTGTACTCCATTTGTCACCTCTGACAAGGAATTGACAGATATCTTCACCAAGCCGGTTTCTACTTCATTCTTCCACATTTGTGACAAGCTGGGCATGATTGATATCTATGATCCAGCTTGAGGGGGAGTGTTGAAGTATTAGACCGGGCGGCCTTGCGGTCTGATCCAGCGGTTTGTTGACCGAGCGGTCTGGCGGTCTCACTCTGAAGCTGGAGACCGGGCGGTCTATTGGTCTCCCATTGCGGCCTGTTCTATCCTGCTGGAGTTGCCGAGCGGTTAACCTATCTGTCTAACCGCGCGGCCTGTGCGGTCTCCTTTATTTCTAGCCGCTCAGTACTGTAAATGTTTAGTCTCACATTGTTTGTATACTCTCTCTCATATCTCCTCCATTCTATATAAGGGAGGTCATACCTTTGTAAATGATATCTTTTTTGGATAATAAAATTTCAATTATTCAAAAGTCTATCCGTTTGTTCTTTCTTATTCGCTACTTTGTGCAGTTACCTTATTCAATTCTCTATAATCAATGCACAACCTCATCGATCCATCATTTTTCTTCACAAACAACACATGATCCCCCCACGATGAAGAACTTGGTCTAATGAATCCATTCTACAACAACTCATCCAGCTGGGTACGCAACTCCTCCAGCTTATACTGGGCCATATGATACGGCGTCTTAGCAATAGGATGGGTACCTGGCTCCAAATCTATGACGAACTCCACGTCTCTCTCAAGTGGAAGGGCAGGAAGATTATCGGGAAAAACCTTTGGAAACTCGTGCACTACAACAATCTCCTCTACACGCGGCAAACTACCGCCGGTCTCCTACACTGAAACCAAATAGGTAAAACATTCAGAATTTACAACCTTTCGAGCACGTACCGCAGAAATAATCAGAGCAAGTTAGTGCAAAAAAGCATAAACAATCCTGGGTTGACCGTTGTCCATCTTGAAGTCCAAGCAATTGACCTTACACTAGATAACTACATCATACTTGGACAATCAGTCCATGCTCAAAATCACATCGAAATCTTCCTATGTTGAGCGGATGAGAGCCAATGATAGTGCAGCTATCTGACATGAAATACTGGGATATGTCGGGATGGACAAGTTGAAAGCGATGGCGGTAAGGACCTTGTGAAAGGCTTGTCTAGGTTATCATCCTTTGGTGATGGTCATGTTTGCACATATGTCAATACAGAAAGGCTTATCTCTTTATGTTTGATAAGTCGCAGACCAGGTGTAAATCATCATTGGACTGTATCCATGGTGATCTGATGGGACCGACCGTCACCGCCGGTCTTGGAGGCAGTAGATACATGCCGGTATTGATTGATGACTATACTAGGTACACTTGGGTGTACTTTATAAAGGAGAAGTCAGATGCATTCCATTTGTTTGTGGAGTTCAGGGAGCTAGTAGAGGGCCAGCTTGGGCTGCAGATTAAGAAGTTGAGAACGGACAATGAAGGTGAGTTCATTTCAAATGAGTTCTCTAATTTCTACAAGAAGCACAATATCCAGAGTGAGTTAAATTGTGCTCATACTCCACAACAAAATGGAGTAGCAGAGCAAAAGATCCGTCATCTGGCGGAGACCTGCAAGTGTTGGCTTTATGCCAAAGGCATTCCGAGGTTCTTCTGGGCAGAAGGGATAGCCTGCGTAACTTATGTCATCAATCAAATGCCTCTGAGTCCGATCAACATGAAGTCACCTCAGATGATGTTTAAGGAGAAGCACAGCATGAGACACCTTCGGGTGTTTGGGTCAACCTGCTACGTACGTTTCCTAGATACTCTCAGGACAAAGCTAGGTGCGAAGGTGAGGAAGCTTGTCTTCGGGGGCTATGACGAACTGAATAAGGGATGGAAGTGTATGGACTAGCGATGAAGAAGTTCGTCGTCTCCAGGGACATGGTATTCGATGAACTGACGTCATATGGATGTGGCTAATCTGTGGAGCTGCATGAAAGCAGGTTGGATGGCAGGCAGGAGGAGGCTGCTAAGGATCTTCTGGTGAAGCTGCTTGTGTCACCAGGAGCTTCAAGTGTTTCTAGCTCTGGGGCGAAGGCTTCTGGTTCAGGAAGTAGGGGGAGCTATGCTCAAGGTGCTTCTAGTTCCAGGGAAGAGGTTTCTTATTTAGGAAGTAAGGGGAGCGATGCTCTAGGTTTGCCCGAGAACAGAGCTGTTCAGAAGAAACAGTAGAGGTGGTTAGCCGTAATCAGGCTCTTTGGAGGTCGAAGAGGATCATCAACCCACCAACACGATATAGCGAAGGAAATGCGGTGAGCTTGGTCTCTTGTTTCTTCACAGGCCCTTTGGTCGAACGAGAGCTTTCTAACTTTGAAAACGCCACTAGAGTCAAGGAGTAGGATAACGCTAAGGATGAGGAGATGACTACTCTTAGAGGAAATAAGGCTTGGGACCTTATGCCCAAGGTCGTTGGTGTTACTCCTGTGACGTACAAGTGGATGTTGAAGTTGAAGAAGAAGGTAGGGTGAAGCATTACTCCTTTCAGAAGGTGCTGGAGGGATCTCATATGGTCAAGCATATGTGGAGCAAGGACTATGTCACAGATATCTGCTCTAAGCCACTATCGGAGGGGCCATGTACATGGTTACGGGGACTACTAGGGCTGGTTTCCACTTCTCACTTCAAGGGGGGGGGTGTTGAAAGTTTTGAAGTAAAAGTGGCAGCTTGGGCGGCCTATTCGCGCGGTCTGTGCGAACAGGAATAACGACTAGCCAGGTCAGCAAGTATGTTGCAACCAGCTTGTTTTCTAGCAGCCTGGGCGGACTGTTTGCGTAGTCTATGCGAACAGAAATGGCGTCTAGACAAATCAGCAAGCGTTATGCAGGCAACGTGTTCCTAGAAGGTAACCAGGCGGATAGGTTGGCTATCCGCTGAGTTTGCCAAGACCGGCATGATGTGGACTCATTTGAAGTTCATTGAGTTTGGGTTACAAAATGTATTGTAGTTTGGGAGATCGGCATGGTGTGCGCCTTGGTCTTGCTCTGCTGGTGTAGTTGGTGGTAACTATGAAGTTCGCTGGTTAGTGCGGACTGGTGCTAGAGTCTGTTGGTTTGTGCAGACTAGCCCTTGTATCCGCTGGTGTTGTGTTCGCATCATAGATCGCTGGTGGTATGGGCTTGGTCTGAATCTGTTCTAAGTCCAGGTGTGCTCAGTCCGGGATGTCACGCGGTTAGTGCGGGCTGCTTTCTTTGTCCGCTGAGTTCAGCAGCTGTCAGCCTTGTGCTTTAGTTGCGGGCTCGGAGTGTGTAGACTGGAGTAGTGTCCGCAGGAGCATGCAGACTAGAGCTGTGTTGGCTTGTGTGCGGACTGGTTGTAACACCTCCCCTATAATGATCGTATAATATGGGTCCGGTCGGGCCCCCACAACATACAGACACCACAGCTTTGGAATTAAAAGATGATATTAACTACCCAATCTCAAAACTCAAAAACAAACAACAGCGGAAACAGTAAATAAGACTAGAAGTTATCCACATAATTAAGAGTATCGAAGCGGCTTTAAGACATTACAACAATAGAGAGTCCAACACTCAAATGAATACATCAAACATCAATGTGCAAAAACACTAATAGACTACCTCGACACACAAGCCGAAAAACTAGAGCATCAAACATACAATGCCATAAACTAGAGCTTGTACAAAACTTGTAACACTTCATGAGGCTTAGGCCTTTTTGGCCGGCGAGCTAGCTCCTGCTTGTGATCCTTGCCCTGTAAAAATTGGTGGTAACGTGGTTCAGCAAAGGCTGACCTCAAACTGTATAACCAACACATCTCCTCCCGGCTACCCCTAACGGACCCCGGGGTACCCCTCTAACCTGCAAGTCAGCACTTTGTATACCATATACATAAACATGTAAAGCTCTAAAAGAACAGATTTGGATGTCTCAAGCAACAAACACGTTTTCTATATTGAGCAGTTAATAAAAAGGGGTCTACTATGCAGCATGTATGCAAAACCCAGGCTTCACCCAAGGCACCCTATTGGAAATGCAACTAGCACATCATCAAAACATCTGGGTACTTCCAATTTCCCCATTGGCGTTAAGCCGCAAACAAAAGGGTACTGCAATTACCCTAATGGCATACAAGCCGCAACACGGAAATCTTGCCAAGGCCCCACCCACTCATGGGTCTTAGACCCGGGATTGCCTACAAACTCTGACTTCGCTCGTCAGGATTCCGTCTCACACACAAACCGATTCTAAGAACTCTTGCTGGACCCCACACGCTCGTGGCTTCATTGCCCGGGCTTGCCCAATGCTTGACGTTCTCGTCAGTCTCACAGAAGGGGACTAGTCTCGCCGGGACACTCTCCCCATATGACTTGCACGTCACGGGATAGCCAGCCGACCACAGAGACAAAGCCGTGCCTTAGCACATCACAATCCATAAACATTCCCATCCTAATCCATCATTTGTACTGCAACGTCCCCGCGCACCAAGGAAACCATCTACCGCCAATGCGGAGCTAACCCTGTCCACCAAGGAAACCATCTACCGCCAATGCATAGCTAACCTTGTCTGGTTCCGTCTACATGTACTCACTCGAGAAAAAGGGAAAAACGCATACATCACAAACGACATCTTGCTGCAACGGATTTCTACAAAATCCTTAAGGCTCGCTATGCAACATCACCGAGTCGGACTAACTGTCGCGACTATGCCTTCACCCGCAATGTCTAATTCACTAACGGAGTGGATCTTTAATGCAAAATCATGCTGGGGATGGACTCAATCGACCCGGAGGTTCCTCTTAAACCTTGGCGACCTATACCCCTCTCATTTGAGAGATTTGGTGCCCAAAAGCTTGAAAGAAAAAGATGCTAAGCACGCATCCTAGAAACCAAGAGGAGAAGTGTTGTTACCTTGCGGCCCCTTTTCCTAGCCATGGGAACTTAGCTAGATGAAAACCACCGCAACGGACTTGCCTCCGCGGATCTGCACTCGGCTCGCGATTTGGGGCTCTGAAGCTTCTCCCGCAGCCGGATCTCTCCTTTACCTCCCTCCTTGCTCTCCATTCTCTCTAAAACTTTAGAAAGAGAAGACTTGAAGAAGAATGAGGATTTCAAACTATATTCCCGAACATAACCCAGTAAGGACAGATCTGGACCATCAAATCCCAATAGAAGGAAATGAACGGCCACGATTCGCACTTAAAACCAAACTCCTGGGCCGAACACAGCTTGTGACACGCCCATGTCCAAGGCCGTGTGCCTCAATCGATGCTGAAACTGTCGCACCCAGAAAAGGACATGGGTTCTAGAGACGCTCGTATCACTCAGTATACGGTCGTGTGCCTAGGCGTATTCCTCCATCGACACAGGACCAAACACAACCCGAGGAGAACACGGGTACTCGACACGCCCATGTTACATTTGACACGCTCGTGTCAAACCTGAACACGCCTGGGCTCCAGGCCGTATTTATCCCCTCCCACAGCTCGGATAACATCCCGAGCAGGACATGGCCTGGGACACGTGTAACACCCCCATCCGTCACATGACATATAACAGAAGGTCCAGCTGGAACCCGACGTCATATACCACAGACAGTCGGAAGGGTTACATAAGAATATCCAAACTATCCAATTAAGACTACTCGTCCTACACAGAGCATTCTAGCGAAAGCTTTTAAAGTTGAAAGAACCCAAAACTTGAATTCATTAAACATGAATGTCCACAACTACACTACTGGAATGAAAACCAAATACACTGAAAGGGGGAACATGGCCTTAAGGCCTTACAGTAGTTCACTTAATAAATAGTGTTTTCCATACATCGGCTCGCAGGCCGGCCACACATGACAAAAGTAAAGTACAACTATTCGCTTTGGCCTTCTAGGGCCAGCACAGCAACATGGGCTCCAGCCCGCTATTTGGTACTCGGCTCCGCAGCACCTGCAAACACATTCCACCGCACGGTGGCAAACAAAGCAACGGTCAGCCAAAAGCCGACCAAATTATAACGACCCCGCCCCTAGGTCGGGACGACGGTGCTCCTTCCCTGCATTTCATTAGCCCAGCTAAACAATAAAGTGCAATTATATATTTTGCCACAGGTGTAGGCTCGCACGGCCAAACACCCCGTGCACTCAGGGCACATTAACGGTGAATCCGGTCAATTCTGTGGCTTCACCACCATCCCCGCGATGGCAACAACATGAGCATTCAACCTTTCTGACCACTATCTAAGGCTCCCGACTATGCGAACGGCCAGTCCCCATCTATGGGTCTCTCGCACCGAACCACATAGCCTAGCTCTGATTCCACTTGCCCGTTGCTCATATCGCCTGGTCAGTTTAAGTCCTACGCGCGGGCCAAGCTTCTCTCGGATCCTAACATTTCCAAACATCACATAACCCAGTTATGTTCAAGGCCGGTTCCCAGACCGCCAAGTTAGCAGAACAACGATTCCGCCCAGTTTTTCGGCTGTGCCTTGGAGCTAACCTCCAAGGATCCCTGCTGCAATCTACCACGTAGAAACTCGAAAACCCAAAGCACAGAGTCTTCTCTGGCAAAACATATCAAATGCAACATCACCGATCCAGACAATACACGTCCGGGTAGGCTTCACACATAATGCCTATGCCCGTACTTCGATTCCGGACTCTATATGCAACACAAGGGGGACTATTCACATCAACTCCAAGGAACACCACGCACTCACCGCACACTCGCGAGAGCGGGATTCCCTATGCAGAAAGGAAGAGCTTCGTATGCTCAAGTAGAGAATTGTTACCCTTGTAGTCCGCTTTGGCGCCATGGAAAAACTACACGGATAGAAGTCTTCGCAATGACCTTTCCTCCACGGATCCGCTCTCAGATCTCAAAACGGTGCTCCGATGCTTCGTCGGCGGCCGGAATCCCTTCCTTCTTCCTCCTCTTTCCAACTCCTTGAGAGAGAGAATGGTTGGAGAGAAATGAAGGATTAACTCCCCTATTCCCGGCCTTAGCAGAGCAGGAAACCATTTGGGCCGTTGGATCTTATTTAAAGAAAACGAACGGCTCAGATCCGCTCAAAAATCTCCAAACCTGGGTCGAACACGGCTTGACACACGACCGTGTCCCCGGTCGTGGGCCTCGATCCAGGCACGATCGACAAACTCAGAGACTCACACGGGCTCAGACATGCCCGTGTCCCACCTGACACGCCCGTGTCAGGTCTCTCGACACGCGCGTGTCCGGGGGCGTGTCACGCATAACCGCCACGCCAACCGACACGACCCAACTGAACACGGGTACTGACACGGGTAGGCACACGCCCGTGTCAAATGACACGCCCGTGTCATGCAGCCGTGTTCCTGGTCATGTCCTTCTCGGGATGAAAACGACCAAAAATTACCAGCCAGACACGGCCTTGGACACGCCCGTGTCCTAGGTCGTGTACCTCTATACAGGCACCAAAAATCTCTTTTTACGCGACCAACTCAAATACAACTTTCGGGGCGTTACAACATGCCTGTGTCTCAGGCCGTATTCGTTGTATCGACGATCGTCGACCGCATTTTCATCGACCACACGAAAATTCGTTGAACCCGAGTACGATAGGGACTTGGACACGCCCGTGTCCCAGGCAGTGTTTACTGTCTCCACACTTCGTCGAGCGCAGTTCGTCGACCACTCGGGTTCTTCGTCGAACCCGAGCACGACACGGCCTTGGACATGCCCGTGTCTCAGGCCGTGTGACCACTACAAAGATCCTAACTTGGCTCTAAACGATGTCCGTCCCTCTTTCGAGTTTCGGGGCGTTATAACTCTCTCCCCCTTAAAATAATTTCGTTCTGAGATTACAGAAAGAGAAAGATACACAAAACTTAAATTATACCTGAAAGGAATAACTTTGGATACTCCTCCAGCATGGTCTGTTCTCGCTCCCACGAGAGCTTCTCACGACCGCAGTTGTCCCATCGGACTTTTACCAGTTTGACCTCTTTGTTCCACAACCGCCGAATTTCTGAATCCTCTATAGCGACTGGACGAACTCGCGTCCTCAAGTCCTCTTTTATCGGCACTGATGCCGATTTGATAACCACACTTGCCTCTACTAAGGCTTTCATCAAGACGGAGACATGGAAGACATCATGTAATCCACTCAGCTCCGTGGACAATGCTAACCAGTACGCTGCTTCTCCCACCCATTCTATAACCTCAAAAGGTCCCAAAAACCTTGGACTCAACTTCTTGAGTCGGCGAATGCGCGAAATGCCTTTGAACGGCTTGATTTTTAGATAGACCTGATCGCCTACCACGTACTCCAGCTTCCTGTGGCGAGCATTAAAATACTTTGTTTGCCGATCTTGAGCCACTTTCATGCGCTCTTGAATGGTTCACACCAACTCACTTGCATCAGCTACAACTTCTTTTCCCAAAAGTTTGGTGTCTCCCGCCTCTGTCCAAGACATCAGTGTTTGACACCTCCTTCCATACAAAGCTTCGTATGACGTCATCTTTATACTTGCTTTGTAACCGTTGTTATAAGCGAACTCTATCATGAAGAGGTGATCCTCCCACTTCTTGCCGAAGTCAAGAATACACATTCTCAGCATATCCTCCATAGTACGATTCGTTCTTTCTGTTTGCCCGTCAGTTTGAGGATGGAAAGCCATACTGAACTTGAGCTTCGTGCCCAAACTCTTCTGAACCAACCTCCAGTCCTTGGACGTGAAACGTTCATCGCGATCACTAACTATACTTTTAGGAATCCCATGTAGTCGCACAATGTTGTGAACGTACAACTCTACAAGCTTCTCCACGCTGTCCTCCTTTCGATTTGGGATGAAGTGAGCCACTTTGGTCAAGCGATCCACAATCACCCAAATCGTGTCGTTACCCTGCTGTGATCTAGGTAACCCATGCACAAAGTCCATGGAGATGTCGTCAAATTTCCACTCGGGGATAGGAAAAGGCTTCAGGAGCCCACCCGGCTTCTAACACTCTCCCTTCACCAAGGCACAAGTTTGGTATCGATTCACGTACAAAGCTACATCCCGCTTCAGTCTAGGCCACCAAAAGGATTTCTTCATATCCAAGTACATCTTTGTACTGCCCGGGTGAATAGAGTACTTTGTGAAGTGAGCCTCAGACATCAACTCCTCATGGAGCTTGCCGAACTGCGATACACAAATCCTTTTGTCCTTCCTCAGAATCTCATCAATTATCTCTCAGGTGCTACTCTCGCACTTTTGAGCTTCCACCACGTATGGCTGGAGCTCATCATCCAAACGGGTCGCTTCCCGAATACGATCCGACAAATCATTCTGTATTTCAATCCAGTTCAACCGAGCCATGCTAGACTCGCCCCCTACTACGCACTCCAAGCCGAAGGACTCCCAGTCCAGCACCAACCGCTCATCATGAGCTTCGATCTAATTCCCTTGCCCAGAGTATTTTATACTCAAGGCATCTGCCACCACATTGGCTTTGCCTGGCGTATACTGAATCGCCACCTCATAGTCTCCAAGGAACTCGACCCATCTGCGCTGCCGCATATTCAGGTCCTTCTGATCCAGGAGATACTTCAGGCTTTTGTGATCCGTGAAGATCTCCACCTTCGCACCATAAATATAGTGTCACAACAACTTCAACGCAAAGATTACTGCCACCAATTCCAAGTCATGAGACGGGGTAATTCCTCTCATGAGGCTTTAGCTGCCTTGACCCAAAGGCTATCACACTGCCATATTGCACCAATACGCAACCCAAACCGCATCCCGACGCGTCACTGAAAATTTGAAATCCTTCGGTCCCTTTCGGTAGACTTAGGATCGGAGCTGTCATCAGTCTTTCCTTCAGTGTCTCAAATGCCTGATTGCACTCCTGAGTCCACACAAACTTCTGGTTCTTACTAGTCAGTGATGTGAGGGGTAGAGCTATCTGCGAAAAGTTTTCTACGAACCTTCTATAGTACCCGGCTAGTCCAAGAAAACTTCGGACTTTTGCCACGGTTCTCAAAGTCGGCCAATCTCTGATGGCTTCCACTTTTGTTGGATCTACTGCCACCCCATCCCCACTAATCACATGGCCCAAAAATTCCATCTTCTCTAGCCATAACTCGCACTTCGAGAACTTTGCATAAAGCTGGTTCTCTCTCAACACTTGCAAGATTATTCTCAAGTGAGTCTCATGCTCCACCTCTGATTTGGAGTAAACCAGAATGTCGTCAATAAAGACAACTACAAAAGTGTCCAAGTATTCCCGAAATACTCGATTCATCAAATCCATGAATACGGATGGTACGTTCGTCAGCCCGAACGGCATCATCGAGAACTCAAAGTGACCATACCTCGTACCAAAAGTTGTCTCGGGTATGTCCTCGTCTCGAATTCGTAACTGATAGTATCCTGACTTCAAGTCCAACTTTGAATACACCACCGACCCCACCAACTGGTCGAACAGGTCGTCTATCCGAGGAATCAGATACTTATTATTGACAGTCAATTTATTCAACTCTTGGTAGTCGATGCACAACTGCATACTACCGTCTTTCTTCTTCACGAACAACACACGCGCGCTCCACGATGAAGAACTGGATCTGATATACCCCTGCTCTAACAGTTCCTACAACTATACCTTGAGTTCGTCAACTCCTTTGGTTCCTCCTAAACGGAGGACGTGACACCGGCCTAGCCTCTGGCACTAACTCAATCAAGAAGTCAATCTACGGTCGAGGAGGTGCTCCAGGAAGTTCATCAAGAAACACATCCTCGAACTCTGCCACTACGGGCACTTTCCCAAGTAATAACTTGGAAAGGTGAACCTCCAATAATGCTACGAGAGCTACTCCCCCTGGTTAACTGTCCGCACCAACTGCATCACCGAAATCAGGGAACATGCCACTCCATTAAGGCCCTCAAACTTGACTTATGCCAGCCCTTCGCTTCTCAGGGTCACCACCTTGGATAGGCAATCAATACTGGCCCGCTACTCCGCTAGCCAGTCCATCCCCAATATTACATCAAACTCAACCAATGGTAGGACCGCTGATATCAACACAAAGTCAACTCTGCCTAGCTCCCAACAAATGCGCCCTTTTGATCCGGTGGTCATGGATGACCCATTGGGCATGCGCACCATCAGCTCTGCGTCCGTCGAGAACGACTCAACTCCAATTCTCCAGATGAAACTTTCCGCAAGAAAAGAGTGTGACGCTCGTGTATCAAACAATACCCTAGCGGGGTATCCAGAAGCTAACACAAAGCCTAAAATAGAGGCATCAAACAATAACGGTTTGAAAGTATGAAGTCTAAGATTTAATTTTAACTTCCTCATACCTGTCACCACGTCGGGTTACTGCATCGCTTCCTGCTGTCCAAGGTTGTAAGCCCTTGGTTGCACCGGTTGGAACCGAGAAGCGCTAGACTCCGCCATATTCCATTTCTCTACGGCACTGGGGCCGGAATGCACAGTCTGCTCCTGCCTTGGCTCCTGTTCAGCACCTCCTTGAGTACAAAAACGAGCTATGTGCCCCACCTTGCCACAATTGAAGCACGTCGGTGGTCCCTTAGAGTGAGACCCTCCGAACGTCCACTTGCTTTTCTCACTGGCCTTGAATGGTTGAGACTTTTTCTTCCACCTATTCCTTTCAGACTTTCCTTGGGATTGACAAGGCTTCCCTTCCCCTTGCTTGGGCGTGAAACCATTACGACGTTGGCTTCGCTCTAGATCACTCTCCAATATCCTGGCAGCCTCAACTAGCTCGTTGAACTCATGTACATACTCATCCACTGTCATATCCCGCTGCACCAAGTGTAAAAATTGCCTTTGGAGGGCCAACCTTGTCGACACAGGAATATACTTCTTTTGGAAAGCATTCACAAACTCTTCCATGGACGGGGTGCGTTCGGGAAACTGGCGGCCGCTATGGCTCACTCACCACAACTTCGCGTCTCCCTCCAAAATGAAGGCCGCAAACTCAGATTTCTTCTCCTCTGGCGTCTTTGCCGCCCTCAGAAGCTCTTGCATCCGTGCCCACCAATCCTCCGCACCAGTCGGCGTACCAACTCCCTTGAACGTTGGAGGATGGAAGCTCATAAAATACTTTATCTGTCGGTCTCCATGCCCGACAACCACCCTTTCGGCCAACAACTCTGCTCGTCTGGCATCTCCGCTCGGCATGGCCATCGCCGTATCCGGGGTAGCAAGAGTTGATACCTGAGCAACATGGGTTGCTACTTGAGCTGTCGCTGCAGCTTGGGCTGCCATCATTGCTTCTACAAGCATGCGACAGAAGTCGGTCGGGTTTACACCCATGCCCAAAGGACCCTGAGCAGTAGCGCTGCTCGCTGAAAGCTCTTCTCTTGATCTCGATGTACCCTCCTCATTGCTTGCAATCTTAATAAAAGCAAGAAAACAAGGAATCGGTCTCGAATTACAAGGCTCAAACATAAGGACACGCATGGTCCCGCATTACTCTTATGTGGATAACTTCTATACGCGATCCGATTACGTTAAATCTACCGCCCTAACTGACCTTGGACGAAACCTGGCTCTGATACCAAATTGTAACACCTCCCCTGTAATGACCGTATAATATGGGTCCGGCCGGGGCCCCACAACATACAGACGCTACAGCTTTGACATTAAAATATGATATTAACTATCCAATCTCAAAACTCAAAAACAAACAACAGCGGAAACAATAAACAAGACCAGAAGCTATCCACATAATTAAGAGTATCGAAGCGGCCTTAAGGCCTTACAACAATAGAGAGTCCAACACTCAAATGAATACATCAAGCATCAATGTGCATAAGCACTCCTAGACTACCTCGGCACACAAGCTGAAAAACTAGAGCATCAAACATACAATGCCATAAACTAGAGCTAGTACAAAACTTATAACACTTCATGAGGTTTAGGCCTTTTTCGCCGGCGAGCTAGCTCCTGTTTGTGATCCTTGCCCTATATAAATTGGTGGTAACGTGGGTCAGCAAAGGCTGACCTCAAACTATGTAACCAATACATCTCATCCTGGCCGCCCCTAACGGACCCCGGGGTACCCCACCAACCTGCAAGTCAGCACTTCGTATACCATACGCATAAACATGTAAAGCTCTAAAAGAACAGATTTGGATGTGTCAAGCAACAAACACGTTTTCTATGTTGAGCATATAATAAAAATGAGCCTACTATGTAGCATGTATGCAAAACTCGGGCTTCACCCAAGGCACCCTATTACGTATGCAACTAGCACATCATCAAAATATCTGGGTACTTCCAATTTTCCATTGGCATTAAGGCACAAACAAAAGGGTACTGCAATTACCTTAACGACATACAAGCCGCAACACGAAAATCTTAACAAGGCCCCACCCACTCATGGGTCTTAGACCCGGGCTTACCTGCAAACTCTAACTTCGCACGTCAGGATTCCGTCTCACACACAAACCGATTCTAAGAACCCTTGATGGACCCCACCCGCTCGTGGCTTCATTGCCCGGGCTTGCCCAATGCTTGACGTTCTCGTCAGTCTCACAGATGGGGACTAGTCTCGCTGGGACACTCTCCTCATATGACTTACACGTCACGGGATAGCCAGCCGACCACGGAGGCAAATTCGCGTTTTAGCACATCACAATCCATAAACATTCCCACCTTAATCCATCATTTGTACTGCAACGTCCCCACGCACCAAGGAAACCATCTACCGCCAATACAGAGCTAATATTATCCACCAAGGAAACCATCTACCGCCAATGCGGAGCTAACCTTGTCAGGTTCCGGCAACACGTACTCACTCGAGAAAAAAAAGGGGGAAAACACATACATCACAAACAGAATCTTGCCGCAATGGATTTCTACAAAATCCTTAAGGCTCGCTATGCAACATCACCGAATCGGACTAACAGTCGTGACTATGGCTTCACCCACAATGTCTAATCCACTAATGGAGCGGATCTCTAATATAAAATCATGTCGGGGACGGACTCAATTGACCCAGAGGTTCCTCTTGAACCTTGGTGACCATAACCCTCTCATTTGAGAGATTTGATACTCAAAAGCTTGAAAGAAAAAGATGCTAAGCACGCATCCTAGAAACCAAGAGGAGAAGTGTCGTTACCTTGCGGCCCCTCTTCCTAGCCATGGGAACTTAGCCGGATTAAAACCACCATAACGGACTTGCCTCCGCAGATCTGGACTCGGCTCACGATTTGGGGCTCCGAAGCTTCTCGGGCAGCCGGATCTCTCCTTCACCTCCTTCCTTGCTCTCCCTTCTCTCTAAAACTTTAGAAAGATAAGACTTGAAGAAGAACGAGGGTTTCAAACCCTATTCCCGAACATAACCCAGCAAGGACAGCTTTGGACCATCAAATCCCAATAGAAGGAAATGAACGGCAACGATTCGCACTTAAAACCAAACTCCTGGGCCGAACACAGCTTGTAACACACCCGTGTCCAAAGCCATGTGCCTCAATCGACGTCGAAATCATCGCACCCAGAAAAGGACACGGGTTCTGGACACACCCGTGTCAAACGTGACATGCCTGTGTCACTCAGTACACGGCCGTGTGCCTGGGCATGTTCCTCCATCGACACAGGACAAAACACAACCCGAGGAGAACATGGGTACTCGACATGCCCGTGTCACATTTGACACGCCGGTGTCAAACTCGAACACGCCTGGGCTCCAAGCTGTGTTTATCCCCTCCCACAGCCCTACTAACATCCCGAGCAGGACACGGCCTGGGACACGCCCGTATCTCAAGCCGTGTTCGTTGTCTCGACGATCGTCAACCGCATTTTCGTCGACCACGCGAAAATTCGTCAAACCTGAGCACGACACGGTCTTGGACACGCCCGTGTCCCAGGCCGTGTTCACTGTCTCCACACTTCGTCGAGCGCAGTTCGTCGACCACCCGGATTCTTCGTCGAACCCGAGCACGACACGGCCTTGGACACACCCATGTCCCAGGCCGTGTGACCCCTACCAAGATCCTGACTTGGCTCTAAACATTGTCCGTACCTCTTTCGAGTTTCGGGGCGTTACACTGGTGGTGTATTCGCAGGGTCTGCTGGTGTGGCGGACAAGTACTAGCTTGGCCTTGCGGCATCAAGGAGGATATGATTTTTATTCAGCCTTGGTTGCGCGCCTTGGAAAATTGGTTGTCTAGCTAGTCGTGGTGACAAGACGGATTGGCTGTGTCCGTCGTTGTGGGGATACTCTCAGTACTCGCCGTGAGATAGGGTGGTGATCCTATCGGCTAGGGCGGTGATCACACTGCTCTCCGCGCCTATAAATAGGACCCCCTGTCACATCAACTGTACAACTGAATGAACAGTAAGTATGCTCTGGTGGTTGTTGCGGACAGTTTTTTGTGTTCATGCGGTTTGAGTAGTTGACCGGTTTTTTGCTGTGCAGCTTCTACGAACAGTACTGTGAAGCCGGTGACTTGGTTCTGACTTTGGTCAGGGATCAGTGCGGACTCTACGGTTACAATCAGTGGTAAGCAGGTCGCGGCTTGTGGCCAGACGATCTTCTCTTTTTGGTAACTCTTTCTCAGTTCAAGAAGTTGTCCGCTTCTAGCAGCTTGTTCAGTTCGGCTCCAACACTTCAATTGCTCATTATAAAGTTTTTGGATGCATAACATATGCATTTAAACAAGGAAAATGCAAGTTAGATGAAAAGAGTGAAACACTTTTATCCATTGGATACTTAGAACAGTACAAAGCCTATAGACAAATTAATCCCGCAACTCAACAATTAAGTATATCAAGAGATTTACAATTCAATGAAGGAAAACATTAAAATTGGGGATAAAAAAAATTAAATGCTCACAAACCAGTTGTGGTTGAACAAGGGGATTGGATCGCCTGTTCCCTCCAAACAATACTAGAAGAAAGCACAGAAGGGTTGTGAACTGACTCCCCTCCTAGTTCCGCCTCAACATCATCACCTCCCTAAAGAACAAGAAGTCTAGTTGAAATCTATAAACAATGTGAGCTAGCCTTAAGCACCAATATTTCTGGAACACTAGAAGATGTTAGTGCGCTCAAAGTATTTCGTGTGACGTCAAGTTTGGAACGACCTCCAAGTTGCCCCCAATAGGGGTATTTATAGGCGTAACCCTAAATCCCCGACAACGGGTTATTGGATGTCATCC
Organism: Platanthera guangdongensis; assembly: GCA_039583875.1. Classification (NCBI taxonomy): domain Eukaryota; kingdom Viridiplantae; phylum Streptophyta; class Magnoliopsida; order Asparagales; family Orchidaceae; genus Platanthera; species Platanthera guangdongensis. The sequence goes on along the minus strand of CM077157.1, from coordinate 5,653,788 downwards.
GGATCCTAATCAAACTAGTTAAGCACCTATCACATCTTATTCAATATACCTCAAAAATGTCCTCCTATATTATATATAAATGTTAACACAAACAAGTTACTTAAAGTAAAAGTTAATAACGATCAAACATGAGTTTTCCAGAAGACATAAATATGAGTTTTAGATAACTGATAAACTAAACTCAAACAAAGGTTCCAAATAAAAAAAGGAAAAACAAAACTGGAAAACTCAACTTGATAATTGATCTATGCAAATAGTAGATCATCTTCATCCGGATCGAAGTCAACTTTCTCTCCTCCAATCTCCATTTGATCTACAAACAGTTATAATATAAATGTCATGAGACAAATCTTTATGAATTCAAACATTTGCTATCAAAAGTAAAGTGATTAGTTCTAGCAGTAAAAGAACGTAATACTCTGACTAGGAAGAAAGAATCACAAGTCAGCATCTCTATCTAATTTATAAAAAAATAGAAAATTGATTTCAAAGAATCAAATCATGTTCCTTCGATTATTAATATTATTATTAACTGTTTCACAATTGTGTTATATCATGAAATTTGGAATGATACAACAAACTGTGACTATTATATCATCAAGTTTGGAATGATATAACTAATAATTATAATATCAGTACACATATCCGCAACTTCAGTATTCCTTTTTGGAATGATACCCAAATCAGCCTTTGAATAAAATAATTGCGTAATTCATCAAGTTTGGAATGACTAACAACTATTATCTCTAACTTTCATCAGATAGCATCTGAAATACTTCAGTGTACTCAACTCTAGATGTTTGAATGTAAGCAGACTACGATTCTAAAATTTAAAACATAAGCAAAATATTAAGTCGTATTAAATGGACTTTAATCCTATACCCCCCCCCCCCCCCGATGTTTTAGTTGTTAGAACTTTACATAAGCCCTTGGTAGGGACATCTACTACATTATCTTTTGATCTCACGTCTAAAAGGGAGATTGTCCCATGACTGATGAGATAGGTCAACCGGCCTGTTTCATCCTAAGCTGTCTTCGTTTTCCTTGAACAACGTATTTGTAGCAATGGTCATTGTGGCTTGATTGTCACAATATAATGAAATAGAGTGCATTTTCAGACTCGTCATTGGAATGCCCATTATCAGATCTCTTATCCACTCTGTTTCTTCTCCAGCTGAAGCGAGAGCATAAAGTTCTGATTCCATAAAGGATAGTGCAATGAACGTCTGCCTCTTTGACTTTCAAGCTACTTCTTCTCCTTCTAGTGTAAACACAAAACCACCAGTGAATCTACTATCAACAATTTCTGAGCACTAGGAGGTGTCAAAATACCACTCAAACATAAGAGGATGTACACTGTAACATAAAGCATATTTCTCATTGTACTTTAAGTATCGCATTAGCCTTTCCAAGGCATCCTAGTGATCCTTCCTAGGGTTACTTATGAATCTACTTAACAAGCCAACCACAAAGGCTATGTCAGGTCTAGTGCAAGTTGTAGCATACATGAGTCTTCCTATGAGTTTGAAGTAATCCAACTGTCTAATAGGTGAACCTTCATTCAGTTTCAGTTTATTGTTGTAGTCGTATGGAGTCTTAATCTTCTTGCTATTAACATAACTCCACTTTTCAAGTAGATTTCTTACGCTGTGACTCTGACTTAGGGTAATACCCTTTTAGTGAAGTTCACTTCCATTTCTAGGATGATTTTCACCACACCTAAGTCTTTTATGCTAAATTATGCTGTCAAGACAACTTTCACGTCTTCCACCTCAGACTGATCAGTGCCCAGAATTAGCATGTCATCAACATACAACATATAATTGCATTTTATATGAACTTGTTCTTACGTACAATCATTTATCTGATAGGCTAGATTTAAAACACATGCCTTTAACACAAGTGTCAAATTTTTCGTGCATAATTTAGGTGCTTGCTTCAATCAGTAGAGTAACTTAATCAACTTATAGACCTTATTTTCTAGACCTTCTATGATAAACCCTTCAGGTTGGTGTATATAGATCTCCTCAGTCAGATCTCCACTAAGAAATGCATTCTTAACATCCATCTGTGAACGACAAAATATTCAATAATGCTAACGCGAGAAAATCCTAATTATCGCAATGTGGTGCAAATAGGTGAGTATATATTAAAGTAGTATATACCACTCACTTGAGTGAAGCCTTTTGCAGCTAGGCGTGCTTTGTATTTGACAATACTCCCATCAGGATTAAGCTTCTTTTTCAGAACCTACTTACTTCCAATAGTTCTATCCCCTTTGGGCAAGTCAACCAAAGTCCAAGTGTGGTTTTGCATGAGAGAGTTTATCCCATTATCTATGACTTCTTTCCATAGTAGAGAATCTCTAGATCACATCGCTTCCCTATAGGTAGATGTATCAGCTTTAACTTTGTATACAAAGTTCGTATCAAAGCTTTTAGGCACTTGTTCTCTATTAGATAACTTTTTCGATGTTAAATCACTAGTGTCTATGTGCTCAGTGTCAGAGATCCTTAGTTCTGGCTCATCAGTAGTCATAATACTAGATGCTGGCAGACCTGTAAGCATCAAGTTTTATCTTTAAGGAACTTATCCTTAAAGAAAATTGCATCTCTAGATTCTATTACAGTATTAGTTGAGAGATCTAGAAACCAGTCTGCAGCACTATCCTCTGCACATCCTAGATAGACTCATGTGTTTGTCCTAGATCCAATCTTAGCTCTTCTAGAGTCAGGTATCCTAACATAAGCAATACATCCCCATGTCTTAAGATTATCAAATCTAGGAGGTCTATTAAACCAAAGCTCATAGGGTATTTGTTTTAACTTAGCATGAGAAACTTTATTAAGAATGTGATTTGACGTGAGTATGACTTCACCCCAATAGGTCGCACACATGTCAACAGTTAACACCATGAAATTCAATATTTTTGTTAAAGTCCTATTTTTTCCTTTCGGCGATACTATTAGATTGTGCTGAATATGAAGCAGTCATTTCAGGATTATGCTATTGCTGGGCAAAAAATCTCTGAACTCCCCCGAGACATATTCACCTCTTCAATCACTCTTAGCCTTTTGATTTTCATGTCTAGTTGATTTTCAACCATATTTTTGAATATATGAAATTTTTCAAAAGCTACATCTTTGGATTGAAGAAGATAAATGTGGCTAAATTTAGAGTAATCGTAGATAAACGGTATTAGATACTTCCGACCTCCTCTTGTGACAAACATTTTGTAGTCACATATGTCGGAATGTATTAACTCTAGTAATGTGTGCCCCTAGGAACCTGACTAAAAGATGTTCTAGTTATCTTTGTTTGAGCACAAATTTCACATTTGTCAAATTTGATTGTTGTGTCTAAGGGTTTGCTTTGAGTTTAGCTAGCAGTAGTAGTTTTCTATAATTCACACGTGCTATATCTTGCTTATAAGGTCTTATGATCTATCAGATTTGAGCTAACTTGATTAACTACTTCATCTGCTATACTCAGCATATACATCCCATTTACTACATAAGCACAACAAAAATAATATGAGTGAACCATTAAAGTTACCCTGCCATCACTAATGCTAAATGACATATCAGCATCGCATAATAGACTAATTGAAATTAAATTAGCATCTAATGTAGATATAAATTTAACATTTTTCAAAATTAAACACGTACCTGAGGAAAGTATCAAAGTGACATTTCCACCTTCAGCATATCAGCTACTCCACCATTAGCAACAGTGACAGTCTCTTTTACTGCAGTGACGTCCTCCAGAAGCACTGAATTGTTGCAGACGTGGCATGTAGCACCTGAATCGTGTCACCACTCTGTACTGGTCTTCCCATTGCCAACCATCACAACAAAGTGGGCAGACGTAGTCTGATAAACCATATTGGCTTTATTATCAGGCTTCGGTGTACTGGATTCACCCTTTTTGGGTTGCTTGCACTCGGAAGCATAGTAACCTCACATATTGCAGTTGTAGCACTTGCCTTTAAATTTCTTAGTCTTTCTGCTGGTGTCAGTAACTGCAGGTGCACTAGAGGTGGTCTAGCCTTTCCAGGCTTAGACTTACACTTAGGGTGCGTGATCATGTTAGCAATATAGTTCTGCTTACTAACGGTCTCCATAGCATGCCTAGTCTGGTTCTCATCCTCAATGCAGATGAAGCGCTTGAGGTCTTTCAGACTGACTTGCATTTTCTTCTGATACATATTCGTCTTGAAGGAGTACCATGCCGATGACAGTTTGAAAATTATAGCTCCTACAACAAACTCATCTAGCAGAGGGATGTTCTCACTGTTTCTCTTAGACATTATGTGTCACTTTTCTAAACTCTCGAATTCCACTAGCAACCAAATCGCAAGCAAAAAATCTAGAAAAGAAAAACATCAACTGACCATGTGGAGACGATAAGATCTTCGGATCCAATCCAGTAGAAAATTTGGTTGCTCCTCCAAAGACAATTATAACAATAAAACAAAAAGTTTACTGTACATCTAGAATTCAACTTGTTTTCTCTCCTCAAAACATTAGAGATCGACAAACTGGGGCCGACGACTGCAGGAACAAGATGAGAGAACAAGATCTCCACCACTATGGAACAAATGAGGCGCAAAACTATAGAACAACAGTGGCCAGGCAACATGGATCTTCCCTAGATCGAAATCTGGATTTAGTAGTGTGCAGGTTCTCTTCTTTTCTTCAACGAACAGTGATAGAGATCGAGTTATTGACCAGCGATCTAAATCTGGTTTCCCCTTCCCTAACGATCTACAAGCCTTGGATTCGTCTGAAATCCAGAACCTTAAACGGATCACTGTGCCCTAGAGATGCAACAAAGAGCCGACAAGATTTGAGATCAGCGACGCCAATCTCCAGCGACGATATCTGCTGAGCAGTAGCACAGAGAAGTCCCGAGTGGTACTAGATCGGGAAAAACTCCCAGATTGCGGTACCTCCTAGAGGCACTCTGATCCGCACAAACAGAAGGAAGATCTCTCCCCAACTAGCAACATGAAGACCTTTCGTCGACGAGATGAAATCGGCAAACGGCAACCGACCTGGAACTGAAAATTTCTTCTTCCGATCTTGAAGGTAGCGACGGGAAGAGACGTTTGCCGGCGGCCTCGAGCAGAAATCACGAACGGAATTCGCAAAATCGAGAGCAGCGACGCCTGATTACAGCGGCGGCGGTAAGAGGCAATCCCGAGCTGTGCACCAAGAAAATCGCGAATGTCATTCACTTTCTTCCATCTCAACGAGAGATTGTCGAACTGTTCTTTCTGCACAGCGACGGAAACTCGCGACGGCTTCTCACCGGAGATGAGAAAAACCGAGCGATGTCGGAAAAACGAAAATCAAAAATGAAATCGAGAGAACACGGGAGTGGGGGCTAGGGCACACCAATGAAAACTTCGAGAATGTTAGCGCGCTCTAAGCATCCCGTGTGACCGTCAAGTTTGGAACGACCTCCACATTCTCCCAGCAGGGGTATTTATAGGCGTAACCCTAAATCCCCGACGACGAGTTACTGGATGTCATCCGAATCCTAACCAACCAATTAAGCACCTGTCACATCTTATTCAATATACCTCAACAGAAGAAACCACAAACACAGACATTTGTAAGAGAGCAATGCAAGAAGAACTATAAATGATTAATAAACATAATACTTGGACCCTAACTGCCAAACCGTCGACCGCTGAATTCACAGGCCTTAAATGAATTTTTATTAAAAAACAAATGAGTTAGGTGAGCTTGTAAAACACAAAGCTCGCCTCGTTGCAAAAGTTTATTCTCAGGTGCCCGAAAGAGACTTTGAAGAATCCTTTGCACCTATAGCCCGTATGGAGACCGTACGTTATCTTATTGCACAAGCTGCACATATGAATTATCCTATGTATCAATATATATCAAATCTGCTTTCTTAAATTGAGTGTTAAAACATGAAGTTTTTGTCGAACAATCCAAAGGATTTAAAGTAAAAGGGCAAGAGGAAGTGGTTTATTAATTGCACAAAGCATCATATGGCCTCAAACAAACACCACGGGTCTGAAAGACTAATTAAGGCTTCATTTGTTTTAGCGGTGGCGGGTCGATCGGTTGGGTGGAAACGAGAGTTCGAACCGGAGGGGGAGGTGGCTGCTCCAAACGGAGCTTTTTGGGGGCGTTTCTCAAGGCGAGCGGGTGAAAACGGAGCAAAACACTGCTGGAGATTCATTTATTTACCCTCTTTTGAGCGGCGTTTGCCCAAAACAAATTGCGAAACGCCCAAACAAATAGAGCCTAATATAGATGAATTTCTCATCCAGAAGGTTTTATACGATGCCCTGTGAAAGCATCACTCTACACAAAGGCAATCCAAAAACAAACAATCCATGTTTGTATCTATGCAGATTGTATAATCATTGATCTAAAAAATGAGGAATATTAATACAATTCTTAAACACAGTGACATATTAAATTCTATTTTATAATAATAATAATATTATTATATTATATAAATACAAATATAAACAATAATGGAAAAAAAAGAGACACACTGAAGGAGAAAGCTCACAGCTTAATCACGCGGATCCAAATTCTCAACTCCATAATGTAAAAATCCTACATTTATTTTTACACACTCTTCTTCAGAAACTGCTCCACTCATTGTCGCTCACAAGACCTGCACTGCAGTGCGGTGCAGGTCGAACGTGAGCATGGAGGACCTAGGCCGCTGCTGCCGTGCGTCGCGGCCGTCGAGCACGCTTGCCGGCGCCGTCGGGATCAGCGCCGAGAGTCTCTCGCACGTGCCAAGCCACTTGGAAAGCATGTACTCGTGTTTCCTCCACGGCGCCATGTGCATCCGGTTCTCCTTCATGCATCGCTTCGCCGCCCGGCACATGATCTTGACGACCTCCTTCAGTCTCTCCGCCTTTCCGACGAAAATCTCCGGCAGCCGCGCCACCAGAGCGTTGTACTCCGAACTCCCCCTCGCCACCTCGAATCGGCTCTAAAGCTCGGCTCGATTACTATTCGCGTTGGATCCTTCAGCCTGTTCCTTGAAACCAGTAGTATGTCGATGTAGCTGTGCTCCCCTGCAGTAGTTTTGGTTTTACAATTTTAGTTGGCTTTCAAAAACAGTGAATATTTAAATTTAATTTACATGATTGCTTATAGACGGTTTGATCATGCTTAAGAATTGAACCGTTATAGCTGAAAATTAAGGGCGATCATACTATTCGAAACTCAAAAGTCGTTCGATATTGAGCTGAATTGGAATCGATGGCAATTGATTCGACTTAATTTGAGTCGAATCAATTTGACTCGAATCAGTACATTTTTAGTCGATTTCGTGTCAATCCTAAATCGCTCAAAAAATGATTCAAATCAGGTTAAATTGATTAAAAATATTAAGCATTTATTAATATATATTTTTTTAAAAGTTAAAAATACTAAAGTTTAAATCTAAAAAAGAGTAAATTTTAAAATGTTTCATTTGCTAAATTTAGATATTACCAAATTTAATTGTGTCAAGTAGAAATAAAGAGAAAAATCACCTGATTTCAAGTCGGCCTGAAATTGAGATATTTCTAGTCAAGTCAACTTAACTAGAAATCGATTTCGATTTTGAACCAATTTTAAACCGAATTTGACTCAAAAATTTCTAATTTCAAGACGAGCTCAAATCACTCAAATTCGACATAATATCAATCCCACCGAGAACTACTTAAGAACAGGAGAACCGTTTGTCGATTTTGAAAAGCCGAGTGATTCTCAAATCATAATTTATTTCAGATCTTGGTTCGAAAAAGAATTTTTTTTAAAAAATTTAATTTATGGCCTGCATATGCGGTGGACAAAATTACAAAATTATGAATAATTCTATTATATCGAGTTTAATTTGATTCAAAACACTACTAAATTTTTAACTATTCTTTTTTTTTTCAGTCAAGTAGGTCTGAAATAAACTTTGACTTTGATACGCCAAAATACTTTAATATAATTATAATTATGATAAATAAAAATTATATTTTTGTTTATTTAAGTTATAGCGGTTCAACGTTCAACATGTTGAACCGGTCGAACCAATCTAACATTGAAAATCTCCATCTTTCAGTTTAATGTGCGATCCAATTTTAAAAATCACAGTTTAAAATGTTAACATTATTCGAATAAAAAATCGTAATCAACCACTCGGGACAACCGTAACCAGAGAAAAAGGATGATGTCTAAGGCTTCGTTTGGAGGAACTTATTTTCACCGATCAAGCGGTTACAATCACATGAACTGGATCTTAATTAAGGCCCCCAAACGAAGCCTAAGTTAACCTAATTACATGTACAAACAAGACTACAAGACATCAAAAACTACACAATTTGTGGGCTCCTGATGTTTACATTTGTCCTATCATTTAATTTTATTATTTTATTTATATCTCATGAATGGAATTTGATATTATTAAAGTGGGTAGTTTTTGGAACTGATGGTCCACACTATACTCCCCACTTTATTGAAATTATGGAAATTATGGGGAGTATAGTTAGGGCTGATATCGAGTCGAGTTCGAGCGATTTTGGCTCGGCTCGAAATCGAAATTTTCGACTCGAACTCGGCTCGAAATCGACTCGAAATCGAAATTGATTTCGAGTCGAGTCGGCTCGACTCGAAATGGCTCGATTCCGAGTCAGCTCGAATCGAATCGAGTCGGCTCGGAATCGAATCGAGTCGGCTCAAAATCGAATCGAGTCAGCTCGAAATCGAATCAAGTCGGCTCGAAATTAAGCAATTTTTCGTTTTATTCCTAGTTTGCTCAAAATAAATTGGGCAACCTATAATTTAGTAAATGAAACTCTTAAAGCATTTATTCTTTTTATTTATCTTTAAATTTTGTTATTTTTTAATCTTAAATAAGAATATATTAATAAATACATAATTTTTTTTAATTAATTCGAGTTGATTCGAATCATATTTCGAGCGATTCAGGGCTGGCTCGAAATCGAATCGAAATCAGATTCGAGTCAAATTGAATCGACTCAAATTGAGTCGAATCAATTTTAACCGATTCCGATTCGGCTCAATTTTCGAACGATTTTCGAGCGATTTTCGAGTTTCGAATAATATGCTCAGCCCTAAGTATAGTTTGTTGGAATTTATGGAAATTATGTTGGGTATAATGTGCAATTTTACAGACACAAAAAAACAAGAAAATCAATCTCTGCGACCTACCGCCGGGTGCTAGGACTACCGCCGGGCGCTAGCGAATTAAACGATCGTCGAGTCAATTCGTCGAGAGAAAATCGCTACTGCCAGACGTTAGCTTTTACCGCGCCGCGGTATCAAAAAGCGGAAAAAATATTTCAGGATATTTTTCCAAAATTACTGGATAACTAGCCGTCAGTACTGCGTGAAGGGACCTACCAACAGACGCTAGCCCTACCTCCGACGGTAGCGTAATTTTTGAAATGAGTATAAAACGCGTGTTTCTTTTTCTGAAGACAACAAGAATGAGAATTTTGATTCTAGAATACAGCCGTCATCTGTGAAAGTGCGAACCTTCATGATTCTAAAAATATAATCTCATTCACAATTTTGTTTATACTTTATAATTCTACTCTTCTATTACTTTTTTTGCAACATGTTTATATTTTTAATACAATTTTCTTTTGCAATATGTCTACTTGTTATAAGTGCAGGTCTTGTCCCTAAAACACAAATATAATTAAATATCCTATTTGTACAATTTAATTTTGACAATTAAGATTAATTTTATTTATTTTTATAATATTACATTTTAATATATTCTAATATTAATTATCCCACTTGAGTAAGAGTTAAATTGTCTATACTTTATATATTGACAAGTTCTACGATAAATCTTGACAGTATCTCATTGTAATAATGTATGGCGGGCTCTCATGCCATCTCAGCCGCTACATTGTCTATGAGATTAGAAATTTTTTTAAAATAAGACAAAACGTATATATTTAAAATAGTATAGATTAAAAAAATATTTATATTTCTAATAGATTTTTAAAACAAAAAAAAATTGGCAATAATTACGCACTAATTCTATTATCTTCTTCTCTATTGAACAGATCATCTTTCATATAAAAGGCAAATAGCGTGTCAATTCTATTTCATTGAAAATCTTATAAATTAATCCAATATATAATATACAATGCCAATAATTCAATAAATAAATTTTAATTTAATTTGAATTAATAAAATAAAAATTGTTATTACTTTGATTATTAATTTTATTATTATTAGCTGAAGCTTTTAATTAACAAGTTGAAGGGGGAATTAA
>CM077157.1:4881504-4983308 GCA_039583875.1 Platanthera guangdongensis | reverse complement strand
AGAAAGTTAGAGTAGAAATAATGTGTCACTCCAAGTCATACTCATTTTATTGATCAGATTCACTACCCAACGTTGTAAAGATTGTAGATTTGTTGAAACAACAATTGATCTAAATGTCAAGTGGGGGAAGTCCAAGATGCAGGACTAGATGAGACAAAAACAACACTGCAAACGCCGTTCTTCCAAACAGTTTCACAGATTCTGGCATCACTCTGCAAAATAGCCGATTATTCCACCATGACTTCCTACCACTATTTCTCCAGTCACTGCAGCTGTGACAGACAACCTGATTCCTGTTTGGTCTCCCTTTCGGCTCCGTTTCTCCATTTGGGCCGTGGTTGAACTGTTTGGGCTGTGTTGGTGCTCCATTTGGATCTTGTTTGGAGCCGTTTTGGGCCATGTTTGGGCTGCACTGGGCCGCCACTTCTGAGCCGTTTTGGCCCGGATTTAAGCCACTTTTTGGACTGCATTTGGGCTGTGGCTGGGACTCCGTTTGAACCGTTTTAGGGCTTTAGGTTTTTAGCTATTTTTGGCGATTTTGATGCCGAGCATTGCTTGCTCCACGCGGCAGAATAATCTCCCGCAGAAATCAAAGCGCCCTCCCTCCCTCGCCGCCAGACCTACAATTCCAAACACCTCTCTCTACTCCTCGCCGCCGGCGTTCGAATCTTCTACGGCATCGAGGCTCGGGTCTTCGTCTTCCTCTTCCTCTCGGAATCAAGGCCTCCAAAGTCCCTCCTCTCACTGAGCGCGTCTCATGGCTTTGGACGGAAGTTTCACGTGCGAAGCTGCTATCCTAAGGTTTCTCGCTCGCTGCCCCGAGCTCCGTTTGAATCCTAAGTTTGTCAGCCTATTACAGAAGGTACACACATCTTCTCCTTTAAAGAGAAGTGTTGATTGATTTGAATTAATTACTAAGGATAAATTTTCAATATAGCCTCATTAATAATTGAAAGTATGAGTATAGCCCCCTTTTCATAACTCTCCTCACTATAGCCCCTTCAAATCATTTGGCTGACACAAAACAGCAGGTTGTCGGCTGTTAAGGAATTAAATAGTAATTTTTTATTTTTTTGAGGCTTTAATGAGATATTTAAGGATTTAAAAAATATAGTAAGTGAAATTTTTTAATAAGCATTCCAAAACACGAAATAAGCATTCCCAAAATAAGAAATAACATTCTCATAATCCATAAACATTCTCAAAATATGCATTCTCATAAATGTTCTCAAAATAAGCATTCTCATAAACGTTCTCAAAATAAACATTCACATAAACATTCTCGAAATAAACTAAAGAAATAGCTACGGCATTCAGCTGCCGCATTCAGCTGCCGCATTCAGCTGCCGCATACAGCTGCCGCATTCAGCTGCCGCATTCAGCTGCCGCATTCAGCTGCCGCATTCAGCTGCCGCATTCAGCTGCCGCATTCAGCTGCCGCATTCCTCCATAACGGATGAAAAAAAAATAAAAGAAAACATTATTAAAAAAAATTATTACACAGGTTATATTAGTAGATGATTTGTACACAAAAACATTAAATTCTTACCTTCGATCTTCTGGATTTGCGGGACATGTTCGATTGTGTCCCAATTGTTTATAAATACCACATCTTTTATTACTACGATCAATGTGTTCATCCATTGTATTATGGTGTCGGCGAGTTTGATGGCGTCCAGTCCTTCGTATTAAAGTGGGTGGTTGGAGCTCAATAATATCTCGTGTTGCGTCTAATGGTTGCCACCCGCTAATATCTGGAATACTATGGAAACTTCCACTGTATGTACTTTTATAACTAGATATTGTATAAAAGTCTGATATGAGCTCCTCATGCGAAATACGTTTAAATGCAAGTGAAACAATTATATGAGCACATGAGACATGATATAAGACCATGCTATGACAACTGCATGAGCATCCGTCATCACTTAGCAATACACGATGTGCTATATCTTTATCATCATAGCATAAAAATTCAGTGCGATTTATCTGAACTGGCCTACATAAATTTCTTGCAGCTGCTTCTCGGTTACCTAGCATTGTTAACACTTTAGGCACAAATCTGGACACTGTATCACTTTCCCATTTTTTTGCATCTTCCCCTCTTTTAAGAAATAATGCAATACAATGATAAAATGTAGCTGATACTAATGCTTGTATGGGTAAACCCCTCGCTCGTTTAAGTACTCCATTGAAACTTTCGCTCGCGTTTGTCGTCATAGTGCCATATCTAGCGCCACCGTCATATAATAAAGTCCATTTTTCAACATCACTAGTCACCAACCAATCATATGCTCTTTGATCAATGTTTTTAATATTTTCCATATTTTGCGTAAATGTTACAAAGTCTGATGCATTGCCCGCCCAGTACATTTTATCGCACAACATGTCAATTCCATTCAAACCAAAACCTCTAACAGCTTTTTTAAAATTTTCACGTAAGTGGCGCAAACAATGTCTATGTTTCTCATATGGAAGCTCAGATGAAACTCCTCGAATTAAGCCTGCATGTTTGTCACTGATAATACAGAGGTTTAGACGACTAGCAATAACTGGAAGCAACTCTTTAAGCCGTTTTAAAAATCATTCCCACGATTCATTACACTCTGATTCAACAACAACAAATGCTAACATAAAAAGTCTATTATTAGCATCTATACCAACGGCTATCATCAAAGTACCCCGAAAACGACCCAATAAAAATGTTCCATCAAGGCTAAGAACAGGGCGACAGCTAGCCCATCCCTCAATTGAGCAGCCGAAAGCTCAAAATAATCTTTGAAATTTATTGTTTGCAGAGGTATAAATATCATAGATTGTACCAGGGTTATACAGACAAACTGTATCTAGATATCGAAGTAAAATTTTATAAGATTCAGACCAACCCCCAAAAATAGTTTTTATCGCTTTTCGTCTGGCATCCCATGCTTTTTTGTAGCTCGTCATGATATTAAATTTTGCATTTATCCGACCTCTTATCTCGCTCGGTTTATGTCTATTTGTGTTCGAAGTACGGGAGTAATACATCTTGCCATAAATCTTGCAGTGCATTGTCTGTGATCATTTTGTATGGTCGCATTTGTACAGATATGTGAGCTAGAAATTTTTGAAATCAACCAAGCACCTCCGTGTTTTTTTGAAACAATAGCTCTAAGTTTCCATGGACATGCTCGGCTAGAATGCATGTTCTCTAAGCATACTAGGATTGCCCTGCACTGATTTGACTGAAATGTTTTAAATTGAACATGATTCTGTATCGACCAAACACTAATACTGCAGTGCATCTCCCATTTTGTTCTGAAAAAAGTTCCAACTTGTAAATCGTGAGGTATTACAAAGTCCATGATTTGGTTATCTTGTGAATGTTCTCCGTCAAAATCCTCTGCAACCGCCCAATCTTTTATTGTTTTGGCAAATTGAATGAAGGAATAATAAACAATTACGCGATCAACCCAACTACGATTAACCAAAATTGATCGTTCAAATATTTCTTGTACTCTATTTTGAGTTTCAGAAATATTTTCATCATCATCATCATCATTATCAAGCGAGTCGTCACTGTTGTTATCATCCAGTTCATTTAAATCAAACTCTAATCCTTGTTGCTGATACACTTCGCATTCATCAAGTTCAAATTCAACACCAGACATTATTATAACACCTCAAAAACACTGATTTAAAAAGAGAAATAAAATATTTATTACTAACTAAATAATATTTGCTATTAAATCATTAAAAAAATTAAATATTAAAATAATTAAATTACTAACCTGTAGGTTGTAAGAGAGCAAATCCTTAGGTAAAGATGTGCAAACCTTCTTTGTGTGGTTAGATATGAAGCCATATGCTTTCTTTTATAGCCTATCAAGCATGTTGAAAAAAATTTTAGGCTGTGTGACAAAACATTTTAAGAAGTGTGAGCCGCATGTATGCGTTACCTTAACATGCTCCAGCGATAAAAAAATATTCACATAAACTAGCTCATTCATCTTATTCACATAAACATCCTTAAATATATCATTAAAGCCTCAAAAAAACCAAAAATTATTATTTAATTCCTTAACAGCCGACAACCACTGTTTTTTGTCAGCCAAATGATTGAAAGGGCTATAGTGAGGAGAGTTATGAAAAGGGGGTTATACTCATACTTTCAATTATTAATGAGGCTGTACTGGAAATTTGTCCAATTACTAACTGTTTTTCACTTAGCAGGAGAGCCCTATTTCAGAGCCCTATTTCAGCATTAGACACGGTTGCTGTAGTAGCTGATCCATTTTTACACCCTAGATACACAATCCCGTTACTGGGATGCTTTCGTCCAATATGTAGAAAGATTCTGCATAAGGTTGTGGAGAAGCTACATAGTGTGGGGAGCTTCGATTCAGAGTTCGAAGAAGATCGTGAAGAGATCGGGGAGGATGATATTCATGTCATTGATTTCTATGTCAGGAGGGGAAGAAAGTTGAAACTCCACGAGCTTGCTTGCTTGGCCTTTTGCCGGGCTCTAGATCTGGCTCCTTTCTTATTATCGTGAGTACATGCTTATTCAGCATTTTTTTACTAAAGTTTATAGTATTATCTTTCCCACATTCACTTTTTTCTAATTGAATATTGTAACAAAAGCATTGAAACTCAAGCAATAATCTGCGCTAATAAAATAAAGGTACATGTAATACAAAAAAGAAAACGGAGAGAAAAAAAGATTGTGGTGAATAGAGACCGGCAAAAGTAATGGATAAAAGAAAATTATGGGTAACTGACTCCAAAGTAGTTCACAACACCAACTCCGACTACTCTACTAAGCACTTGTTTGAATGTTCTTTAATTCAGTTTATTAATTAAAGACCTCTTGTATACAATAATGTTGAGCTTCAATGTTCTTCTCCAAGCATGGAGCTCTGAATGTGATTCTAACCTTAATTTTTCTTTCACTGCCACATCTCACAATCATAGGATATTCCACATTTCTATAGGTATCATAGATTTGTTTCCTCAAATAAACACATACATAGGTTTCTTGTTGTAGGTGCTTGTCAAAACAACATTATGCCGCTTCTTGTTATACCATGACATTGTAGTATAGCCCATAATGAAACAATAACATCTAGCCAATCTTCTATCATTTACATAATCTGTCCAAGTTGAGTCTACATTCCCACTTAGCATCCAATCCTTAGGCTATGGGCTATATATTAGCGAAGCTTCTATATTCTCTAAATAGCCTAGCTTATATAGGCTTCAATATATTCTTATATATATTGGCTAATATATGCATGCTGAGCCTATATGAATAAGAATATGCTATTAGTTAGTAGTCTTTTTTCTGTGTAGTAATCAAACTCAATGAGTAATCTTCACATTTCTTAATATCCCTATTCGTGCATCCAAGTGAGGAACATGTGATTTTTCCATTAACCTTGGAATAAATTCAACATAGTAAGAGTAACTTAGTTAACTACTAATATGGTCCCTAAGCATTGTTGAATTTATAACAATTTTTCTTCATCATTCTGCAGCTTGATATATGGTTCTGGAGGAGTAGGCTTTGGTTGTGCTTCGTCCATGTCAAATCGTTTCAACTATATTTTTGTATATTTTATTTAAGATAAGAACAAATCAATATTCGTTTGTTCTATCTTCAAGCCATGAAAACTTAAAACTTCTCCTAAATTCTTCATCTCAGATTAAATAGTCAATTTGTCTTGTACATGTCATC
Source organism: Platanthera guangdongensis (assembly GCA_039583875.1). NCBI lineage: Eukaryota > Viridiplantae > Streptophyta > Magnoliopsida > Asparagales > Orchidaceae > Platanthera > Platanthera guangdongensis. The sequence continues at coordinate 4,977,592 of CM077157.1, read as the reverse complement.
CACATATAAGAGAGCTAGAAATATACATGATTTTTTTCTCACAAACATTCTAGAATACAAAATTGATACCTCAAAGCACTAAAGAGAAAATATTCACATATTTTACCATACCAATCATGCATGGCATGTTTGACTCACTATATAATGCATTCTTGAGCCGACAATTATGATGAGGAAACTCTTCAGGATCAAAACCTTGTGATTGATGCATGAAGATTCTCTATTAAAGAAATTCATTTTTCGCATTAAGTTGCCATAATCTCCATCCTTTAGGAGAAACATCACCATCTTCATCTTTGCACATAGACTGAAAGTCTTCTCATAATTCAACCTATAATGCTATGAAAAACATCAAACAATCAACCTCGCTTTGTGCCTATTCACCGATCCATCAACCATCTTCTTCAGCTTGTATCCATTTACATGTAACTTGCTATCAGTTTTTAGTAGTGACGAGTTAATGTCATTTACATGAAATACAACGACCAAGTTTGAGGCAACGCAATTTATCAAACATTTTTTTGTCTTAGTAGAAACTTATTTGTTTATTCTTGTTGTGGTTATAATTATTATTATAGTGACATTATGATTTGATAAAAACATTGTTGTAGATGTCGGCCGACATATCTGACATTTGACCGATATAAATGATATGTGTGGCATGTCGGCTGACATATAGTTTTTTGGGGAGAAAACGCCACACCATCAATATTTTAAGCAAAAAAATCAATTTTGAAAATATTGCCCGATATATATCGACTTTATGTGATATATCGGATAATATTTGGAGGCCAATATTATTGGCGAGAGTATTTAAAGTATAATTTTTTTTTCATTTCTTTTAAGCCACACATCGTTAATATTTTTTTCATGCAATCATGCTTCATTTTGTGCATTTCTCTGCACTTATCTTCGATGACTTTCTCCTCTTGTTCTCATTTAATGCTCTTTATGTTGTTTACTGGCGTCGACGCCTCTCTTGTATAATTTATTAATATATATTATGTGCATATATGTCTGTGTAATTTATAAGCATATAGTATGTGTATAATTGTACATATTTAAAAAAAAATATGCATACATATGAATAATTTTTTTTAAATATTAAAATTCATCATTATAAAATATCCCCGGTATATCCAACATTTTAAACACAAGCTGATATGATCCCGACATCCTCCGACATTTGTAACCTTGGATACAACTAGATTAGTATCATCTGTTAGTTATAATTCTTATCTTTACAAAAATATGATTTCTCTTCAAAGAATTATTGAATTTTGCAGTTTTTCATTGGAACTGATTCATAATTGTTTTCAGGTTTTTGTTATCTTTTTTTCAGTTTGCACCACCTCCTTTCAGACGTCTTTTGTCATTGGGGATAGAACTGCCCTCCACAGAGGTTTCCTCTTTCTCCAATCTTTTATTTACTGCATATTTGAAATGTTAATCTGAATAACAACAAATTAGCACTTGGATCTTCCCGTGATATCAACAACTCAATAATGGCTCCATGAAGAGTATTCTTGTTCTTAACTATATTTTCATAGAAAATTTACTTTTTTTTCTCATTGATGAATTGAAGCTGGATGATGATTCTTTAAAACTTGATTATGCGCAATTATTTCTCTTCCTTGAGAAGGATATGGAACCTAGGAATTTATACTTAATCTTGGGTATCCTATAAACTTTTGTTTTTGAAATTTAGATATTCAATAAGCTTTTGTTTCTGAAATTTTGACATCCATTTTTTTGCATTTACACTTTTTTCCTTCTATGTCATCAGTGGTTCTTATGCATTTAAAAAATTATGTATTTCAATGAATAGGAAATCTCTGAACCAATAAAAGAGCCGCTCTTAAGATTAAGGTTAAATGAACAACTCAAGTAATGCCTCCATACCATAGGAAGCTACCATTTCCATTTGATGCCGTACTATACTAGTACTTAATGGTAGCTATTTAAATTAATTAGTAGTATGAATACATCTTAAAGTGTCCGTACAATAGAACATCAAAGTATGATCTGTTCTTTCTTATAGCATGTATTAGCATATACACATATAAGACAAATTAATGTAAATTTAATATAGGATTGAGCAAAACCTAATATTTATCTTTATGGTTTACTTTTTATATTCATAAGTTTATGACGTAGGACAAATCTACAGGTGGAGACTGGCGATGCCTTTACCCTAGATGCATTGCAAGCCGATACGTGGTGAATGTAACAAACCTACAACAAGCCCTAAAATGAGATTGCAAGGACAAACACACAAACATCAAATCCAACGAACAAGAGGCTTACGACACAAACTCTAATTTAATTATACAACATTAGTTTTTAAACTCACATATTTAATTACATTTAAGCACAAACATTGGAATTAAGCACGTAAGGGACAATTGCAAAATAATTAGGTGTGCAACAGACTTCAAAACACATGACGAATACAAAATACATGCCTTTGGAAATAGAAATGATCAAATTAACTTGATCAAAATATTACTAGCAATAAGGATTATCCATATACAAGTTACATGAGAATAAGTGTGAAACTTACCAAGTAAAGGGTCGTCGACATAGGTGTAGAGATCAGGTGGTGGTGGATGTGGTGCAGGTACTCTGGAGAAACAATGGTCAACTGGATCTGGACTTTGGATGGTGATTCAGAGGTCTGGAAGGGAATGTCCAAGTACTGCAACGTAGTTTCGTCCGGTTGGATAGTGGTGACAATGGCTGTAGATGGATTGGTTGGATGTTGAATAGTGACCAAAGGAGGTAATTGTCTGTTCTGGGGATGGGGCTGCGCCATAAACACATTGAAGGCTGGAAATTGGACTCGGTAGTTTGGGGAGTGAAACAGAGGATGGGAGGTGTAGGCTGTCTATTTCCGAAACCTGAAATTCCAGGGTTGGAGAGTTGTTGGTTTGGCCTTTAAAGGGGGTGGGATGTGAGCTTGAGGGGCTATATGGACCAAGCGGTGGAATATGGAGTTTGGGTGGGAATGATTATGAAAGGAATAGACAGTTTAATGCAAGGAGTTTCCAAATTCAGGTTTACAGGTTGAATCTGGACAGAAATCAATGGTTTCCGGGCAGTTTTTTGGAATAACGGGAGAGTAGACGCGATCCTGGAAGGAGTCGATACGTGGATTTGTGTGTAACCATTGAGAGGGAGAGCGCTGGTTTGGAGGCGGACAGGGGTTGCTGGAAGTTCTAGGGGGTGGTGATTGCAGTGTCAAGGAGATGTGGTGGCAGACTGTGGAAGCAGGGTGGGTGAGTTCGTCAGGAGGCGGTGAAAGTGATGGGAATCACTTAGTGTCAGATTGGGCGGGAGAGAGACGTCACACCTCTTGGACCAAAGTGTCTCCTTTATTTTGAAAAAAATCCTCGATGCCGATGGCCGACCGTTGCTAGCATAATATAGAGATATGGGGGGTGGGGGGGAATTAGGTTAAATACATTCGAGGCCACGACCGTCCAACATATGATTTAGTCTAACTCCCAAAATACAGCTAAAAAAATAAATAAGAGGAAAATACATAAAAATATGAAAATCGAACCGGTCACTATCATGGTCTTCGCTCATATATATGGCGATTCTAAAATGTCGATCCATCAATCATCTTCATCGTGCCGTGATCGATATCAATTAGTTTGGAGTTTCCTTAATTGCTATATTTTGTAGAAAATGTAGAGGGGTATCTTGCTGGAACCCGAGGTTGATTACGAAGGAGAATGGCTCCTGCAACTTTGGAGTTGATACCAATAAATGCAACCATAGCTCATGAATGAAAAACAAATGAATAGCTCAAATAGACCTGTCCACTACATATATTTAACTTGTATAGTTGTATGAATCTGTTCATGTTCGTCTCTTTATAAGCTTATCAAAGGAGAATCAAAAACACGTCTTGGGTTATTATATTTATGCGAGTTAACTCTATAAGAATATATGATCCCTGTAGAGAAGTGCCCAAAGCTTGTATGTAGTATTCAAGTATGTAAATACAAGGAGAGAATACAAATATATAGGAGAGAAGAGAGGAGAATAAATCCTATACATGATGTGGGACTAAAGAAGGAGGAAAAATGGGCCATCAAATGGGCCTTTTACATGAGCTTTTCTAATACTCCCCCGCAAGCTGGAGCGTACAAGTCGTATGCGCCAAGCTTGGATAGGCACTGATAGAAGAGGGTACTCGGTAGAGCTTTGGTGAGGATGTCAGCAACGTGTTCAGTACCCGGAACATGCTTGAGCTCGATCTTCTTCATGTGGACTTTCTCTCGGATGAAATGACAATCTACCTCAATATGCTTCGTTCTTTCATGGAAGACCGAGTTTTTAGCAATATGCATGGTAGCTTGACTGTCACATAGAAGGAGAGCTGGTGAAGGTAGTTTAACTCCAAGGTCGGTAAGGAGACTCTCAATCCATGTGAGTTCAGAGACCACAGCAGCCATTGCCCGATATTCTGCTTCTGCTGAGGATCGAGCAACCACTGCTTGTTTCTTGCTTCGCCAAGTAATCATATGTCCTCCAAAATAGGTGCAAAACCCGCTAGTAGATCGTCGATCGTCGAGGGAGCCAGCGTAGTCGGCATCAGAGTATGCTACTAGTGTAGGAATGGAAGATGAGGTTTTGTATACAAGTCCTTGGCCAGGAGCTGTCTTAAAATATCTGAGAATGCGTTCCACAGCCTGGAGATGAGAGCTTCGAGGAGAGTGCATATAGCGACTCACAAGTCCCACAGCGAAAGATATATCAGGTCTTGTAACTGTTAGGTAGATAAGCCTCCCAACTAGACGACGGTAATATTCTGGATTTGGTAGAAGCGAATCAGAATCTGAGCCCTGAGCACATATTTTGTGATTTGCATCCATGGGAGTGTTAATAGGTTTGCAACCAGAGTAGCCTGCATCATGAAGAAGATGCATGCAATATTTGCGCTGAGAGAGAACCAACCCATCTGACCGTCTGGCTACTTCCAGACCGAGGAAGTACCGAAGAGGTCCCAGATCTTTAGTTTGGAAGGCGGAGCTCAGATGTAGCTTAACGGCCTGTATGCCGTCCAAGTCACTGCCAGTAATAATGATGTCGTCGACATAAACCAATAGGAGAACCGTACCAGTGGCCTGGTGGCGAGTAAACAATGAGAAGTCAGCCGAGCTGCGGGTGAAGCCAATTTCCCGGAGAGCTCTACTGAACTTGTCGAACCATGCCCGAGGGGATTGTTTGAGACCATATAGAGATTTGCGAAGATGACACACCCGTGACTCCCCCGTGGTCTCAAACCCGGGAGGTTGTTGCATGTAAACCGTTTCCTGAAGGTCGCCATTCAGGAAAGCGTTCTTGACGTCGAGTTGAAATAAGGGCCACTGGCGATGGACAGCCACAGAGATGAGAAGGCGGACCGTGTTGAGCTTAGCGACCGGAGAGAAAGTCTCGTCATAGTCCAGCCCTGGTTGCTGGGTGAAGCCACGAGCAACCAAACGAGCTTTGAGGCGATCGATGGTCCCATCAGGAGCATGTTTAATGACGAAAACCCATTTGCACCCAACGGGTTTCTGGCCGGGAGGAAGGGGCACCAAGGTCCAAGTTTGGTTGGCCCAAAGAGCAGCCATCTCGTCCTCCATGGCCGCACGCCACCCAGGATGTTGAAGAGCTTCCTGGACAGAAGTAGGAATAGAGACCGAGGAGAGCGAAGTAGCCAAGGTCTGAAGAGGTGGAGAGAGGCGATGGAGAGAAACATATTCCGCCATTGGATGAGCGGTAGAGGCCGACACCGGAGCAGCAGAACACGAAGAAGCCGAGGTCGAAGCCGACTGCAGAGGAGCAACGGGAGGAAGAGGCGACGAGTATAGACCCAAATGACGGGGGGCCGAGGAGGGTCAAGGGTGGGAGGAGGCGGAGGGATGGTGGGGGGGGGACTGGACGGGGATCACCGGCCGTGGGAGGGAGGGTGTTGTAGGAGGTGGTGGTAGAAGTGGTGGCAAAGGAGGAGGGAAGAAGGGTTGATCCTCCCGGAAAGTAACATCAGCCGATACAGAGACCTTCCGGGTGACCGGAGAGTAGCAAACATAGCCCTTTTGGGTGCGGGAGTAGCCGACGAAAATGTGTTTGGCCGCACGGGGATCCAGTTTGTCAAGAGTAGGGCCCAGGTGATGGACAAAGCAGGTACATCCAAAAACCCGGGGGGTGAGGGGGAAGGCAGGTGTGGAGGGAAAAAGAAGGCTGAAGGGGGTAGCGTTCTGGAGAACGGGAGAGGGGAGACGGTTGATAAGAAAACATGCAGTGGACACCGCAAAGTTCCAGAAGACTTTGGGAACGTGCATGTGAAGCATGAGGGAGCGAGCAACATCGAGCAAGTGGCGGTTCTTTCGTTCGACGACCCCGTTTTGTTGAGGGGTGTAGGGACAAGAGGTCTGGTGAACAATACCGAAGTTTGCGCAGAGAGTGGCAAACTCGTGGCTAGTATATTCCCGGGCGTTGTCAGAGCGGAAAGTTTTAATGGTGGTAGAGAATTGCGTACGAGTCTCTAACACAAACGCCTGAAAGACACGAGGAAGCTCAGAGCGATCATGTAGGAGATACAATCAAGTAGTGCGAGAGTAATCATCAATAAATGTTAGAAAATAACGATAACCAGAAATGCTAGCAACTTTATATGGTCCCCAAATATCAGAATGTATTAAATCAAACGGAGCAGAGCTCCTAGTACAATGAGCGGGATAAGAAGAGCGAGGCTGTTTGCCAATAATACATGAATCACATTTAAAAGCAGGAAGAGAAAGGTCGGGAAGCGCCTTCTGGAGGATAGGTAGAGGGGCATGCCCAAGCCGGCAATGCCAATCAGACGAGGAAACAGAGGAAAGGGATGTGAGAGAGACATCGAGGAGGTAGAGCCCGTTCTGCAGCCGACCCCTACCAATGGTAATCCGCGTCTGCCGATCCTGTATCAAAAAACCAGAAGAGGTGAAGGTGATAAAACAATTCATATCAGTAGTAAGACGACCAACAGAGAGTAAATTAAAAGGCGAGGATGACACATAAAGAACGGAGCGAAGAGAGAGGGAGGGAGGAGGAGATCCGCGCAGCCGGAGACCGGGACAAGCGCACCATTGGCCACAGTAATAGACGGGGGATGAGCAACAGCAGAGAACTGGGGCGGCCGCATGGAAGTGATGTGGTGGGTGGCCCCCGAGTCCAGGATCCAGCGCGAGCTGGAAGAAAGACAGGCAGTACCTGCAGTGGAGGTAGAGACAATACCTGCATGGGAGGTGGAGGCAATGGAAGCAGAAGGTGGGTTGAGGAGCCCCTGGAGTTGTTGCAGCTGAAGGCGAAGAGCCTCAAGATCCGTACCAGTCGGAGGAGAGCTATCGGTAACCGCAACAGTAGGCGGGCGAGGAGGGTAGCCATGTTTCTTGTGACAGACAACTTCAGTATGGCCATCCCGGCCGCAGTAGGTGCACTTGGGCCGTCCGCGGCCACCACGGCCCCGCCCACGGGAGCCCGTACGGCCACCCCGAGGAAAAGAGGGTTGTGGAAGTAAAGGAGGAAGGGCCTGCTGAAGAAGGGCCGACGAGGGTGGTGCAGGAGCCTCCGGTGGAGGTGGTACGCGAAGTAACATCGAGCAGACATCAGAGAAAGAAGGGGTAGTGAGTGAAGCCAGAACCTGGGCCCGAATACTGTGCAGGTGTGGCGGGACGCGAGCCATAATCATAGCAATACAAACAGCCTCCTTCTGGGCGCGTTGGGCAGCGAGGTCAGTAGTCGCGGGCTGGTGCTGAATCCAGGCTTCCGTGAGAGTTTTAGCACGGGCCACGAAGGAGGTCATGTCCAGAGCTTTGCCAACATCCAAGGCTTGAAGATCAGTGATGATGTCAAAAAGGTGCTGAAGGCTGTCCTTCCCGGAGTACAACGAATGAAGTTCATCCCACATGGCTTTGGCGGTCTCATGATACATGATCATCTGGTACGGCTCACCCTCTACCGAGTTCAGGATCCAGGTCTGGACGCGACCGTCATTGCGGAGCCAATCATCAGTAGGAGGAGTTGGTGGGCCCTGGGTAAGGTGACGGGCAAGACCCTTGGCCTGTAAGACCCGGCGGACAGAGTGGACCCAGGGAATGAAGTTGGACTTGCCAGAGAGAGAAATAGTAGTAATCCGAAGCTCATCGCGGAGTTCGAGAGGAGCCACGTGGTCGGCAGGGGGTTGAGCGGTAGTGGAGTCGCTGGAGGACATGGCGACGGAGGAGCAACAGACAGCAGGGCTCGGAGAGAACAAACCGCGCGGCAAGCAGTGGGAGAAAGGAGAGCCCGCAGCGGTCTGGAGGTCGCGGCGGGCTGGAGGTCGCGGCGGTCTGGAGGTCGCGGCGAACTGAGTGAGGCCGCGGCGAACTGGAGCAGTCCGCGAGAGGAGGTCGCGGCGAGCTGGGGGCAGGCCGCGGCAGCGGACAGGAGCAGTCCGCAAGAGACGGCGGAGAACTGCGGAGAACTGGGGGGCAGGTCGCGGCAGAGGTCGCGGCGAACTGGGGGCAAGTCGCGGCGAACTGGGGGCAAGTCGCGGCGAACTGGAGACAGGTCGCGGCAGAGGTCGCAGCAAGAGGAGCGCAGTGGACACAAGGAGAGCCCGCAGCGGACAGGAGCAGTCCGCAAGAGACTGCGGAGAGAGAGAGTCCGCGAGTACAGGAGCTCGAGCGGAGGGAGCAGTCCGCGAGCAAGCTAGAGGGAGCAGTCCGCGAGCAAAGAGGCTCGAGCGGACACAAACAGAGTGCAGCGGACAGGAATGATCGTCCGGAGCGGATAGAGAGAGGTGGGCCCCACGAGTCAGAGCAGAAGATGGCTATAAGAAGCCTGAGGAGGGTGGAACCACGGATGGAGAGAAGAGGAGCGGAATCAGAAGGGCAGTCCGCACGAGGCCGGAGCGGACAGGAAGGTAGTCCGCAGGGTAGCCGAGCGGACAGATGCAGAGGGGCAGTCCGCAGAGAGGCGGATGCGGGAAGGCAGTCCGCAGGAGACCGGGCGGACAGAAGAAGGGCAGGTCGCAGCTAGACCGAACCTGGCTCTGATACCATGTAGAGAAGTGCCCAAAGCTTGTATGTAGTATTCAAGTATGTAAATACAAGGAGAGAATACAAATATATAGGAGAGAAGAGAGGAGAATAAATCCTATACATGATGTGGGACTAAAGAAGGAGGAGGAAAAATGGGTCATCAAATGGGCCTTTTACATGGGCTTTTCTAATAATCCCAATAGACCAAAAACCCGTATGAAGATTTTTTTCTACAAGAAAACTGTTTTAACATATTTGCAATTTGAGCACCAGAGAAAACAAAAAAAACTGAGATGATCTTTTCCTGAAACTTAAAACTTTTCTATGATGTAGTGATGATTAATCTTAATATATTTGGTTTTCTGATGAAAGACAAAATTTGAAGCTATATGAATTTCCTTCTGATTGTGATTGTAAGCTGAATAACTCTATGAACATTAAACTTCAGTTCTCCCATGATATATTTTAGCACACGAGCTCACAAATAAGTAAGATCATGTCTATAATTTGTAACATCCCAATCTAGTTTAACAAAAAATCAGCTGTCCGGTCGGGCCGCGCGATAAGAAGTAAACTAAATAATGACAGTAAACTGGTACATATAGAGCTGTCACTTAAAACCGAAAACCGTAAACCGAACCGGAATCGAACTGGAACCGCAAAGAACCGGACCGAACCGTTTGCAAATTATTCGGGTTCTGGTTTGAAATTTGGAACCGTGAACAACTTTGGTTTGTGTGTGGTTCTTACATTTTATTATCCGGACCGGAACCGGAACCGGAACCGCAACATACAAGTCTCAAGCGGTTTCAAGATTTTTGGACCCGATCCGAACCGGACCGAAGTATAACCGAACCGCAACCCGTTTATTATTATTAATTTTATTATAATATTGTTATAGTTTTATAATCTATCTATAATATTTATGTTAGAAAAATTAAGGTGCGTCGCTACACAATTGTATTATCAAAAATTTAGGATAATTACAAAACGCTGAATGTAGTGATGACGGATGAAAGATCGTCTTATTTAAAATCTAATAATCTCCATTGGAGTAATATGTAAGATTAACTTTTCTAATTAGTCAAATTAATTTAAGAACACAAATGAAATAGAGCTCGAATAAACGGTAACTGAAGTTCCGAAAATTTATACTGTCGTTTGTTCTGAGCTCATGCTTCGTGATAGCGGATGTTCGCAACAGTTGACATGTATTTTTTTTATGAACTCTACGGCGCTAGCATATCCCGTTAGCATACAAAATTATATGTTGTTTAGATTACTACAACAAGAGATAATTAGTATAATGTATGCATATAAAATAATCTCTCCACCCGAGTCAGTAATTTATGAATATGCTAATAAAACTCTTGATCAAACATTAATAGTTGCAATTTAAAGAATGATAGTATTCAGAGCTTGCACACCCTTAGGAATCTATTACCAAAAACTAAATAACAGTGAACAAAATGTCTGTAATTTCGGATTATTGTGATCTGTAGTTTTCTGCTACTGTGTATGTATATCCATATCAATTCAAAGACTAGATTTTGGTCAAAAATTGAAGAACAGTATAGGTATAGGTGTGCATACCTTTTCATGGTCAAAAACCTCCACCAATGAAAAGGCGACATATAGTAGACCACCGATCTTGGAAGAGATCGTCGAACAGTGTGCAACTTAATTAATTCTATTTTGAAGGCGTTTTGAGTTTTTTGCATACCGCTTTTATTTCATTCTGTCAAATTTGAATTTAGTTGGAACCGATTGGAACCGGACCGAACCGCATAGAACCAGACCGAACCGTTAGCGACCGGTTTGGTTTTGGTTCTCGTTAAACCGGAACCGGAACCGGAACCGTTGACATGACAGTTCCAAAAATTATGATGGAACCGGAACGAGAACCGGAACCGGTCAAACCATATAAGGTTTTGGTTCTAACTTGAAGAACCGTTACCTTAGCGGTTCGGTTCATGGTTTTAGTAGAACCGGAACCGAACCGGAACCGTGACAGCTCTAGGTACATAACAAATATAAATAAGAAAGTACTAGATACAACAAAAGTAGAAAATGCAACTAAAAGTAAAAGTGTACCTCATAAATTCTGAATTCACAGAGCCATCTTGAATATAAAATGAGCCATACATCTGAATGTCTGAAATACTATAAAATGTATGGTATAGAGAAAATCTTAAATAATTCGGTTACACATAGTTCATTAAATGGAATTAGTAGAGTAATGAAAGGATAAACATCTTAATGAAAAGAAATTATAAGTGGAAAATCTACAAATGCGCTTATCCTAGGCGCAATTTCCCACCCAGGACCCATGTAAAAATATGCTCGAAAACAGGTCACCCAACAGGAGAGTAAGAAAAATTATTCTTTCTAGTGACATTAAGATTATGTTGAAAGAACAAGAATGCATACTTTTTGAAATAAAGTTTTAATACTATAAAAAAATTATATGTTGTTATACTATGTATGATTTTCTAAAATAATACTTGTATCATAAATGTCTGGTATACTATATTGTTATACTATGTTTTTATACTATGCTGTTATACTATGCAAGATTTTCTAAAATAATACTGGTATCATAAATGTCTGTTCTAGTTTAATCGTGTTTAACATGTTGACTTAAGTTCCGAAAATTAGTTAACTAAAATGATTTCTAAGCTCCGACCTATACTTGAGTTTTAGGTGATTCATGTTTTTTCTTCTTTAAATTCCAGGCAGAGTAGCTTCTGATGTGTAATTCTAATCTGACGATCCGTGTCCCTACTAACGAACCCAAGTGTTCTAGTATCTCACGGACGCAGACTCGCATCTACTTATCTTCTAAAAGGGAGGGTGTCGTCTCCCCAAAATTAGGCTCATACGGTGCACTACGCCATATGAGTAAGATAGTGCGCTTTTATCTATCATGAGAGAAGGTCTCAATCGTGTCTCCTAATCATTTTCTGTCTGGTGCTACTCTGCTTATGTATTTATTTGCATATCTTAGACAGTGTATCTTGTTAGTTAATCAACTAGAATTCATATTCATATGATTGATATTTCTCGTTTCCTAAAAATTTAAGAGAGTATATGTTTCGTGAAATTCACAATTTCTGGATGTCTAATTGATAGACAAAAATAAATTTATGATCTACATATATCAGTTGGATGTTCGCTGGTGTATAAATTTCTAACAATAATTGAAGTTTATTATAATTATAATAATTTTTTGAATAATAAAGACCATTTTTATGCAAAGCTATTTGATTTGTCTAGCCAAAGAAAATAAGAGTTTTTTATAGTGACATTGTAACGTTCGTACATAAGACGCGACGACATAGCTGTCTATGTTACATTGAAGAATACAATGGAATTCCTTCTGATTTATTACGAGCTCTCTCTCTTATAGTCTTAATCCCAATTTCCCTCATAGAACCTGAAAGGGGAAAATGTTAAACATTAAATCAACACTCCCAAGAACTTCAAGGATACCATTACAAAACGCGGGAAAAGGACTTACATTTCCCCCAACAGTGGAGGATCAAGATTTCTGAAACAGGGACGACTACGCCTAAATCTAAAGTTGTCGATTTCATCGATCACAAAGAAGTTCCACAATTTCTAAATTTTTTTGTAGATCTAAAGCTATGACTGAAAAATACTTGAATGCTTAATACTGATATACACTCACTGAAAGAGGGGGGAAACTCTTAAAGTGTGACCTTCTGAACACAAAATGAAACCCTTTATTTCTGGATTCAAACATGAAAGAGACAAGAGTTAACTGAACTACTCAAGATCATCCAGGAAATGGTAGGGAACTTATCAAAAAGGCATCTTGGAATGAAGAACCCGGGATTACCTAACAAAATGTCTGAGGGGAGGGGGGCTTGACAGTGGGACAATATGTTCAAGACCACGTCCAGGGCACGAGAGGAGAAGCTCGTTGCTTGCTGTCGTAACGTTGACGGAGAACACCCGCTACCGACTCCGCTCCATTGCCGCCAGAAGCCTATGAGAGAAAGAGACGGGACTGCCGCTAGATTCCGTCGTCAGTGGAGACGAGAGAGGATTCTGCGTCGTCGAACGACAGATATGAGAAGGCGCTGCCTTAAAAATTAACCCGCTCGGATCGGGGGGGGGGGGGGAGAGCTGCAGTTTCTAAAACCGATCGGTTTATGCAACTCGTAAGGAAGGGGCACCTATGAAAATTTAAAGAAACGCACGAGTTTGGGTGTCAGTTAAGGAGGGAATCATGGAGGGGGGGGGGGGATTTAAAATTACGAGATTAATGTTCTCGCGAATCTCTAAATCGCGCCAAAATGTTTATGCTAAATTCGTTTAAATTACTAATTAGCGCGCAACAATTATTCACAACATTTCAAACCTCGACTTGACGTCTACTCGATCAATTTCGCTCATGGTCAGACCCTGCAATTTACAATTATTTTTGTATTAATAATTACAGATGTTATAAATCTCCTCTCTTAATAAAATTTTCGTCCTCAAAAATACAAACATACTGGAGTCAATGAGGAAGACATAATATTCATTGCTCTGAAATTCATTTTCTCTTTCCCAAGTATATTCTGGTTGATCACAATTCATCCAAAGGACTTTTACAAAATAGATCTTTCTGTTTCTGATTTTTTGGATTCTTGAGTCTACTATTCTGATTAGTTTGATATTGCTACTAAAATTTGATTCGATTGATGCTTTTTCGATACTGATTATCTGATTAGGATCTTTTACTGCTCACCTCAGATAAGAGACATGAAATACATCATTTAAATCACTCATTTCTTTGGGTAAGGCCAACCTATATGCAATCCCACGAATTTATTCCTGTACCTCGAATGGAGCAACGAATCTTGGACTCAATTTCTTCATCCGCTTGATTCGAGAAACACCCTTGTTTTGTCTTACCTTCAGATAAACGTAATATCCAACATTGAATTCCACGGATTTGTGCCTCTGGTCATAGTATTTGGTCTGACAATCCTGAGCCGTTTTCATATGTTCCCGAATAAGCTTGATTCGAGCTATGGTCTTATCAATCCAAGCTTCTTTAATGTAAGATCTTTCTTCACTGCTAGCCCAACATAGCGGTGTCCGACAGCGTCTGCCATACAAAGACTCAAAAGGTTCCATCCCAATGCTTGCCTGAAAGCTGTTATTGTAGGAAAACTCAACCAGAGTGACATACTTCTCTCACTTATATCCAAAGTCTAGAATACACGTCCATATCATATCTTCCATAATTCTATTCACGCGCTCTATCTGCTCATCTACTTGTGGAGAAAGGCCGTACTGAAATATAGCTTAGTTCCCAACCACTCCTGAACATATCTCTATTCCTTAGAGGTAAATCTGCCATCTCTGTCTGAAATTATAGTTTTGGGAATACCATGTAGTCGTACTATCCCATCTACATACAACTGAACCAATCTCAGGCTCTGATCCGTCCTCTTATTAGGAATGAAGTGGACAATCTTGGAGAGACGGTCAACTATAACCCATAATGAATCATTCACACATTGCGATCTGGGAAGACCATGAATGTAGTTCATTGACATGTCTTCAAAATTCCATTCTGGAATAGGTAGTGTCTGCTGCTTGCCTCTGACCTTTGACACTCAACTTTAACTAATTTGCAAGTTTCATACTTCCCAATGTACTCGGCAACATCATTCTTCAAATTTGGGTACCAAACTATCTTCCTGAGATTTGCATACATCTTCATGCTACCCGGATGTCTCGAATATTAGGAATTATGAGCCTCAAACAGGATGTTCTCTTGAAGGTGACTGACATTTGGAAAGCACGCCCTACTATCATGCAGCAGTAATCCCTCCTGGATGTTGAACTTCTCCTTCTGACCTGCCTGAGTCAACTCCCAAATCTCTGCCATCTTCAGATCTAGAGAAAGGCTGCTCTGATCCTATCTTTAATATCACAGGTGATTTCCATCAAGAGTAAACTCGCAGAACCAATGTTGACGGCGGTACAACACGGATTGCCAATCTCTCCAATACTCGTACGAGCTCCTCTTGCTGAGTAATGAGGGAGTAACTCAAACCTCTTCTGCTAAGCGTGTCAGCTACCACGTTTGCTTTCCCCGAGTGGTACTGACTATTCACATCACAGTCTGACAAAAACTCTAATCATATACGCTGTCTCATATTGAGCTCTTGTTGATTAAAGATATACTTGATATTTTTGTGATTATTGATGATTTCACAACGAATTTCGATGAGATAGTGTCTCCATTGGCGTTTCTTTCCTATTGAAGTTGGAGGGGTGGAGATCACAGAAGCTTCTCAGATAGCGTTCCATCCCTAAGTCCCCGATAACTTGTACGAGAACTGCTGTTGGATCTGCTGCAGGCAGTCCATTCCTGAATCTGAACAGGGCTAAGCCCACTACCCTGGTAATAATAGCTGTCATGTCGGTAGATTCTAGCATTGTTGGTGTTGCCGGTGTACTACTATCATCCATGACTATTTCAGGAGTTGTATTTTGGCGCAAAGGCTCATCCGCCTCACTAGTGCACAATGCCTATAAGATTTAAGGAATAGAGTTATTGATGTACGTGACATAACTGAAAGATCTACTGTGAAAGATATTTCTATACATATGTATAACTGAGAGCTAGATAACACTTGATTACTGTATCGTCTAATGAGTGATTTAGATGAAATCTTAAGACTCCGTGAATTTTCTAGGTCATGAGATCCTAAACCAGGATCTGGTACCAATTTTAACACCCCAATCTAGTTTAACAACAAATCAGCCGTCTGGCCAAGCACCACGATAAGAAGTAAACTAATAACTGTAATAAATTGATACATAACAGACAAATAATAAAGTACTAGAATGAAACTTACAACGAAAGTAGAAAATGCAACTAAGGGTAAAAGTGTACATCATAAATTCTGAATTCACAGAGCCAACTAGAATATAAAATGAGCTATACATCTGAATGTCGAAATACTATAAAATGTCTGGTTTAAAAAAAATATTAAACAATTTAATTACACATAGTCCATGAAAGAAAAATAGTATGGTATTGAAAGGATTAACAACAGAATGAAAACAAATTACAACAACAACACTTCAGCCTTTATCCCACTATAGTGGGGTCGGCTATATGGATCCTTTTTCGCCATTGTGCCTTATCTTTTGTCATAATCTCACTAATTCCTAAGTACGTCATGTCATTCCTTAGAGTTTCATTCCAAGTCTTTATTGGTCTACCCCTCCTTCGTTTAACATGCCTGACTAGACTCTCACAACGCCTAACGGGTGTCTAACGTGTCCAAACCATCCTAGACGAGCTTCTCGCATCTTCTCTGCAATTGGTGACACCCTTGTCTTATCCCTGATACTTTTATTCCTAATTTTATCCAATCTCGTGTGTCCACACATCCACCTAAGCATTCTCATCTCCGTAACTCCCATTTTTTGCTCATATACACAATTCGCTGCCCAACACTCAGAACCATAGAGCATCGCGGGTCTAATTGCAGTACGGTAAAACTTGCCCTTAAGTTTTAGTGGTACTTTACTATCACATAAGATCCCTGATGCGCCTCTCCACTTCAACCAACCCGCTTGGATTCTATGTGTCACATCTTTATCAATACCTTCGTCTTTTTGAGCTATCGATCCAAGATATTTAAAACACTCACTACGAGAAATATCTTTATCACCCAACTTAATAACGAAGTCATTTGTCCTTCTTGCATTGCTAAATTTAAGCTCCATATACTCCGTCTTTGCCCTACTCAACTTAAAACCTTCTTTTCTAAAGTATCTTGCCAAGATTCAAGTTTTGTGTTTACACCCTCACGTGTCTCATCAACCAAAAAGATATCATCCAAAAACAATAAACACCAAGGTATTGTTTGTTGGATATGTCTGGTCAGCTCATCTAAGATAGGGTAAAAAGATAAAGGCTTAAAACTGAACCTTGATGTAAGCCAACAGTGATAGAGAATTCCTGTGTTAATCCTCCAAATGTCCTTACCCTTGTCACTGAATTTGTATAAATATCTTTGATTTTGTTAGTATATGATATATTTACACCTTTCTTTTCTAAGACTCTCCATAAGATCTCTCTTGGAACTCTATTGTAAGCCTTCTCAAGATCAATAAACAACATACGAAAATCTTGTTTTCTTTCTCGATAGTTGTCAATGAGTCTCCTCAATAGATATATAGCTTCCATAGTCAACCTCCCTGACATGAATCCAAATTGATTCTCCGAGATATTAGTCTCTCGTCTTAATCTTTTTACCTCTCATACTTAAATTTTATGATAAAACATTATGTTCTTATACTTCTCTGATTTACTTAACTATTCCAAGTTCAATTCATTGTTATTTGTTTTATTATATAGTTGATAAAAGTATATCTTTTTCACCGCTCTTTAATATCCACATCAACCGTCAAAACTATATCTATCTCATCTTTTATGCATTTTACTTGACTTTAATCTCTTGTCTTTCTTTCTCTAGCTCAAAAAATTTTATATATGTCTCACTCCTCATCTTTGGTATCTAGTCGCTTATAAAATTCTTCATAAGCTTGACTTATTGCTTTACTTATTGCCTGTTTAGCTTCTTTTTTGACGACTTTATACCTGACTAAGTTTTAATCATTCCTACAAGCGTAGAGTGATTTATAGTTGACCTTCTTTGCCCTCACTTTGTCTTGCACTTTCTCTTTCTACCACCAATATTCTTTATTACTCCAAGTAAGTTCTTTCCACTTATTCTTACATGTGAAGACATAACTTCTCATGAGACATTAGAATCAACATAAGAGTCATCAAATAGTTGTTCCATAATTGTCTTCTTGAAAGCAACCCGTTTATCCATAATAAAGTTCGACCACCGAATTTTTGCAACGTTTTTGTTTTTATCTTAAATTTATTATATTTAATTTGTATATCTAACACCACTAACCTATGTTGTAATCTATGTTTTCTTTTCATATGTCCATTTAAGTCTTCTCCTATGAAAATATTTTCTCTTTGTTCGATTTCTCTTACTAAATCATCTAAGTCTTCCCAAAATTGCATTTTAACAACTTCACTTAATCCTACTTGTGACGTATTAGCACTGATCACATTAATAGTTTACTTTCCTATGATCAATTTAAGAGCTAAAATTCTATCACCTTTTCTACTTACCCCAACAACTTCATCATTCCAAGTAGTATCCACAATAATACCTACTCCACTGCTCGTTTTATTTTTTCCTGTGTACCATAATTTAAAATTTGAATTATTTAAAAATTTGACTTTCTCACCCACCCATCTAGTCTCTTGCAGACATAAAATATTTATCTTTCTCTTAATCATTGTATCCACTACTTCCATCATTTTCCCGTTAGCGTATCTATATTACAACTTCCAAACCTAAGTCGATCACAATTTCTACGACATACTTCCCTAGGACGTCTAATATGTGAGGATTTTTGCCTATTTAACACTACACCCAAGTTCTCTTGGAGGTGCAACGATTCTTGCCATGACGCCGCATTCGGACCATACAATGAGGACTCTTGCAAATTTAACACCACACCCAAGTCTTGGAGATGCAGCGCTCCATGCCAAGACGCCGCATTCGGACCATGCAACGCGTTCCTTAAAGGGAACAACTTAGCTTTTGCACAATTTCTCAAATGATTCATATTCATAAGGGTGACTAAATTTTACGTTGGCCGTCTACCTAACACAACCTTCACAATTTTTCATCTGGGCTTGGAACCGACATAGGATGGTTTGAATGAAAACAAATTATAAGAGAAAAATCTTCAAACGCGCTCATCTTAGGCAAAACTCACCACCTGTGACCTCTGCTAAAATATGCCCAGATGTATAACTCATTTTGAAGTATGTTGAAATAACATGAATGCATGTTTTTTGAAATAAACTTTTTATATTATAGAAAAATTATATGTTAGTATAATGTACATGTTTTTCTAAAATAATTTTTGCAACATAAATATCTATTTTAGTTTAATCATGTTAAACATATTTACTCAAGTTCTGAAAATTGGTTGACTAGAAGGATTTCCAATCTTCGGCTTATACTTGAGTTCTAGGTGGCTTGTGTTTGTCCTTCTTTAAATTCCAGGTAGAATAGCTTCTGATGAACAATTCTAATCTAACGATCCAAGTCCCTACTAACGAACCCAATTGTTCTAGTGTCTCATAGACACGAACTCGCATCTACTAATCTTCTAAGATGAGGGTGTCGTCTCCCCAAAATTTAGGCTCATACGATACACTATGCTCTGAGTAAAGATAATACACATCTATCTTTCACGAGAGAAGATCTTAATTATGCCTCCGAATCATTTTCTGTCTAGTGCTACTCTTCTTACGTATTTATCTGTGTATCTTAAGCAGTGCATCTTATTAGTTAATTGACTCCAATTCATATTCATATGATTGATATTTCTGGCTTTCTAAATATTTAAGAGAGCATATGTTCCGTAAAATCCACAATTTTTGGAGGTCTAACTGATAGAAAAATATACATATTATTCATGATCTACATATATTAGTTGGGTGTTCGCTGGTCTATAGCTTTCTTACAATAATTGAAGTTTCTTATAACTATAATAATTTTCTGAATAATAAAAAACATTTTAATGCAAAACTATCTGATATGTCTAGCTAAAAAGAATAATAATTTCTTATTGCGACTTTCGTATAATGTATATAAGACGTTGCGGCATAGCTGTCTAATTTATCACAAGCTCTCTTTTATCCCAATTTCCCTTGCGGAACCTAAAAGGGGAAAATGTTAAACATTAAATCAATACTCCCAAGAAACTCAAAGATACCATTATATGATGCGCGAAAAGGACTTTCCTCTCCCCCATCAGTGGAAGATCAAGATTTCTGAAACGGGGACGACCACACCCAAATCTGAAGTTGTCGATTCTATCTATCACAAAGAAGATCCATAATTTCTAAATTTTGTTGAAGTAGATCTAAAGCTATAACTTAAAAATACTTGAATGTTTAGTACTGATATACACTTACTGAAAGAGGGGGAAAACTCTCAAAGTGTGGCCTTCTGAACAGGAAACATAACCCTCTATTTCTAGCTTCAAACATGAAATGGACAAGAGTTAACTAAACGATTCGAGATCATCCAGAAAATGGTAGGGAACTTAACAAGAAATCACTTTGGAATGAAGTACCCAGACTTACCTAGGCAATATGCCTTGGGGGCTTGACAGTGGGAAAGTATGTTCAAGACAACGTCCTGAGCACAAGAGGAGAAGCTCACTACTTGTTGTCGTAGCTTTGATGGAGAACTCCCGCTACCGACTCTGCTCCGTTGCCTCCTGAGGCCTTAGAGAGAAAGAGACGAGACTGCCACTAACTTCCATCGTCGGTGGAGAAGAGAGAGGCTCCTGCTTCGTCGAACGACAGAGACGCGAATGCGCTTCCCTAAAAATTAACCCGTTCGGATCGGATGGAAAAGGAGAGCTGCGGTTTCTAAAACCGATTGGTTTTTGCGACTCCTAAGGAAGGGGCACCTATGGAAATATAAAGAAACGCGTGGGTCCGGGCGTCGGTTAAGGAAGGAAATCGTGGAAGGGGGATAATCATTTAATTTACGGTTTTAATTTGATTATTGTTGTGAATCAAAGTAAACTCCTTATTTTCAAACTACCACTGTATTACCAAAGTAAATTTACGAGATTAATGTCCCCGCGAATCTCTAAATTGCGTCGAAAAGTTTTATGCTAACTTTGTTTAAATAATAATTAGCGTGCAACAACTAATCACAATATTTCGTACCTCGACATGATGTCTGTTCGATCAATTTCGCTCATGGTCGGACCTTGCAATTTACGATTATTTTTGTATTAATAATTATGAATGTTACATAATTTTGCTTCTATAAAGGATCATGGCACAACTATCTATTTCTTATGTTTTCGAGCCGTCAAAAAGTAATTTACAGATATAAAATAGCCTCTCGCAGATCATTTATTAGAGGTGGTACCAACAAATCAACATCATGATATCTTGAAACATGCACATGCCTTTTTATTGTTTTAGAGGATTCCCTTTCTTGGGATCTTCTTTAGTATTTCAAAATACAAAGAACTGTTTAATCGTGATGAACCTTGTGATTGTTAAATCCATTCTATTGACATCCTTTTCTTTTGTTAGCTTTCTCTTTATATGCCCTAGGGTTGCGTACTACGGTTAACAATTTGGAAGCACAATATTACTTAGGGGGTCCTGCTGCACATCCCCCTACTCCTGCACGACCTCCTACACCTCCACCACCAGTACCCCAACTAGCACATCAAGATAATAAGAATCCCCCTAGGTGGGATGCCAGTATTAAACTAGATGTTGGGGATTTTGAGGGCACACTAGAGCCTGAGGTGTGTCTTGATTGGTGCGAGCGATTCCTCAGCTGGAAGCGCACACCTGCCCACCAGCAGGTGGAGTATGCTACCCTGAAGCTGAATGGCCCCACACTCACATGGTGGGGGCAAGTCGAGCGGATGCGATACACTATGGGACAACCACCTATCACTACTTGGGTTGAGTTCAAAGCTCAACTCAAGAAGAGGTACGTCCCCGCAGATTTCATGCAGACCTTGTATCGTAGGTATCACAACCTACGACAAGACAAACAAACTATCGACGAGTACACGAATGAGTTCTTAGTCTTCCAGTCACGCTTAGATCTGAATGAGGAAGATCACATGGTTGTGGCTCGTTATCTGAATGAGCTACAGTACACTATACGAGACCAGTTAGAACTTCATGATTTTCGGGACCTTGGAGAGATCTCCAGCCGAGCACGTCGAGTGGAGTCCCTCCAGGAGAGGACATCTGGTCAGAGGTCTACTGATGGACCTAGGTCTACTGATAGACCCACTTCGAGCACCACCACTACTACACCCACATCTGCTACTACTGATTCCCCACCTCTTGCCATTACTGGAGCCCCGACTCTTCACCCTGACCCGTCCCGGGGTAAGGAGCCCATGGGAGCCCGACCCCACACTGGAGTGTTTCGATGCTTCAAGTGTATGAAGGCTGAGCACAAATCTTCTGAGGGCCCGCGACGCCAGTTCGTTGCAGTGATTGAATCCACCACCGGGGGTGAACCCGAGTATGGGGGCTTCCTTTGTGACCCCCAGCCTGAGCCCCTGCCCGAGACTGATAGTGTCGTCGAGGTCGAGAGAGAGCAAGCAGAGCACCTAGTTTGTGCTCTTCACTCTAGTTTGATTACCTCTGGCGAGTCCACTGAGCATGATTCTCAAAGAAAGGAAATTTTCCGCACTACCGCCCGTATTTGGAAGCATTTATGTTCCATTATTATTGATAGCGGCAGTATGAAAAACTACGTGTCTCAGCGAATGGTAGAAAATTTAGGACTTGTGACACACCCCTTAGAGCAGTCGTACCATTTATCTGGGGTTAGTAGTCCGTTGACTATACCCATTACTCTTCATTGTCTGGTAGAGTTCTCTATCGGGGACATGTATCGTGATTCAGTGTTATGTGATGTAGTCCCCATCAATGTCTGCCACATACTTCTAGGATGACCATGACAGTATGACAAACATGTCCTGCATGATGATGTGAGAAACTCCAATTCTTTTGATCATCATGGGCGCAAGATTATTCTTCTTCCCCAGAAGAATGGTCTTGTTCATAGAGCACTTGGGAGGACCTCACAAGCCTCTACTTCGTCGACCTTAGTCTCTACTACGCCACTCTTATTTAGTGCCACGCTTCGGCCTGGGCCCTTGCTCCAGGAAGTGGCCTCTGATTTCCGAGAGTCATCTATTTTGGGTGCTCTGTAAGCAGCACCTTTTATTGACTTCGTATTCGACGAGCACGCGTTTAGTCCACATCGTTTTTTCTTGGTGGCAGTCGAGCACATTGAGGCACCTCATCTCAATCGTTTGATGTTTGAGAGTTTTAGGTTGAGTCGTACGAGGAGAGTTGAGATGACCCATAGATTTTATACTCATCGGGACACCCATTTCCATGAGTTTTTGTGGAAGATCTTGATGAAAATATTTGGGATCTGTTTAAAATTTTGTGACTCGAGTGAGATTTCATCGGGTGAAATCAAAGCGATGGACGATCCCCGTCTAGCGGACGATCGTGAGTGTCTACCATGCAAGAGTATATTGCGTCATGAATTATTGGTTCCATGGCTTGCTTCCGTTTGTTTCACGCTCTCCCTCCCACTACTTGTTTGCTACACACACACCCCTGTCATCTTCTGAAAGCTTTGATAATTACTGTTTATTTAAATATTTGACATGAAATTTTGACTAATGGATTGCGAGCTTTTGGGATGAGAGGTTACTTGCAGGTTTTGGGTCGCAGCCATGACATCAACAGGTTTTGCAGCATCTCTCCGAACGACGCTTGGATTTTCTACTTGCAGGTCGCATCGAGTCTCGTCGGGGTCGAGCTCTTTCAATCTCAGGAGAATTGATGCAACCCGCGTCACATCTTTATTTTTATTTGTAACTGTTTTATTTGTGTAGCGCATGTTGTGGCCATTTGGTTTATTTTGTCGTGTTGAGTTGCACGCGCACGGTATTAACGCTTTTGTGTAATTTTATTTGGCTCGTTGGTGTGACCGACCAACGAGATCTTAAATGCATAGGTCCAGTATTTAGGGGATAGGTTAGCTTAGGGCAAACTTTAATTTATTTAACTATTTTAATTTAAATATTTATAAGTAATGAAGACACCCCTTTTGAATGAGCCCAACCAGCCCACTCCCCAATAGTCGGCCAATAACACGTGTTAACCCTAAATTTCGGCTATAAAAGGAAATCCTCCTCCCTCTTATGACTCAGGCTGGAATTGAACGAGCAGAGAACAAATCGTCTTTGTTATCGTTCCCCAGCGTTGACCCTAACTCCCGAAGCTCGCAGAATCGCAGTGAAGCCGCCGCTTGATGCCACCTCCTCCAGCGTTCACCTCCTCCGACGGCAACCTCCGACCGAGCCTCGCCTCCTTTGCCTGAAGTCGCGTCGGCCTGCGGACGTCTTTCCCCGACGGAAATCTTCTGGAGAAGCTCTGATGGCCGCCGCCTCTACTACCCGAAGCCACCTCCCGTTCTCTTCTTCTCCAACGCCGTCGAGCTCGCCGGAGCTTCTCTAGGCTCCAGCGACCACGCCTGCTTCCCCTTTCGCCGGAGTCTGTGAAGCCTGCACTCGCCCCTGCTGCCTGAAGCCCGACGACCTCCATTTCTGCTGCCAGATCCCTTCCAGGGCACAACCAGATCCCCTCCACACTCCCACCAGTCAGCCACTACCTTCCAGGAGATCCGTTAGCCGTTGCCACCTCTACCCTGGGTATACCTCACCCTTCTTATCACAAGAAGAGTAATCTAATATTTGTTGTGAACTCCAAAATAAGGCACACCAAGTATGAATGTTGGTGTTGTGGAAAAATTGGTCACTTTGCCATTAACTGTTGGTTCAACCCAACTGTTTTAAGGGAAACCACTGACAAGTCAGCATCCATACTTGGACTAGTCCATAATACACCTCAGATTGGTCAAAAGCTGAAGCAGATTGTCAATGCTAACATGAATTTAGGATCCAACAAGATTTTAGTACCTAAGAAGAAATGATTTTTTTTACAGGTATGACCAAATGCCAACAACACTCCTATCTGGTACTTGGACACCGGATGTTCCATGCACATGACTGGAACAAGAAGCCTGTTGACAGAATATTCCTCAGTAGAAGATTGACCAAAAGTCTTTTTTGGAGGATCTGACAGTGAAAAGACTAAAGAATATGATAAGATCTCCAATGACATAATAATTATCACAAGGGTAGCTTATGTAGAAGAATTGTAACACAATCTGATCAACATAAGTCAACTATGTGATCTTGACTATGTGATTGTTTTTCACAAGGATGAGTGTCTGATTAAGAAATCTGAAGAAATCATATTAACTGATACTAGTAGTGGAAATATTTATTGTTTAAATTTCTTATGTGCAGTTTCAGATTTTTCTGTCTTATTGATGAGAATAGCGCATTTCTTTGTGTGTGACATGAGAAATTGACTCACATCAACTATATGACATCAATAAGCTCTTATCAGAAAATTTGGTTAGAGCTGACCCTAAGTGGAAGTGTGTTCAGGAAAGCCCTTGTTAGGCATACCAAATGGGCTAGCAAACAAAAGTTTCATTCAAACCAATTGGGGTTAAGGACTCCACTAGATGTTTACACTTGCTGCACATGGATCTGTTTGGTCATATGTTAATTCACAGCTTAGGAGGAAAAGTTTATACCTTTGTGATTGTTGATGATTTCTCTAGGTTCATATGAGTGTCTTTCTTAAACAAAAGTCTGATACTCTAGAAATATTCACCAACTTTGTCAGACAAATTCACGAATGGATCCGTTGCGAGATTCGTAAAGCCACAAGCACATCACAAGCAATAATTTATGGATAGCGGAAATTTAAAATAGCGAGAATGTAATGGCAAGCTCATGATTATTTAGTGAAAATGCATGCAATTAAACTGATAGTGAGGAACATAGCTACAGATTGATTATGCAGGGTCTGAACCGGTCCAGCTTCAATTATCAGGGGGTTGATGGAGCGACGCCTATTGGTTGACGGGAGACTCACGTCGATGTAGACGTCAACCATCAAGAAAGAGGTCGACGACGTAGAAGACGAGGAAGTCGGTACTGGATGCCGCCCAGGCTGTCAGGTGGAGTTCCGATGTCGACGACGAGTGGGGGCGGCACTCCGTCGGTGGGTGTTGATGATGTAGGGGCTGCGGCCACACCTGGACTAGAGTTCGTCGGAGATGGATGGGCTAAACCAACGACGCAGTTGCGGTGGTGGTAGCAGAGAGCTTTGGCCGACAACTCAGAGAAACAGTTAGTGTTTCTCTGAAAATCCGGCCCTCTTTTTTGGCTTCTTCTCCTTGTCCTTTATAGCAGTGACAAGGGCTTTACTTCCTCTTCAAGGCAAGAGTTTATTTCCAAAATAAATGTCCAAACAAGGATTGCATTAATTGTCTAACATAATTTCTTACTTTATTTCTCCAATTAGTGATTACAAATATTTGTTTCCTAAACAGGAATTGTTTAAAGATATTTTCTTGTTTTATTTTCTCAAATAGGGATTCCAAATATTTGTTGCCTAATGAAGATTTGAACTTTGTCCCATTTAGATTTGTGCATCCCTAAATATTTTAAGCTTGCCTTTCTAACTACCTAAATATTACCGGACTTTTTTATTTAAGATCTCATCGGACGGTTAACCCGAAGAGTCGAATAATTTCAAAATGAAAATGCACAAAAAAAATACATGCTCATAAATAAAGGCTGAAAAAATGTAATTTTTAGGATGCGACAAAGGATGCATCAAGTTTTATCATTTTGAGTCAAAATCTTTGTTTCTTTTTTTGTAATTGTTGGATCCTTGTTGGATCTGAGTTTGCTGTAGGATTCTATTGAGAATCTGAGTTGTAGGATCTGTTGATAAGATTTGAGTGTAGATCTCTGGTTGTAGAGAGTGAGGTAGAACCGTGTTTGGTCTGAGTGTAGGATCTTGTGATAAAAGATCTGAGTGGTATGACCTTTTGTTGATGGTTTGAGGTAGGTGATTGCGGTTCTTGAGTTGTAAGATCTTTTGATCTAAGATAGTTTGGACAAGTTGACCTAAGCTAGCACTCTGCTAGATAGGTGAATGGGGAAAGTGAATGTACCCATAATTGAGAAACCACTATATATCGTGGTGTACTGTGCTTTGCTTGTGCTTATTTCTTATTCTGCTATCCTTAACCAAAAAAAAATCTAAAGAAAGCATAAAATCAGTAAAATACATATTCACCCCCCTCTAGGTGATTAGCAACAGTCCTCTCCAAAGAGAAATCCTAGACTATGATTCCAAAGTCAAAAATTATAACTAGCTCTACTCCCATTTATATAGTAGGGGTAAAATGTACCATGTCTTGTAGACAAAACTTAACTAGTAGTAGACAAGCATATACGTTTCAAGAAGCCCTTCTTAAATCTTTTTTTCCTCTTCATTTCTCCTGTGACACTGTGAGAGAGGGTATTAGCTGTTTTTCCTTACCTCTCTCCATTCTTCTTTCTTTCTTTGTTTTTTTAGTTGAATGTTATACAATGCATACATATTGTTTTTTTCCCCCAAAATAATGTTTCCAATGATTAGTTTAAAGAGTCCTACATCATTTTCTTAAAAAATTGACAACCGGGGTGGTATTTACCATCAATTGACATTTTATTAGGGTACCATGTTGGTTTACAACAACCTGAAATCTGAACTAATCATGTTTAATTTTCCTTGTTCTCCCTTTACTTTCGTTTGGGAGGGAACCTTGGTGCACCAATTAAGGTGTTATTGTGGGACCATAAAGTCACGGGTTTGAGTCTTGGAGGCAGCCTCTTGCAAAAATACAGGGTAAGGCTTGCCTACATTTCACCCTTGTGGTGGGATCCTTCCCTGAATCCTCGCTATGCGGGGATGCTTTGTGCACCAAGCTGCCTTTTTTCTCTTTACTTCTGTTTATTGCCATCACATTCTTCATTTTCAACGTACTTCATAGTTAGTTTGAGAATTTATCTTCTCGTATTTTTGAGTTGGCATTATTTTATTGCTTATATGGGACATCTCTTTGATATGCACAGTATTCTTTCTTTATGAATAAAATGTTTGTCTTTTTTGTAAATATGGTATATTGTTGAAATAGGCCCATGAATCACATTAGTTGGTAATTTTTTTTCCAAATCTTTTTAATATTTTCTTAACTTTAGTTTGCAAGCATCTATTCAGTTTGTTTATTCTTCTAATTGTTACAGATTGATTCAAGTATTGTTGACGTAGTTCGTGTATCCTATCGTCTCCTACTTTTGGAACCTAAAGTTTTTTCTGAACTATGGGATTGGTCTACTTTTTTGGATCTAGTGCAATATATTTATTCCTCAAGAATGCAAACAGTAGGTCCAGTATTTACAAATTTATTAGACACTAGGTGGTGCGTGATGCAGATACTGTCAGTTACTATGAAATACAGCGATAGAGTTATTCTCAATGGTTTGAGTGCGGAGGAAGCTTTTTTGTGCTTACTTCGGTTAGTCATATTTACATTACTCTGAAAATCTTTCTTTTTACAAGTTGACCCTGGATGCTCACTTATTGCCGTAATTTTCCCCTTCACAACTTGCAGTTGGGAAGAGTTTTGTCAGGACACTTCAGTAGAAAAAGCTGGGTGCTACCTAAAAGATTCTGAAGTGAAAGCTGAAACTTATACGATAGAACCAGTAAACTTTATCAGTATATTGAATCTTTTGAGAACTGTTCATATTCTTTTGACAGTGGCTCTCCGAAGAAACACAAGAATAAGTTTTTTTGGTATGAGATTTAAATCAATTTAAATTTAAAAATGACAATCCTTCTTGGTTTTGCAACATTCAAAAACATTTACTGTTTCTTTTTCTTGTTCTTATACATCAGCAGTGGAAAACAATCCTTGGCTGGGAAATTTTTCCTGACAACTGCTGCAAAAAGGAGCTTCGAGTCAGTTTTGATGGCAGTGAGTCAGAAATGGCCTGTACTACTTTATGGTCCCGCTGGTTCAGGAAAAACTGCCTTGATAAATGAGCTTGCCTTTAGAAGCGGAAGTAGAGGTAGATTTTTTAATGTAGTTTTCTAAGCATTAATATTGAAGATGTTCCAATAGCCATACTATTAACTTGGTATTAAAATTTTGAATTGTTTAATTTTGTATTATAAAGAATGTATATGTGTGTATGTATTTTTGGTTGTGTTTGTCCACTTCAGTGAAACACAGCTTCACTTTCCTATTATTTGGTTGCGAAACTCTAAATAGAGCAAGACTGACAATTTTGCCATGCATCATTTCATATTATGCATGATTATGCATTCTCCCTGCACCCCCCAGATGAACTTCAATACTCCATCTTCCAAAACAGATCAACAGATCTCCTTTTGAAGCTCCGAACATCTTCATTTACAAACTGAATCAATACATCTAGATAAGCTGTGTGTGTGTGTGGAGATTAAACGGAGTCCCTTTTTATGCCTTTTAGAAAGATTGGGAGAGAGAAGACATAATGTGGGGACCACACACTTATGTTTAGTGTATACACAGCACTTTTTTGAAGAATATTTTCTGTTTATGTCTCCAGTTTTATTTATTCATGTGGATGAACAAATGGATTGCAAATCACTTATTGGAAGCTACATCAGCTCAGATCAGCCTGGTGAATTTAAATGGCAACCTGGATCTCGCACACAGGTATTATTGTTGGTGTTTTATCTTCAATATCTTTACAGATTATTGTCCTTACGCCTTCTAAAATCGGGCAGGCTCTTTTGGGTGGGCTTTGGGTAGTGTTTGAAGAGATAGACAAAGCACCTAATGAGTTGCAGTCTATTATACTACCTTTGTTGGAAGGCTCAAGTTCGTTTGTTACAGGGCATGGAGAGGTATTACTTTGCCCTTGTCGATTTTTAACTTTTAATGATGAAACCTATTTGTTTGACTATGATATGATTCCCCCATTTCAAATGTTATGCATAATTGCATTCTTGATGTTGACACATTTAGGTTTTGTAGGGAGACGAATGTGACATTGGAGCGTTGACATTGTGAAATTGTGATAGTAAACGCATTGGTGCCTATTTACAGGTGTTTGGAACGTTGGGGACAATTTTTTGACACATTCCATTTACTGTGGTCTGGGCATTCATGACCACTACAACTTACCAAAACTGCATGACTGTGGTGATATTTTGGTCTAAAATGTCATTTGTTAAAAATTAGCATTTGTAACTGTATCTATCCAACTTTGCCTTCATTTTTAGAACTACGTTCATAATATCTACCACATTGAAACTGCTCTCTCAAGCAGGGCCTTAGTGATGTTTAAATTTTGATAATTGCTGATTTTAAATAATGGTACTTGGATATGCTTTCTTTCACGAGAAACATGCATAAAAATGATTGTTATGTTTTTGAAAAATGTTCGGTGATCTTTAACTTGAATATGTTAGTATAGTTGCCGTACCTATCGAAGCACTTGCACCTTGTCTTAGTCACTTGCGATGCACAAACTAATGCATTCCAGTGCGGCGACATGGTTGGGAGCTGGAGGTGGTCGAATGGAGTTAAGCGGGAGAGTAAAATGAGGGGTTGTTTCGTTATTGGTAGCAAGGTTAAATATGTAATTCCACAGCTGAGACAAATTATTAGGGCTGCTGGTAAGGGGTATCATTTTCTTATGCATCTTGGAGTCTTTTAGTGTCGTTACTGAGTTCTAAGCATTGTGGCGGGGGAAAACTGCTTTCTTTGTTATGTCGACCATCAGTTCAAATGTTCTCATCTCTTAGGATTGATTGATCTTGTGTTTGCTTATCAGCTCCTATCCATATATCTGTTGTTTTTCTTGAATGCTAATCTAGTTCTGATGTTTACAAAAGTATGTGATCCTTCTTTTGTGTGGTGAATATGTTATCAAGATATTCGGATGGTAACCCAAACTAGCACCCTACACATTCTAGGACAATCTATGTATATGAGAGTTTTAGAGTGCCCTGGTGGTGCTGCTGCTTATCTGATGAACTTCCTCGTTATTTTATATTAAGCAAATTTTAAACCATTTATGTTTGTTTTCTCCTTATGGAAGGGGAGTATGTTACTCGAATGTTATCTTCTTTCAATTGCAAATTTTTTTCTTAATGTTTTTTAGAATACTAGATTGTCTAAATGTTTTTTGATGGATATACTGCAATATAGTATAATTAATACTAAAATGACATTATTTTTAAACTTAAAATTGATAATAAAAACATCTTATACTAATTATATGGATGGTAAGCCTTTTAAACTTACTCATATCTCTTATTGGTTGATCTAGATGTATTTGTACCTTTTGTGTTGGATATTGCTTGATTGCAAGATATTGCATTGATTGCATATAATCTTTGTATTGCATATAATTTTTGTATTGATTACGTTATTTGTTTCCTAAATAGATCGATTCCTATTTAGGAAATATGAGAGCACACGGATCAGTGACGTGTCATATCGTTGTATTTGTATAAATACCCCCATGTGGATGAATAAACTCAATTAACTTTTCTCCTCCAACATGGTATCAGAGTCTTAGGGCTAAAATATCTCTCCCGTACGTTTTTTCCTCCTTTCTCCCGCACGAACAACCCGCCGACCTCCGCCCGCAACTCCGCCGACCTCCGCGAGCAACTCCCGACCCGCTGGCTCCGGCGGCCCCTAGTCCCACCTAGCCTCGACCGATCCCCCCTCCCACTCCTCCGCCGCACCCCACAACCGCCTCCAGACGTTGTACGCACGCCGCGCCTCCCGCGCCAGCGCCTGTCGGGCTTCGGCCCTCTTCCAGCGGCCCCTCGGCCACCGCCAGTACGTCCGACCCCTGTCCTACGTCGTCTCGTTGATACCGCACATGCGGTGCTCCTCCTAATGTCCTTTCCGGTGCCTACACCATTTTTTTGGTTCCTTCCTCTTTCTATGAGGCCGACCTAGTTTTTATCTAGGCTGCTCTTTGCTCTCCCGGGGGATCTTGCTTTGTATGCTTGCTCACCATGGCCGGGACCAACGACTCTCCTACCGAATCTTCCACCACCAGTACACCCCCAACTACCGTGACGTCCAGCGGCTTCCCTCGCCCGGGACATGACCACAATACGCCTCAAATCACGACGATTCGTCTGGATGATACCAACTATCTCCCGTGGTCTCGGGCTATTACTCTTGCTTTGAAGAGCAGGCGGCTGTTTGGATATGTCATGGGCACTACACCCATACCTCGTTCAGATTCCCCAGATTGGGTGCAATGGGAATCGAAGAACTCCCTCGTCATGTCTTGGCTGGCTAACTCCATGGTCGACTCCATCGCTCGCAACTATCTCTTTCTGGATACGGCTGCGGACATTTGGCGAAGGGCGGAAACTACCTACTCCTGTCGCGGCAACGCGGCCCAGATCTTTCAGCTACGACGCAAGATCTTCCTTCTTCGCCAAGGAGATCGCCCTCCGTCTGCCTACTACCTCGAGTTCACCCAGCTATATCAGGAGTACGATCACTTTGACTCCATTACTTTGGCATCGCCTGAGGATGAGCTCCTGGTTCGCGCACGGGAAGATCGCAACCGAGTTTTCGAGTTTCTTCATGGGCTACATAGGGACTTTGACCAAATCAGTGTGCAGATACTTGGCCGCTCACCCTTACCCTCTCTTCCAGAGGTTTTCAGTCTCGTTCAGCCGGAATTTGATCGGAGACAAACTTGGACTCCTGAGCCTCCTCCAGATGGTTCGGCCTTGACGGCCCCGGTTGGGCTACGCGTGGCTCGTGATTCTCGGCCGAAGTCCACTGACAAGGATCACCTCCTCTGTGACTATTGCGGGAAGAACCGTCATACACGGGAGACTTGCTTTCGGCTTCATGGGTTCCCTACACCCCGTGGCGGCTCTTCCTCTCGTGGCGGTCGCGGTCCTGGTCGCACTTCGGGTCGCTCTACCCAGCCTCTCTCTGCGCACCTGTCTGATGTTTTCGACGAACCACAGCTTCCGACAACTCCCACATTGACTCCGACGCCTGATGAGGTCCTTGCTTTCCGACGCCTGATGCAGGGCCCATCACTAGAGCCACATGCCTCTTCGTCCTCATATGCCCATCAGGGGCCTTCCTGTAACACCCCTTCCCAGTATTACAGAAATCAGCCGTCCGGCCGGGTCAGCGATATAAAGAAAACTAGGAAGCAGTATTAAAACTAGTAGCAGCAGGTAATAAAAGTCCAAACTAAACAGATTTAATACTTACAGCGGGAGTAAAAATTAAACTAAGGTTAACCACATACCTGATGTCTGGATTCACAGAGCCACTAAACAAGAATGAGACTGCATTAACTGAAAATCTGAACTATCAAAATAAGTCTGATACAAGATATATAAAATATTAATGAGTTAC
The DNA here is from genome assembly GCA_039583875.1 of Platanthera guangdongensis. Lineage (NCBI taxonomy): Eukaryota > Viridiplantae > Streptophyta > Magnoliopsida > Asparagales > Orchidaceae > Platanthera > Platanthera guangdongensis. Next base: position 4,944,474 of record CM077157.1, on the reverse strand, counting down.
ACTGTCCACAACTACAAGTACATGCTGAAATGGAGTAAACTGAAAATAGTAAAAGTACTACACTCGGACACCACCATGACGCTCATCCTAGACGTAGTTTCCCACCTGGGTCACCTGAAAAACAATGCCCACGAAGGGTCAGAGTAAAGAAAAACAATTCCCCTTAGTGACACTAAAATAGATTTACATATGAATGCATGCATGTCTTTAAAACTAGTCTCGTGCACTGAAAACATTTCATGATATATGATATGCATGCTTATCCTATACTTACTGGTGAACACTATAATTCTATACTCATGACTTTCCGTTCATTTACCCAAGTCCTGACGTTCACTAACTAGTGTACTGTCTCACGTCAAGTCTGTACTTGAGTTCTAGGTGGCTTCTAGCCTACACGTTTACTGGGAAGGCTCTAGGCAGAGTAGCTCCTAACGCGCAACATCTGAAACTGACGACCCGAGACCATCTGACGAACTCAATTGTTCTAGTGCCACGCGGACACGGTCTCGAATCTACTAACTGTCTCAAAGGAGAGTCAACTCCCAAGACTGTAACTCATATGATACCATATGCCCTATGAGGATGATAGTGCGCCTCTACCAAGCACGAAAAGACTGGTGTGCTACTGACCTTTTTGGTCTGACGCTACTCTGCATGGGATATCTTTTCTGGTGTACTACTGGGCGACCCTTGACTTTCTCGTAGTCAACTTGAAAGGATCTTCGCATTCTTAATTGGACAATCTCCAAACTTACGTACACATGTGAAGTTTCGTACTTAACTAACCGTTCACGATTTTACTAACGTGGTTATGTAACAAGACGTTATCATACGCGTTTCCACAATTATTTTCCTACTGTCACACTTTTCTATGCATGCTATGATGTTTGTACGAAACCTACTCATGCGTATAAAATATCATTACTTGATATGTCTAACTAAAAAGAATTAGGATTTCCTTACAGTGGTGCTGCGACGTTCGTATACTCGGCGCGGCGACATTTTCTCTTTCAAAGTAATCCTACTGCTGGGGACCTTCAAAACGCTGCCCCGACCCCGCCAAAATCCTGCAATTTACTGTAACCCTAATTTCAGAATTTCCCCTCTACGATATTCTCATGGAAAAATTTATAAATAACTAGGGTTACAAAATTTATGCGTTAAACTTCAAGTATTACCTTTAAGTATAGCGTTTGGGGCTCCCAATGCGTTCCACACAAAATCCGTAGTGAACCACGAACAACAAAACCTAGGATAAGACAATCAAAACGAAAACCTAGGTTAAAATAGTTTCCAAATCAAAGGAAATCCAAGCAGAAAACAAGAAAAAGGAAGAGATCGAACTCACCGGAACCAAAACGTTCACTTCCACCGGTTAGGGTTGAATCCGGCACTTCCACGGCTAAGGAAGGAAAAGGAATGCCCACCGGTGCTCGTAGAGGAGGGAGGAGTGGTCGGAGATGGTTTCCGGAGAGGGATCGGACGCCGAATAGGGCTTGCGGGAGGCGCGGCTTCGATCGCTGCGGGAGACGGACGGGCGCGTGCGATCTGCTTGCGGGATACGGGCTGCGGTTCCCGTGAGAAAAAAAATAGGGTTGTGCGGGATTTGGCTTGCGGTTTTATGTATAAACCGCATGAGAGAGAGGGGGGAAAATGCTATTGGCACCCCAAGGTTATTTTCTTACACAATAACTTCATTCTCACTGCGCGCCACTAAAAGAACGCGTCACACACTAAAATTTATGCACTTAACGAACTAATGGTCGCTATCAAAAGGAAAAGTAACATTATACCTTGTCAACGCGCCGCCTCGATCAAAAATTCGTCGCGACCTTCCCCTACAATTTTAAATAAAAACGCGTCAGATCTATGGATGTTACAAATCTCCCCTCCTAACAAAAATTTTCGTCCTCGAAAATTGTAATCATACCTGAATCGAAGAGAAAAGAATAGTCTGCATTGCTCTTAAGTTCAACCTCACGCTCCCAAGTATACTCTGGCCTGCCACAGTTCATCCAAAGGACTTTGACCATGCGAATCTCTCTATTTCTGAGCTTCTGTATCCTTGAATCCACTATTTTGACTGGTCTAACCCCAAAACTAAGATCCGTCTCAATTGGTGCTTCCTCGGTGCTGATGATCTGACTAGGATCTCTGACTGCTCTCCTCAGATAAGAGACGTGAAATACATCATGTACACCACTCATTTCCTCAAGTAAGGCCAATCTGTAAGCAACCTCACCAATTCTTTCCAGCACCTCAAAAGGACCAACGAATCTGGGGCTCAGCTTTTTCATCCGCTTTATTCTAGAAACTCCTCTGACTGGTCTGACCTTCAGATAAACGTAGTCTCCAACACTGAACTCTACTGACCTGTGCTTCTGATCATGATACTTGGCCTGGCGATCCTGAGCTGTCTTCATACGCTCCTGAATAAGCTTGATCCTATCAGTGGTCTTATCAATCAATGACTCCCTGATTGTGGATCTCTCTTCACTTTCAGCCCAACATAACGGTGTCCGACAACGTCTGCCATAGAGGGCCTCGAACGGTGCCATACCAATACTTGACTGAAAACTATTGTTGTAGGAGAACTTCACTAGTGTAACATATTTCTCTCACTTTCCTCCAAAATCCAAAATGCACATCCGTAGCAAATCCTCCAAAGTCCTATTAGTGCGCTCAGTCTGTCCATCTGTCTGGGGATGGAATGCGGTGCTGAAATGTAACCTGGTACCCAACCGCTCCTGTACGTAACGCCACTCCCTGGAGGTGAATCTGCCGTCTCGGTCTGAAACTATAGTCCTGGGAATACCGTGAAGCCGAACTATCTCGTCCAAATATAACTGTGCCAGCTTCGGACCTTGATCCGTCTTCCTAAGAGGAATGAAATGGGCGACCTTAGAAAGTCGATCAACTATAACTCACAAGGAATCATTCCCACTCTGCGATCTCGGCAAACCATGAATGAAATCCATGGATATATCTTCGAATGTCCACTCAGGAATGGGAAGTGGCTGCAACTTGCCTCCAGGCCTCTGACACTCGGCCTTAACCAACTTGCACGTCTCACACTTCCCTACGTAATCTGCAACATCTCTCTTCAAGCCTGGCCACCAGACTAGCTTCTTGAGATCTGCATACATCTTCGTGCTACCCGGATGTATAGAATATCTGGAATTGTGTGCCTCAAATAAAATATCCTCGCGAAGGTGACTAACATCGGGGATACACACCCTGTCATCAAACAACAATAAATCATCCTGAACAATGAATCCCTCCTTCTGTCCTGACTGCACTGAGCTCCAAATCTCTGCCATCTTTGGATCCAACGGTAGAGCTGTCCTGATTCTGTCCTTGATATCGCAGGTAATCTCCATCCAATTCAACCTTGCAGAACCAAAACTACTGCGTGGCACAACGGTGATATCCAGTCTCTCCAGCTCTCGCACTAACTCCTGCTGCTGAGTGAGGAGAAAGAAACATGAACCTCTACGGCTAAGGGCATCAGCTACAACGTTCGCCTTTCCTGGATGGTACTGAATGTCTACGTCGTAGTCTGATAGAAACTCTAACCATCTGCGCTGCCTCAAATTGAGCTCTCGCTGATCAAAGATATACTTGAGGCTCTTATGATCAGTGAAGATCTCACAACGAACACCATAGAGATAGTGCCTCCAAATCTTCAGAGCATGTATGACTGCTGCAAGCTCCAAGTCATGCACTGGGTAGTTCCTCTCATGAACCTTTAATTGTCTCGAGGAATAGGCTACGACCTTTCCCTGCTGCATGAGAACACATCCCAAACCCTGACCTGATGCATCACTGTAGATCTGAAACCCGTCAGGCCCTGATGGTAAACTCAAAATCGATGCGGTCATCAACCAGCCCTTCAAGTCCTCAAAAGCCAACTCACACTCAATTGTCCAATCCAAGCCCTTACCCTTCCTGGTGAGGGAAGTCAGTGGTAAGGCTATCTTCGAAAAATCTCTGATGAATCTCCTGTAGTAACCAGCAAGACCCAAAAAGCTACGAACCTCTGAAACTGTCGTCGGCCTTGGCCAACTCTTAATGACCTCTATCTTCTTCGGATCAACACTAACTCCTTTCTAACTGATGATGTGGCCTAAGAATGCAATCTCTGAAAGCCAAAACTCGCACTTTGAAAACTTGACAAACAACTGATTCTTTCTGAGTGTGCCCAAAACAATCCTGAGATGTGCTGCATGATCTTCTACACTCTTAGAGAACACCAAGATGTCATCTATAAAGATAATGACAAAACGATCCAAGTACTCCCGAAATACCATGTTCATCAGGTCCATAAATACTGAAGGGGCATTGGTCAGCCCAAACGGCATGACCACGAACTCGAAGTGTCCATATCTGGTGCTGAAAGCCGTCTTCTGAATATCCAAGTCACGATTCTTTAACTGGTGATAGCCTGACCTCAGATCTAACTTGGAGAAAGTGTTCGATCCCACCAACTGGTCGAACAAATCATCAATCCTGGGAATCAGGTACTTGTTCTTTACTGTTAGCTTGTTCAACTCACGGTAGTCTATGCACAGTCTCAGACTACCATCCTTCTTCTTCACAAAAAGCACTGGAGCACTCCATGGTGAAGTGCTGGGGCGTATAAACCCCAAATCAAGTAACTCCTGCAACTTACTCTTTAACTCTGCTAGTTCCCTTGGAGCCATCCGATAGGGAGATTTGGCTACTGGCGTAGCCCCAGGCTGCAAGTCTATCGGGAACTCAATCTCTCTATCTGGAGGGGCACCAGGGAGCTCTTCCGGAAAAACATCGGGGAACTCCTGCACCACTGATACCTCTGACAAGTCAACCTTATTCTCTGCATTCATCAGTACTACAAAGGTTTCACAAACCTTACTGATGCACCTTCTCGCTTGGACTGCAGATATAATCATTTTCACTACTCCCTTCAAGCCCTGAAAAGAAAAAGAAGTCTGATTGGGGCTATCAAACTGTATCTGCTTCGCCCTACAGTCAATCCTGGCGTTGACTGCCGAAAGCCAGTCCATTCCAAAAATCAGGTCGAATCCTGCAATAGGTAGCTGCAAAGCTTCCACAATAATCTCGGTGTCACCAAACTGCACCGGTACCCTGCACCTATCTCTGGTCTACAGAAGGGATCCATTCGGCATCATAACATCCAGCGCTACAGTCTCTGAGAATACTTATAAATTCAACTTACGCACTAGAGATTCTGCGATAAACGAGTGCGAGGCACCCGTATCAAACAGAATCTTAGAGGGTAAATTACAAATCATAAGAATGCCTACATGAATGATTTTCAAAAAGAAAAGAGTGTCACTACGGAGGATTAAAATAAACTTATCAGACAAAGTAAACACTTACCTGTCACTACATCCTCCTGCTCCTTAGCCTCCTGTTGACCAAGCCCATAAGCTCTGGGCTGCACCAAATCTCGACCCTGTTGTGGTCTTCCATCAGTAATCATCAACGCTTTGCCCTTATCTGCTCTGCTAGGGCCTCCAATCTCATACTTCGACTGCAGGAACAAAATACATTTATCATCTACCGAAAATTTATAAATGTACAAAATACATCAAAGTTGATTACCTGATTCGAACCACCTTCCTGACAGAAACGAGCAATGTGTCCAGGTTGACGACACTTGTAACACACGCCCGCACTGGTCAAACACTCTCCTGGATGACGACGCTGACACTTGGGACAAAGGGGGTAGTCCCTGCTCCTGTCACCAGATTGACCATACTTCCTCGCATCAGGCTTCTGCTTCTTGTTCCAGTTCTTCCCCTGATCATTCCTGCTCTGCTACGACTGATGCGAATCCTGAGATCGCTTTGCACGGAAATTACTTCGCTTTGGAACCTTCTGCTGGTCAGCCTCCAGCCTGCGAGCCGTATCCACTAAGCTCCTGTAATCAGCATTGACCATAGTCATCAGCGGCTGTCTCAATGAGTCACGTAAGCCATCCACAAAGCGGCTGCACTTCTCAGTCTGGTCTCCCTGCATTACGCCCGCATATCGAGCCAGATGGGTAAGCTCTCGCTCGTACTCAGCAACAGTCCTGTCCCACTGGAAGAGCCTAAGGTATCTCTCCTGTAGACCTCGTCGTGCGGAAGGAGGCACGAACCAACTCGCAAGGGCTCTAGAAAATTCGCCCCACGTAAACATGTCTGGCGTACGACCTGGCCAAAAACATAATCATACTATTTAAAGAGAGAACATATCACTTCCAAAATAATTAAAGGAATTTTTCATAACCATTTACCTGCGGGATCATCCGCCCGGTACTTGTCCCACCAGACCTTTGCCTCACCTCGGAGGAGGAAAACTGCCAGAGGAACCTTCTTATTCTCTGGGCACTCCAAAACATCCAGCAGGTCTCTAGTGTTTGCTACCCAATCATCTGTATCCATCGGGGTCTCATCCCCACTGTAGTTTGAAGGCTGAAGTTCTCTAAAATTCCTCAAATAACGCTCCAGGGTCATCTCCACGGGTGCTGGGGCAGGAGCTGGTGCAGGGGCTGGAGCTGGTGCAGGGGCTGGTACGTGCACTGGAACTGGAAACCCTGCAGCCAGTCCTCTCTGAAACTCCATCAAGGCAACAGTAACCGCCTTGGCAATCTGAGACGCTATGTCAGTGCCCTCTGAAGCTGTTGGAATTGGAGGTACCTGTGGCACTGCAGCATCTCCCATAGTGGCGTTAGGAACAGGGTCCTGACGTGAAGATTCACCTGGTTCACTTACTCGAGTAGCCTGATAGAACATATAAAAGAAATCTGGTTATCTATCAAGCATCTACTAAAACTGGCTTGACAACTATATTCGTACTCCTACGAAAACTAAGCCTTAAACGCAACTTAAAATACTCTACTAACATGAGTTTACTGTTATACAATCCTATGGCTCTGTGAAAACCTTCTAGGGTACAGGGATCCTAAACCTCGCTTTGATACCAATTTGTAACACCCCTTCCCAGTATTACAGAAATCAGCCGTCCGGCCGGGTCAGCGATATAAAGAAAACTAGGAAGCAGTATTAAAACTAGTAGCAGCAGGTAATAAAAGTCCAAACTAAACAGATTTAATACTTACAGCGGGAGTAAAAATTAAACTAAAGTTAACCACATACCTGATGTCTGGATTCACAGAGCCACTAAACAAGAATGAGATTGCATTAACTGAAAATCTGAACTATCAAAATAAGTCTGATACAAGATATATAAAATATTAATGAGTTACACTGTCCACAACTACAAGTACATGCTGAAATGGAGTAAACTGAAAATAGTAAAAGTACTACACTCGGACACCACCATGACGCTCATCCTAGACGTAGTTTCCCACCTGAGTCACCTGAAAAACAATGCCCACGAAGGGTCAGAGTAAAGAAAAACAATTCCCCTTAGTGACACTAAAATAGATTTACATATGAATGCATGCATGTCTTTAAAACTAGTCTCGTGCACTGAAAACATTTCATGATATATGATATGCATGTTTATCCTATACTTACTGGTGAACACTATAATTCTATACTCATGACTTTCCGTTCATTTACCCAAGTCCTGACGTTCACTAACTAGTGTACTGTCTCACGTCAAGTCTGTACTTGAGTTCTAGGTGGCTTCTAGCCTACACGTTTACTGGGAAGGCTCTAGGCAGAGTAGCTCCTAACGCGCAACATCTGAAACTGACGACCCGAGACCATCTGACGAACTCAATTGTTCTAGTGCCACGCGGACACGGTCTCGAATCTACTAACTGTCTCAAAGGGGAGTCAACTCCCAAGACTGTAACTCATAGGATACCATATGCCCTATGAGGATGGTAGTGCGCCTCTACCAAGCACGAAAAGACTGGTGTGCTACTGACCTTTTTGGTTTGACGCTACTCTGCATGGGATATCTTTTCTGGTGTACTACTGGGCGACCCTTGACTTTCTCGTAGTCAACTTGAAAGGATCTTCGCATTCTTAATTGGACAATCTCCAAACTTACCTACACATGTGAAGTTTCGTACTTAACTAACCGTTCACGATTTTACTAACGTGGTTATGGAACAAGACGTTATCATACGCGTTTCCACAATTATTTTCCTACTGTCACACTTTTCTATGCATGCTATGATGTTTGTACGAAACCTACTCATGCGTATAAAATATCATTACTTGATATGTCTAACTAAAAAGAATTAGGATTTCCTTACAGTGGTGCTGCGACGTTCGTATACTCGGCGCAGCGACATTTTCTCTTTCAAAGTAATCCTACTGCTGGGGACCTTCAAAACGCTGCCCCGACCCCGCCAAAATCCTGCAATTTACTGTAACCCTAATTTCAGAATTTCCCCTTCTACGATATTCTCATGGAAAAATTTATAAATAACTAGGGTTACAAAATTTATGCGTTAAACTTCAAGTATTACCTTTAAGTATAGCGTTTGGGGCTCCCAATGCGTTCCACACAAAATCCATAGTGAACTACGAACACCAAAACCTAGGATAGGGCAATCAAAACGAAAACCTAGGTTAAAATAGTTTCCAAATCAAAGGAAATCCAAGCAGAAAACAAGAAAAAGGAAGAGATCGAACTCACCGAAACCAAAACGTTCACTTCCACCGGTTAGGGTTGAATCCGGCACTTTCACGGCTAAGGAAGGAAAAAGAATGCCCACCGGTGCTCGTAGAGGAGGGAGGAGTGGTCGGAGATGGTTTCCGGAGAGGGATCGGACGCCGAATAGGGCTTGCGGGAGGCGCGGCTTCGATCGCTGCGGGAGACGGACGGGCGCGTGCGATCTGTTTGCGGGAGACGGGCTGCGGTTCCCGTGAGAAAAAAAATAGGGTTGTGCGGGATTTGGCTTGCGGTTTTATGTATAAACCGCATGAGAGAGAGGAGGGAAAATGCTATTGGCACCCCAATGTTATTTTCTTACACAATAACTTCATTCTCACTGCGCGCCACTAAAAGAACGCGTCACACACTAAAATTTATGCACTTAACGAACTAATGGTCGCTATCAAAAGAAAAGGTAACATTATACCTTGTCAAAGCGCCGGCTCGATCAAAAATTCGTCGCGACCTTCCCCTACAATTTTAAATAAAAACGCGTCAGATCTATGGATGTTACACTTCCGGTGCTCATGCTGCCTCCACCCGTCCCTCTACTCACTGGATCATTGATTCTGGAGCAACAGACCATATGACCGGCTCCTCCTCAGGTTTTGTGTCCTACCTTCCGTTGTCTGGTCGGGACAAAGTGAGCATCGCAGATGGTTCCCTCTCTCGCATTGCCAGAAAAGGCTCCATCCCGTGCTCCTCCCTCACTATTTCCTCGGTTCTTCATGTTCCGAACTTTACCCGCAATCTCCTCTCTATTAGTCATATAACCAATTCTATGCACTGCTCAGTAACTTTCTTTCGTTCTTCTTGCATTTTTCAGGACCTGAAGACGGGAACGGTGATTGGAACTGGTAGTCTGGTGGACGGGCTATATGTGTTCGATTCTTCCACCCCGGCCTCTCCTCCCCGAGCTCTCCATGTGGATCGGACAACTACTTTGGAGTCCTGGCACTGTCGGCTGGGTCATCCGTCTATCCATTCTATGAAACGTTTATTTCCTAATTTACCGTCTGGGTTAGTTGATAAATTTCGTTGTGATGCATGTGATCGTGGTAAAAATCATCGTACCTCTTTTAATCATATTTCTTCTTCAAGTCCTGCTCCTTTCCATTTGATACATAGTGATGTTTGGGGTCCTTGCCGGGTTGCATCTATTTCGGGTTGTTTTTGGTTTGTAACTTTTATCGACTGTTTTTCACGTACCACCTGGGTTTACCTTATGAAAGCCAAAAATGAGGTGTTTCCCTTGTTCCAGCGATTCTACAACATGGTCTCTACACAGTTTTCAACCCCCATCAAGATTCTCCGCACTGATAATGGCCGTGAATTCATTGATTCCACCTTCGAGCAGTTCCTCGCCAATCGGGGGATTATCCATCAGACATCCTGCGCCTACTCCCCGGCTCAAAATGGTGTGGCTGAGCGTAAGAACCGCCACCTATTGGAAGTTGCTCGGTGTCTCCTCCTCCACATGCAACTCCCTAAATACTACTGGGGGGATGCTATACTCACCGCAGCGTACCTTATAAACCGTATGCCATCCTGTGTTCTCGGTTTCAAAACTCCCCTCACCACACTTGGGGTTCCACCTACCACTCTCCCACCACGTGTTTTTGGGTGCGTTTGTTTCGTCCATATCCACCACCGCCCGAAACTTGATGCTCGTGCGCACAAGTGTGTCTTCATTGGCTACTCCCCTACTCAGAAGGGATATAAATGTTTTGACCCAGTCAACAAGAAGGTTTACGTTACCATGGACGTTACCTTCCGGGAATCTGAAAGCTACTATGGGTCCTCACTTCAGGGGGGGTCTCTTCCCACAACGGAAGTGAGTACCTTACCTTACTCTGACACCCCTCTACCTATTCCTCCGGTATATCATCCCTCTCAGTCTACACCTCCTACTCCTTGCGCCCCTCCTGTCCAGGTCCCTGTTACTAAACCTCCGCAGGTGTACTCTCGTCGACCCAAGGGATCGAACACGTGGCCCAACATCTGGATATCAGACCACCCACCTGACTCGTCGTCGGGATCCATCATCCCTACGGAAGGTACCTTCACTCAACATCCATTATCTCAGTTTGTTTCTTACTCATCCCTAACAGCTTCCCATGAAGCATTTGTTTCCTCTTTGTCCTCTGTCTCCATCCCCACTTCATGGCAGGATGCCCTTTCCGACGACAGGTGGAAGTTAGCAATGCTCGAAGAAATGAGTGCCCTGGAAAAAAACGGCACATGAGACCTGGTACAACTGCCACCATGAAAAAAGGCTGTTGGATGCAAATGGGTATTCACCGTCAAACAGAACCCCTCGGGCATTGTAGAAAGATACAAGGCACGACTCGTGGCAAGAGGATATACTCAGACAGAGGGCATAGACTACCAGGAGACCTTTGCTCCTGTTGCAAAAATGAATTCGATCAGAATCCTCATATCTTGTGTTGCCTGCAAGGATTGGCAACTCTGCCAATTGGATGTGAAGAATGCTTATCTTCATGGCGACCTGGAAGAAGAGATCTACATGGCTCTCCCTCCGGGACTCAGCCCTAGCGGATCAAAAGGGAAAGTGTGCAGATTACGAAGGCCACTCTATGGCCTGAAACAATCAGTCAGGGCCTGGTTTGGAAGATTCCACAAAGCCATGAACAGGTTTGGATACCGTCAGAGCAATGCCGACCACACCCTTCTTATCAGAATCACCAAGGGAAAGTTAACCGTCCTGATTGTCTACGTGGATGATATCATAATCACTGGGGATGACAAGGAGGAGATTCAAGCACTGAAGGAGAAATTAGCAAAAGAATTTGAAGTGAAAGATTTGGGAAATCTCAAATACTTTCTCGGCATTGAAGTTGCAAGATCAAAACATGACATTTTCCTATCACAAAGGAAGTATGTGCTCGACCTCCTTGAAGCCACTGAGATGAGCGGGTGTCGGCCTGCCGACACCCCAATCGAAGCCAATCACAAGCTCGGCAGAGAAGATGGCGATGTGATCGATGACATTCCCAGTTACCAGAGGCTGGTAGGGAAATTAATCTACTTATCTCACACTCGACCAGATATCTCTTATGCTGTGGGAGTTCTCAGCCAGTTTATGCACTCTCCAAAGGCCCGTCATATTGATGCCGCGCATCGTGTCCTCCGATACCTCAAGTCCTCACCAGGGAAGGGCATCCTATTCTCACCAAATAAGGAGTTGATTATTGAAGTTTACACTGACGCGGACTGGGCTGGATCGCCCACCGATAGGCGCTCCACAACTGGATATTGTTCCATGATTGGTGGGAATTTGGTCAGCTGGAGAAGCAAGAAGCAACATGTTGTTGCTAGGTCCAGTGCTGAGGCCGAGTTTAGAGCAATCGCACATGGCATTTGTGAAGGATTATGGGTCTCCACTATCCTGAAGGAACTTGTGCTTAAAGGAAGTGAGCCCATCATATTGTATTGTGACAACAAAGCTGCAATCTCCATTGCCCACAATCCGGTACAACATGATCGTACGAAACACATTGAGATTGACAGACATTTCATAAAGGAAAATATCGACCGAGGAACCGTTGTTATCCCATTCATACCATCTGACCAACAGTTGGCCGATGTTCTCACAAAGGGTCTAAGTTCCAGTATGTTCGCAGATCTTATTGGCAAGTTCGGCATGGCTGACATCACACGCCCAACTTGAGGGGGGGTGTTGGATATTGCATTGATTGCAAGATATTGTATTGATTGCATATAATCTTTGTATTGCATATAATCTTTGTATTGATTACGTTATTTGTTTCCTAAATAGATCGATTCCTATTTAGGAAATATGAGAGCACACGAATCAGTGACGTGTCATATCGTTGTATTTGTATAAATACCCCCATGTGGATGAATAAACTCAATTAACTTTTCTCCTCCAACATGGACAATTACAAATTAGTTGATTCATTGATAAAAGTTGGGTAGGATCACCATCTGTTAGACCATCCACATCACTTTCTTGTGCCATTCTTGGGGGGCATCTAAATCTGTTTGTTGAAGCAGGAAACGTGTTGCTTGCACTAGCACAGAAGTTAGAATACAAATTGTCTTGATCTGGGACCATGTGAAATGGTGTTGCCATAATCCCTTATTCCTTATGAGCTAATTATTATGAAGGCCTCTTTCCATGAATATGGTAAAGAAATATTCTTATGCGACCATCAACCTGTGTTCGTTTCTCCGAACCATGATTCAAGGATTGCTTGTCGATCCTCAGGTATTTGATTTATGGCTGCATTAATATGCTTGTAGAAAATATTCTTAGTTTGTGCATGAATGATAAGGCTGTAAGATGCATCAATAAGGGACTTAGATAAGGTTAAAAGGAATTTGCTTGTAATAGTTCAGCAAATGGTTGCATAATCTAAAATCTAATAATTTGATGGGTATGCTGAACTTAGCGCTTTTCCCCTTACATTTTATGATTTTATTTACATTTTATCATAGTAATCAAAAGATTGCTTGTAATAGTTCAGCAAATGTCTAGTAAATGCTACAATAATTTTATGTTTTATTGTCAGGGTTTTAAGCAGGTATCTGGGTTGGGATTTAGTAGCTCTTGTTATGAAATGGAGAATTTTGGTTGGGATGATTTTGGCAAGCATGCAGTTGTATCATCAGCAAACTCCTCTCCACCAGACAACTGTTTCGGAATTGATCCTTTCTTCATAAAGAAAGGTAACTACACGCAATTGAATGATTCCAACATGAACTTCTCACTTGAGGCATTATTTAGCAAGCCTTGTATTGCATGCACAAGTAATTTTATTTTTATCATAGTAGTCTTTTAATATTTTGATTGCTTTTCCATGTAACTTCTATTTGTGAATCTTTAAATGTGCTTTATTACTCTTTTGGAGGAAATTTTAGTGAATTCTCTTGTTCTGCAACATTTATCATTTTTTAGCATTTTTGCTCGTCCATGATACTTAAGTGAGATATCCCGTCTTCCTGATACACCCCATAAACTTCTTTGTAAGGTTGAGTTATATTGTGTAATGTATATATCCGCATAGAGAAGTACAAAAAACTTTTGTTATTCGTGTTTTCATTCAAACTGCTGATTTGTACACCTAAATTTCTCTCTAAACTTTTACATATGTATGTATTACGTGTGCTGAGGTAAATATCTATCCCAGGTAAGTGAATATGTTTTGGGGGCTTACAAAACTTTATGTTACGGGCAACCCGGCCCATGACCGCTCACTAGCATTCAGCTCTGCCGGGGACTACTCCCAGCCTAGGCTCAGTCAGCTCAGCCATTGTGGGTGGTCTACCATTGATGAAAATTTCCAGATCAAAAATTCTTGTTAGCGGTGGAAACTTTATAGAGCGTGTAATACACGAGTGAATATCATGTCTTTTTTTTATAAGCTAGTAATTATTAGTCCTTTTGGGAATGATATTTCATCAGTAAAGATGGAAATTAAATTATACGAGCGAAAGCTCTCTATTAACAATTTGGTTTGACCTGCCTTTTTGAATCTCTACTTGCATCACCCTAACCCACTTCATGGCTGAATGTATTGATGGGTTAGAGAACATGGTGGAATCTCTCTCATATATTGTGGAGTGAAGGCCAACATCACAATGCCTCATAACTCAATACTGATAGACTTATTAGCATCTGCCAGCACTCCTACGGACCTACACTGCAACCTGAGTTACCCCCTAACTAGTACATAACACAATTCTCTCCTCTCATCCCATCTAAAAATTTCTGATTTTTGAAAGTTTCGATCCCATTGGATTAATTACTTGGGCAGAGCAATCTTTTGAAATCCGCAACACGATCGAGCCGTAGAATGTTTTGCTGCCCTTTCTGTATCCATGGATCCATTCTTCATTTGATTCATCGGCTGTGGAAAATCAACTTCCAACCTATTCTGAGTAAACCTTACCTTATAAATTAATACCGCCCACTCCTCCACATCCCACCTCTACTACACTGCACCACTATCTCAGTACCTTCCCCCTGCTATCAAAAATACAGCAGCACTTGGCTTCAATGCTGGGAACTGGTTCCCAGCTACTGCAGAAAAGGCAATGTGTGCTTATTGAGCCTGTTGAAAGAGCACACATTGCTCGGGGATCCAACTTATCCGAGGAGGGACCCAGGAGGTGAACGAAACAAGAGCAGCCAAAGACCCTTGATGTAATTGGGAAGGCCGGAGTGGAGAGAGAAGAGGAGAAGAAATCATATTCAATTATGTGGGACTAATAGGATGAGAAGAAAGTAGAAAATAAATGAGCCCAATACTGGGCTATTTACATGGGCTTTTCTAACACTCCCCCGCAAGCTAGAACGTACAAATTGTATGCACCAAGCTTGGACAAGCACTGATAGAAGAGTGTACTAGGAAGAGCTTTAGTGAGTACATCCGCCACTTGTACTGTACCGGGAACATGCTTCAGATCGATCTTCTTCATTTGAACATTTTCTCGGATGAAGTGGCAATCAACTTCAATATGTTTAGTTCTCTCGTGGAATACCAGGTTTCTGGCAATATGTATCGCCGCTTGGCTATCACAAAAGAGAAGAGCTGGGGAAGGAAGTTTTATACCCAGATCAGTAAGAAGACTCTCCAGCCATGTTAGTTCAGAAACTACAGATGCCATTGTCCGGTATTCAGCCTCAGCAGATGATCGAGCCACAACAACTTGTTTCTTGCTCCGCCACGTAATAAAGTGTCCACCAAAATAGGTGCAAAAGTCACTGGTTGACCGTCGATCATCAAGAGAACCAGCATAGTCAGCATCAGAGTAGGCTATCAATGTAGGAGCTGAAGATGAGGTCTTGTAGACCAATCCTTGACCAGGGGCTGTTTTGAGGAATTTAAGAATGCGTCCAACTGCTTGAAGATGAGATTTCCACAGGGAATGCATATATCGGCTGACAATACCAACTGCAAAAGATATATCTGGTCTAGTTACCGTGAGGTAGATCAATTTTCCAACTAGACAGCGATAGTATTCAGGATTCTCAAGTAAAAGATCTGAGTCAGAGGCCTGAGCACATAACTTGTGATTCACATCCATTGGGGTATTGATCGGTTTACAACCTGAGTAACCTGCATCATGGAGAAGGTCGAGACAATACTTTCGCTGGGAAAGGACGAGACCATCGGGTCGTCTAGCAACCTGAAGGCCCAAAAAATACCAGAGGGGTCCCAGATACTTTGTTTGAAAAACTGTACCGAGATGTCGTTTGACCTCCTGTATTCCCTGTAAGTTATCTCCCGTAATTATGATATCATCAACATATACTAACAAAAGAACCGTCCCCGTTGTACGGTGGCTAGTGAACATAGAGAAGTCTGTCGTGCTTCGAGAAAAACCAACCTCCCGAAGAGCTTTGCTGAACCTGTCGAACCATGCTCGTGGTGATTGTTTGAGGCCATACAGAGCTTTCTTAAGACGTCAAACCTGAGACTCCCCCGTGGTCTCAAACCCGGGACGTTGTTGCATATAGACAGTTTCTTGCAAGTCGCCATTCAGAAAGACATTCTTAATATCCAGTTGCAGTAAGGGCCACCGGCGATGGACAACCACCGAGATAAGAACACAAACGGTGTTGAGTTTGGCCATCGGAGAGAAGGTTTCCTCATAGTCCATCCCGTGTTGCTGGGTGAAGCCCCGACGACCAGCCGAGCTTTCAGACGATCAATTGTTCCATCAGCGACATGTTTGACGATGAAGACCCACTTACACCCAACCGGTTTCTGACCCTGGGGAAGCGGTGCGAGAGTCCAGGTCTGGTTGGCCTAGAGAGCAGTCATTTCCTCCTCCATGGAAGCCCTCCAGCCGGGATGTTGTAGCGCCTTCTGCACAGTGTTAGGAACCGAAATGGAGGAAAGAGAAGTGGCAAATGTGTGTAGTTGGGGGGAGAGGCGATGCATGAAGACATAATTTACCAGAGGATGAGCGGTAGTGGGAGATACCTGCTCAGCAGGGCGCAGGGTAGTCGTGGAAGAGGCCGACTGCAGAGGGGTAGCAGAACGAGGAGGAAAGCGGCGAGAGTAAACCTGGATAACTGGTGGCTTAGAGGGAGCAGGTGTAGGGGTAGAAGGACGTAGGGGAACAGACGCAGTAGTAGGGATGACGGGGCGGGGTATATGGATTGGTGGAGATGCCGTCGTGGAGGAAGGAGCAGGAGGCGGGGAGAAGAAAGGCTGATCTTCCCAAAAAGTAACATCGGCGAAGACGATGACTTTCCGAGTGACCGGAGAGTAGCACAGGTAGCCCTTTTGGGTGCGAGAGTAGCCGACAAAGATGGATTTGGCGGCTCGGGGATTCAACTTATCCGAGGAGGGACCTAGGAGGTGAACGAAACAAGAGCAGCCAAGACCCTTGGTGTAATAGGGAAGGCCGGAGTGGAGGGGAAGAGGAGACTGAATGGAGTGGCAGAGTTGAGAACCGAGGAAGGGAGTCGGTTGATGAGGAAGCAGACAGTGGAGACCGCAAAATTCCAGTAAAGTTTTGGAACATTCATGTGAATCATGAGTGAGCGGGCAACATCGAGAAGGTGACGGTTCTTTCGTTCGGCAACATCATTTTGTTGGGGGGTGTAGGGACAGAAGGTTTGATGAAGAATACCAAATTCTGCACATAGATTGACAAATGCATGGCCGGTGTATTCACGAGCGTTATCGGTGTGCACGGTTTTAATAGTTGTGGAGAATTGCGTGCGAGTTTCTTGGATAAAGGTGCGAAATATGCGAGGGAGCTCGGAGCGGTCACGAAGGAGGTAAAACCATGTGATGCGAGAGTAATCATCAATGAAGGTGATAAAATAACGGTATCCAGAGATACTGGTAACTTTAAAAGAACCCCAGATATCGGAATGTAGTAAATCAAATGGAGCAGCACTCCTAGTACAATGAGCAGGAAAAGAAGTACGCGGCTGTTTGCCGTAAACACAAGAATCACATTTGAAAGCAGATAAAGATACATCAGGCAGCGCCTTTTGGAGAACAGGAAGAGGAGCATGCCCAAGACGATAATGTCAGTCAACAGCGGAGACAGAGGAGAGAATAGTGGGAGAGGCATCTAGAAGGTAGAACCCGTTCTGCAGTTGTCCCCTACCAATGGTAGTCCGCGTCCGCCGATCCTGTATCAAAAAAGAAGAGGGAGTAAATGTGACCGGGCAATCCATATCATGAGTGAGACGGGCAACAGAAAGCAAATTAAAAGGAAAGCTCGGAACATAAAGAGCCGAGGGAAGAGAGATGGAGGGGGCAAGAGAGATGTCGGCGCAGCCGGAGACCGGTGCAGTCGCACCATTAGCGACGTTGGTAGATTTCGGATGAGGGACATCCGAGTACTGTAGAGGCCGCAGCGAGGTGATGTGATGAGTAGCCCCTGAGTCCAAGATCCAACGCGGACCGGAGGAAAGACAAGTAATACCTATAGTAGAGGTGGAGGCAACAGAGGCAGGAGGAGGGCTAAGAAGTCCCTGGAGTTGCTGTAGCCGGAGGCGAACAGCCGCAAGGTCGGTACCAGTGGAGGAGGAGCCATCAGCAGCAGTCGCAGTGGGGCAAGGAGGATAGCCATGTTTCTTGTAGCAAACACCATCCGTGTGGCCATCCCGGCCACAGTAGGAACACTTGGAGCGTGCCCGACCCCCACGTCCCCTTCCGCGAGAGCCGGAACGTCCACCGCGAGCAGAAGACGGTGGGGGAAGTAAGGGGGGAAGGGCCTGCTGAAGGAGAGCCGGAGAGGAGGGTGCCAGAGGATCCAGGGGTGGTGATACTCGAAAGAGCATAGAGCAGACATCAGAGAGGGAAGGAGTAGAAGCCGAGGCCAACACTGGAGCCCGAATGCTCTGAAGGTGAGGTGGAACACGAGCCATCATCATGGCAAGACAAACGGCCTCCTTTTGCGCGCGCTGAGCAGCAAGGTCGGTGGTAGAAGGCTGATGCTGGATCCAGGCCTCTGCCAGAGTCTTGGCCTGAGCAACAAAGGAGGTCATGTCAGTCGCTCCGCCAGCATCAAGAGACTGAAGGTCGGTAATAATGTCGTAGAGGTGTTGAAGACTATCCTTGCCAGAGTATAAGGAGTGAAGCTCCTCCCACATGACTTTGGCAGTCGCATGGTACATGACCATTTGGTATGACTCACCCTCCAGCGAATTAAGGAGCCATGTTTGAAATCGGCCGTCATTTCGTAACCAATCCTCCGTATTAGGGAAATGAGGAGCGTTAGTAAGGTGAAGCGCAAGCCCCTGAAAAACACGCCGAACAGAGTGGACCCACGGAACAAAGTTCTTCTTCCCCGATAAGGAGATAGTGGTGATCCGCAACTCATCTCGAAGATCCGGAAGAGAATCCGGGTGGTCAGCAGGAGGATTAGCCGCCTGTCCGGTAGAGTCAATGGAGGAGCCCATGAAGCCGGGGAAGACCGCCGCAAATTGGAGAGCTCGCGGCAAGAAACGATGCCGCGACCAGGTGCGGGAGAGAGACGGACAACCCGCACGGTTACAGAGAAACCACCAGCGGCGAAGCAAAGGAGGGAGAAAAGACAGCCTGAAAGAGAGAAGGAGAAGTCGCTGCGGGTAGAAGGAAAACAGACCGCGCGACCAGCAGAAGCAGAGACCGCGAGAGGAAACCGAGCGGCTAGAGAGAGAGCCCGCGAGGATGAACTCGTGCGGTTAAAAAGGAAACCGCGAGTAGGAACTCGAGCGGCAAGAAGGGAGAGACCGCGAGTAGGAACTCGAGCGACAAGAAGAGAGAGACCGCGAGTAAGAACTCGAGCGGTTAGAGAGAGAGCGCGAGTAAGAACTCGAGCGGCTAGACTCGAGTGGCTAGAGAGGAGACCGCGAGGAGGAACTCGAGCGGCTAGAGGAGAGAGACCGCGAGTAGGAACTAGAGCGGCTAGAGAGGAGACCGCGAGAAGCAACTCGAGCGGCTAGTGGAGAGAGACCGCGAGTAAGAACTCGAGCTGCTAGAGAGGAGACAAACCGCAAGCGGCAAGAGAAGCCGCAGGAGGAGAAGTGGGGCCCACGGGGTGAGATGAGAGGTTATAAAAGTGACAGAGGGTGGATCCGCGAGAGTGAGAGAAGAAGAGGAGAGGGCAGCGACTTAGAAAGGGAGAAGCCGCGGAAAGAAGAGACGGGTAGTGAAGGCCGCTACCCGTTGCGAGTTAGAGGACCAGGTCGCAGAGGAAGAGCGGACATGCGAGGAAGACAAGCCGTGCGGTTAGAGAAGGTGAAACCGCGAGGTCGGATAACCTGGCTCTGATACCATGTTAAACGAGCTCAAAACTTGTATGTATTACTTCAGTATCCAAATACAAGGAGAGAATACAAATATATAGGAGAGAAAAAAGGAGAAGAAATCCTATACAATGATGTGAGACTAATAGGAGGAGAAAGTAGAAAATAAATGGGCCCAATACTGAGCTATTTACATGGGCTTTTCTTACAGAGCCCAACAACAAAGAAATTTCTGAAATCCCATTGAAATGAAAAATCCCATATGATTTCTGGTTTCTGAGTTTGTCATTCCTGTTTTAAAAAATTTTATTATATTATTGCTTTTTTGACCAAGTCAACCATCCGGAGAATTGGAAATCACCAATGGTAAGTAGGCTTAGAAACTACTAAGCGTACAAATTCAGACTTCTACATTTTCTATCTGATTGTTTTCCCTTTCCCTTGTATTTTGAATCATAGCAACCCAAATCCTAAAGAATAAAAAAAATGGATGAACTCAAAGCAATAGCTAGGCTTGAAAAGTTGATTAGGAAGGTGGAACCCTGTTTGACACGATCAAACCCAATAAGTCCTACGTCTTGACAATTACATCACTAGGAATACAACACTAATAAAATGTAGAAAACAAATACATGAATAATATACAAAATAAATAATGTCCAAACTAAGTACACTAAATAAATTCAAAAGAAAAAGTAAATGTTGCCGTCCGTAGTGGTGGTGGCTTTTATGTCTACATCAACTCCTCTGGGAGAGAGGATTGCGCAAAGAGACTTGTCTCTTAAGTTTGATATATATATATTTTTTATTTTGGTTGATTTTTGTTAGTTTGTTTCTGTTGAAGGAATGATATGTAAAGTCCAATATAAGACCCATTTAGAGTCTACTTCATCTTTAGGATTTAATCCCACATCTTAGATTGGGACTACTTCTCTCTTTTTTCCTTTATAAGTATATAAGTGTACAAATACCTATATAAAAAATGGAAGCTTAGTTACTAAAGGCGCAAGGCGTGCCAGATTACTAAAGTGGTCTTGGAGCGTAGGCGCAAGGATCAAGGCGCAGGTGCGCGCCTGACGAAGTCAAGGCACAACCACTTCATTTTAAATAATCACCATCAAACATCATTTCAGTTTCTCGATCAAATTCTTCATCTACTCTACTAATTAATCATTCATTACTATCATTTATCTCTTAAAAATAGAATCAATGCAGTCGCTTACATCATATCTAAGTCTCAACGCACAATTATCTTTCACAAACATTAAATTAATAAAATTTTATTGAGTTTTTATATTTTTTTTCTTTGTTTTTGAGAAAACATTATAACAAAAATCTCGCTCAGGCACGTCTTTCTTGTTCCAAATACGCAAATAAGGCGCACAAAGGTGCAAACCTCTGAGCCTAGTGTGTCCTTTAACAACATAAAATGGAAGCATTTTCTTTGAGAAATTAATAAGATTATTTTATTTCTCATTTGTCGTGCATTTCTACATGGTATCAGAGCCATCGATCCTAAATTTTTTAGGTCGTGCTCTCTCTCGCGTGCTTTCTCTGGGCGGTTAAGACATTGTCTAACCGCAATTTTTCTTTGCTTGTGCGGTGAATCTTTCGTCCACCGCGGTTAGACTTTTCCTAACCGCAACCTACTCTCATCTTCCATCTCTCGACTATTCCCCTCACTTACTCTCCTTTTTATAGCTATTCTTTTCGTTGACAGTGAACCCCTTATTTATGTTACTCACCGCGGTCTTCTCCTCCTTTTCGCACGTCGTGCGAACTTATCTTGCACGCTTCCTTTCCGCAGCGGTCCCTCTTGTCCGTCGCTGCTCTGCTCGCTGTGTGGTGTTCTATTTACCGCTCTGCTTCCTTTCAGCTCTGTTCGCAGGTGCTGGCCTTGCTTCTCTTCCCACAAGTCTGTTCATAGGTGCTGGCCTTGCTTCTCTTCCCGCAGGTCTTGCCGCTGGTGATTGATCACCAGGACGTGGGCAATTGATCGTCGTTGCTTGCCACAACTGCTTGTGTGAAACAACCACTTTATTTTATATATTAGGTAAGTGGTGTGGTGTGCCATTAGAGGCTGAAACTGGCTGAAATCAAGTGAAACGGCACTTCCCGGTTTTTAGCATGCGTGGCGTGCGGGTATTAAGCGACGCCCGATAGGCTTAAAGCAAAGGAAAGCCGCGATTTTCCCTATTCTTCTCTCCCGAACCCGCACACCCGCACAGGCGACGAAAGGAAGCCGGAAACCGCCGATCTTCACCGAGCTCTGATTCCTCCTCCGTTTTTCGTGATTTTTCCTCCGATTGAAAGGTAATCACTTCCTCTCCACTCCTCTTGCTCCTTTCATGAAGTTTTTACATGTATTGTGAATGGTAGAAACTTGAGATTTTAGGGTTTTTCGAAAAGTTTTGTTTATTTCATTTGAAAAGTTTCTGTAACGATTTTTCTATCTAAATCCATGAATTTGGAGAAACCCTAGTAAAGGCTAACTTGATTTTGATCTTAGGGTTGAAATAGATGAAACCCTAAGGGTCCTTAACATGAATATTATGATGCCCTTCCTCTAAACCAGTGAAAGTTCACTAAGTTGAACCTAGGGCAGCAAAACCCTAAGTGTTTAAAGAGGTCTTTGACCTAATTAGGTCAAGTAGAACGCTCAAAGGGGATTATGACATAATATTTGACCTAATTAAACCTAATTAGAGATCTCAAGTTAGAGGTATTACAAATGAATACACCTTGATTTAATTTTTAGGGCAGCAATCTCTTAGGGGATTTTGAAGCTAACAATATCGCCGATGTAGGATATGTCTTCTCGAGGTAGTGGAAGGCAAAATGACGATGGTGGTCGCAAAGACAAAGGAAAAGGGGTGGGAAAAGTGAGTTCTTACCCTTTGTAATCACGTAATTTTCATGTTTATTCTTCATGCTTATATTTTTATGTGTATACTATATGAAAAGAACAATAGAAATTAAATATACAATGAATGAAACTAAAGTAAAGGAAGTAAAAAAAAGAAAAAGTAGAAGAATAAAGAAATGAAATGGGCTAAGTTAGGGGTCAACCCAACGGTGGAGGTGGGGTGAATGTCCTCCCAATGATGATGAAATGAAAGGAACGTGCGAATATGAAAAGACACGTTAAGAAATGTGTGTGAATATGAAAAGGCACGCAAGCGCGCTATATAAATAATACGAAAAGTTAATATTCTCTTAACACTGCCCAATAACAACATGAAAAGTCTAAAAGAGACTAAGAAAGTCCAATCCATGAAACAATATATATATGTAAAATGATATATAAAGAAAAAAAAGATGAGTAAAAGATAAACCAGAGAAGAAAAAGATTCATAATAAGAAGATGATGAAAACGATAAACGTGATATAACGAGAGAGAACAAAATCAATATAAAGTATGAAATCCGTAAAATGCAAATAAGAGATCATAGTAAAAAGGGAATAATGAGAATTCATTTAGTCTTTGACTAATAGAAAATGTAACTAAACAGGTAAAGCCGGAGGCTTCCCCTGCTAGCTCTAGCAGGCCCCATGCACGCCGGGAAAAGATGTACAAGATCTGGGTGGATGGCATCACAGCCGTCTTTGAAGTCATGGATGCCCACAAGACGTCTTGTCGCGACCCCGACTGCACCGACGACGAGTTTCAGTTTTATTTCAAATAGTTTACTTATGGTTGTCACATGTTACAGTATAACTTTTAGTTCTGAGTTACATGTATAGTTTTGAGCTGATGTGATAGTATCTTTATAATTGTAGCTCGGATATTTTGGTGAATCCTTTTTGTTATATATATATATATATCCAGTCACCTATCAGTATGTACTATACTGTATCAGACATATGATAAATAGGATGGGATGTACTTTTCAACACTACTTTTACTCTGTTATGATACTTATTTATATATATAAGCAATGATAATTATATAACTGTCATACTCTGAATTGCCTAGTGAATATAGTAGATTAATGGAAATTGCGACGGTAGCCTAGTAAGAGGGGTCGTTACAGCTTGTTTCTTCCTGTTGCTGATCGTGCTCCTACTGTTTGCCGCTTGGCTAGCTACAACTCTTGTCGCTGCTTGCTTCTTCTCCCGCAACTCTAGGCGCAACTTGCTTCTTCTCCCGCAACTCTAGGCGCAACTTGCTTCTGCTACCCGCAAAAGCCGCTCTCCTTGCTGGATTGAGTTCGCCTGCCCGCTGTTGCCCGGAGTTGCTTTCCATTGTTGGAGCTCGCTGCTACCTTCTCATTGAGCTCCTCTCCCACCTTCATTAGCATATGGTGTTCTTCTACTGCTTTTCGTGCCCCAGCTCCTTGCCGTAGCTCTCTGCCCTTGCAAGATCTATCTTTTCTAGCTCTACCGACTTCTGGTGTAGTTGGATCATCTCCAATGGCTGCACATCATGATAACCTGTCACTTTCATCTTAGCGGTCACCTCCATCTCATTCTCTTTCTACACTCTCGTGGAGGTCTCATCTCTTCTCCGGGTGACAGTCGAAACAATGACACTCCAAACAACATTCAGGCTGACGTTAATGTCTTATGCACCAAACTCCAGCAACTTCGTGGGGTGCTTGGTCGTTCCTCCGGCTCAGTTGTGTCTATTTCAGATGGTGGTATCTCCTGTCTCACCCATAGTTCCTCCTGGATTCTGGATTCTGAGGCCACACACCACATTACCTTATGGAAAGCTTCAAAATACTTGGACTTTGTGCATCCCAAGTACATTACTGTTGTTAATGGGGACACCACTCCTGTCTTTGGATTTGTAGACGTCAACCTTACTCCCTCCATCACTTTTCGCTCAGTTTTTCATGTTCCGGGCTCTTCTTTCAATCTCCTCTCTATTAGTCGTTTCACTCAAGACCTTGATTTGCTATGTAACATTCTCTCCCACCACTTTTGTTGTGCATGATCAAAACATGCAGAATCATTGGTAAGTGTAACTGTCGAATAGTCCCTGCATCTTGAATCCCTCTCCCTCCAAGATTCTCTCCTTTATTAGCTCTATCGAGTGACACCGACGTCTTGGGCATGCTCCTCTGCATATCCTCCGGAAAGCTCTCTCGGATTTCTCCCTCAATGACTTTACTTGCGATACTTGTATCTACGAAAAACAACATTGTTCTACGTTTTCACCTCATTGTACTCGGAGCGATGCTCCCTTTGTTTTAGTTCATTCAAATATTTGGGGATCCTACAAAACAGCAATTGCTTCTGAGTATCGTTACTTTATTACATTTATAGATGATTACTCTTATATGACATGCTTGTATTTTCTTCATGATTGCTCTAAGCTAACTCGTGTATTTCGTGCCTTTAATATTGAAACTTGCAATTAGTTCTCTACTATCATTAAAACTCTCTGAACCGACAATGCCCGTGAATACACAAGTCATGCGTTTACAGACTTATGTACTAAGTTTAGGATCATCTATCAAACCTCGTCTGCTTATACCCCCCAAAAAAATGGCATTGCCGAACGCAAGAGTCGTCACATCTTTGTGGTCACCCGTTCCCTTATGTTTCAAATACATGTTCCCAAATTTTATTGGAATTTTGCAGTTTTTACAACCTGCTGTCTTATTAACCGCATGTCTTCCTCCCTTCTAAGTTTTGCGGCTCACTTCAATCTTCTTTTTCCCTCCACACCCCCTTTTTAGTCACCCATCATATCTTCGACTGCATTTGTTATGTTCATAATCTTGGCCCGTCCACTGACAAGCTTGCGGCACGTGCCACAAAATATATATTCGTTGGTTACTCACGCACTCATAAGAGTTATGTCTGCTTCTCTCCCAAGGATCGGAAGGTTGTTACTTCTGTTGATGTCACCTTTCTCGAAGACCATCCCTATCATTCTCAACCAACTGATTCTCCACATCCGCCTCTACTTTCGCGACCTGTTGTCCCTGCTACTTCTAACCTTCCACCTTTCCTTCACACGCCAATCGCATCAAAACCACCTCTCCTTCCTACACAAATCCTACCAAAGCCACCTATGATTCATGTGTATACTCGTCCTCCTTCGTCTGCTGCTCTACGGGAGATGCCCTCCATTGATGATATTTTGCGGCCTGCAGATCTGACAACCATCTCTACTGCTCACCCGATGGTGAATTGTGTTTTCTTACACCGCCTCTCTTCGGAAACTCAAAGAATTTGCATTTTCTTGATCCTCTATTATCACCCATCCTCTGTGCAGGAGGCTCTTCAACATCCGGGGTGGCGGGCGGCCACAGACGATTAAATGTCTGCTCTTTGGGCAAATAAAACTTGAGATCTTGTCCGTCTTCCTCCTGGACAGAACTGTGTGGGTTGCAAGTGAGTGTTTTCCATCAAACATGGTTTGGATGGGATAGTTCAACGACTGAAGACTCACTTTATGGCTCGTGACTTTACTCAACAACAAAGTCTAGATTACGATGAGACGTTTTCTCCAGTCGCCAAACTAAATATTGTTCGCGTTTTGATCCCACTCGTTCATCGACACTTGATGCTGCATCAATTAGATCTCAAAAATGCTCTTCTCAATGACGATCAGTAGGAGATAGTCTATATGCATCAACCTCCTGGTTTTGAGACCACGAAGGAGTCTCTTGTATGTCTTCTGAAGTGTTAGAATATGTTGGAATATTCTGTTTTTTGTATTTTTTGAATTAATGTGTGTTGTAATCCCATATATATTGTTGAGTGAGCTCAAAACTTGTATGTATTGCTTGTGTATCAAAATACAAGGAGAGAATACAAATATATAGGAGAGAAAAAGAGAAGAAATCTTATACAATGATGTGAGACTAATAGGAGAAGAAAGAAATAAAATAGAACATGGGCCCAATAATGGGCCATTTACATGGGCTTTTTTAAAGTAGAATATGCTGGAGCGTACAAATTGTATGCACCATGCTTGGACAAGCACTAATATAAGAGTGTACTGGGAAGAGCTTTAGTGAGCACATCCGCAACTTGTTCTGCCCCGGGAATATGCTTCAGGTCAATCTTCTTCATTTGAACCTTTTCTCTGATGAAGTGATAATCAACTTCAATATGTTTAGTTCTCTCATGAAATACCGGGTTCTTGGCAATATGTATCACCGCTTGGCTATCACAAAGGAGAAGTGCTGGGGAAGGAAGTTTTATACCCAGATCGGTAAGAAGACTGTCCAACCATGTTAGTTCAGAAACTACAGACGTCATTGCCCAATATTCAGCCTCAACAGATGATCGAGCCACAACCACTTGTTTCTTGCTCCGCCACGTAATCAAGTGTCCTCCAAAATATGTGCAAAACACACTGGTTGACCGTCGATCATCAAGAGAACCATCGTAATCAGCATCAGAGTAAGCTATCAATGTAGGAGCTGAAGATGAGGTCTTGTAGACCAATCCTTGACCACGGGCCGTTTTGAGGTATCTGAGAATGCGTTCAACGGCATGAAGATGAGATTTTCGCGGGGAATGCATATATCGGCTGACAATACCAACTGCGAAAGATATATCCGGTCTAGTTACCGTGAGGTAGATAAATTTTCCAACTAGATGGCGATAGTATTCAGGATTCTCGAGTAAGAAATCTGAGTCGGAAGCCTGAGCACAAAACTTGTGATTCACATCCATTGGGGTTGATCGGCTTACAACCCGAGTAACCTACATCATGAAGAAGGTCGAGACAATACTTCCGCTGGGAAAAGACGAGACCATCTAGCCGTCTAGCAACCTCAAGGCCCAAAAAATACCGGAGGGGTCTCAGATCCTTTGTTTGAAAAGCTGTACTGAGATGTCGTTTGACCTCCTGTATGTCCTTTGAGTCCTCTCACGTAATTATGATGTCCTCAACATATACTAACAGAAGAACCGTCCTCATTGTACGGTGGCGAGTGAACATCGAGAAGTCTGCCGTACTTCGAGAAAAACCAACCTCCCGAAGAGCCTTGCTGAACCTGTCGAACCATGCCCGTGGTGATTATTTGAGGCCATACAGAGCTTTCTTAAGGCGACAAACCTGAGACTCCCCCGTGGTCTCAAACCCGGGAGGTTGTTGCATATAGACAGTTTCCTGCAAGTCGCCATTCAAAAAAGCATTCTTAATATCCAGTTGCAGTAAGGGCCACCGGCGATGGACAACCACTGAGATAAGAACCCGAACGGTGTTGAATTTGGCCACCTGAGAGAAAGTTTTCTCATAGTCCATCTCGTGTTGTTGGGTGAAGCCCCGGGCGACTAGCCCAGCCTTCAGACGGTCAATCGTCCCATCAGCGGCATGTTTGACGACGAAGACCCACTTACACCCAACCAGTTTCTAACTCGGGGGAAGTGGTGCGAGTGTCCAGGTCTGGTTGGCTCAGAGAGCAGTCATTTCCTCCTCCATGACAGCCTTCCAGCCAGGATATTGTAGCGCCTCCTACACAGTGTTAGGAACCGAAATGGAGGAAATAGAAGTGACAAAGGTGTGTAGTTGGGGAGAGAGGCGATGCAGGGAGACATAATTCGCCAGAAGATGAGCGGTGGAGGGAGATACCTGATCAGTAGGGCGCGGGGTAGCCGAAGATGAGGCCGACTGCAGAGGGGTAGCGGAACGAGGAGGAAGGCGGCGAGTGTAAACCTGGATAACTGGTGGCTTGGAGGGAGCAGGAGCAGGGTTAGAAGGACGTAGGGAAACAGGCGCAGTAGTAGGGATGACGGGTCGGGGTATAGGCAGAGGTGGAGATGTCGTCGGGGAGGAAGGAGCTTGAAGGGGGCAAAAAAAAGGTTGATCTTCCCAAAAAGTAACATTTGCGTAGACGATGACCTTCCGGGTTACCGGAGAGTAACACAGATAGCCCTTCTGTGTGCGAGAATAGCCGACTAAAATAGTCTTAGCTGCTCGGGGATCCAACTTATCCGATGAGGGACCCAGGAGGTGAACGAAGCATGCGCAGCCAAAGACCCTTGGTGTTATAGGGAAGGCCAGAGTGGAAGGGAATATGAGGTTGAATGGAGTGGCAGAGTTGAGAACCGAGGAAGGGAGGCGGTTGATGAGGAAACATGAAGTGGATACCGCGAAGTTCCTGTAAATTTTTGGAACATGCATTTGAAGCATGAGGGAGCGGGCAACGTCTAGGAGGTGGCGGTTCTTTTGTTCGGCAACGCCATTTTGTTGGGGGGTGTGGGCACGGGACGTTTGATGAATAATACCAAATTCTGCACATATATTGGCAAATTCATGGCCGGTGTATTCGCGAGCGTTATCCGTGCGCACTGTTTTGATAGTGGTGGAGAATTGCGTTCGAGTTTCTTGTATAAATGCGCGAAAGATGCGAGGAAGCTCAGAGCGATCACGAAGTAGGTAAAGCCATGTTGTGCGAGAATAATCATCAATGAAAGTTATAAAATAACGATACCCAGAGATACTCGGAACTTTGAAAGTACCCCAAACATCGTAGTGCAGTAAATCAAACGGAGCAGTGCTCCTAGTAGAATTAGCAGGAAAAGAAGTACGCGATTGTTTGTCCTAAATACAAGAATCACATTTGAAAACAGAAAAAAATACATCAGGCAGCGCCTTTTGGAGAATGGGTAGAGGGGCATGCCCAAGACGGCGATGCCAGTCAACAACGGAGACGGAGGAGAGGATAGGAGGAGAGGCATCAAGAAGGTAGAGCCCGTTCTGCAGTTGACCCCTACCAATGGTAGTCCTCGTCCGCCGATCCTGTATCAAAAAGGTAGATGGAGTAAATGTGACAACAATCCATATCATGAGTGAGGCGACCAACAGAAAGCAAATTAAATGGAGAGCCTGGAACATAAAGAGCCGAGCGAAGAGAGATGGAGAGGGCAAAAGAGATGTCGGCGCAGCCGGAGACCGGAACAGTCGCCCCATTAGCGACGATGATAGATTTTGGATGAGGAACATCCGAGTACTTGAGTGGCCGCATCGAGGTGATGTGATGAGTAGCTCCCGAGCCCAAGATCCAACGCGGACTGGAGGAATGACAAGTAATACCTGCAGTAGAGGTGGAGGCAACAGAAGCAGAAGGAGGGATAAGAAGACCCTGGAGTTGCTGTAGCTGGAGGCGAACGGCCTCAAGGTCGTTACCAGTGGAGGAGGAGCCATCAGTGGCAGCAGCCGCAGTTGGGCGAGGAGGATAGCCATGTTTCATGTAGCAGGCGGCGTCAGTGAGGCCATCCCGGCCGCAATATGAACACTTGGGGAGGCCTCGACCCCCACGTCCCCTTCCGCGAGAGCCGGAACGTCCACCACGAGCAAAAGGCGGTGGGGGAATCAAGGGGGAAGGGTCTGCTGAAGGAGGACCGGAGAGGAGCATGCCGGAGAATCCAGGGGTGGTGATACTCGAAGGAGCATAGAGCAGATATCAGAGAGAGAGGGAGTAGAGGCCGAGGCCAACACCTGAGCCCGGATGCTCTGAAGGTGAGGCGGGACACGAGCCATCATCATGGCAATGCATACGGCCTCCTTTTGCACGCGCTGAGCAGCAAGGTCGGTGGTAGAAGGCTGATGTTGGATCCAGGCCTCTGCCAGAGTCTTGGCACGAGCAACAAACAAGGTCATGTCAGCTGCCCCGCCAACATCAAGAGCCTGAAGGTCGGTAATAATGTCGTAGAGGTGCTGAAGACTATCCTTTCCAGAGTATAAGGAGTGAAGCTCCTCCCACATAGCTTTGGCGGTCTTATGGTACATGACCATTTGGTATGGCTCACCCTCCAACGAATTAAGGAGCCATGTTTGGACGCGGCCGTCATTACACAGCCAGTCATCAGTAGTAGGGGAAGGTGGTGCGTTAGTAAGGTGAAGCACAAGGCCCTTGGCCTGAAGGACACACCGAACTGAGTGAACCCACAGAACAAAGTTCTTCTTCCCAGATAGTGAGATAGTTATGATCCGCAGCTCATCTCGGAGGTTGGGAAGAGAAGCCGGGCGGTCAGCAGGAGGATTAGCCGCCTGTCCGGTAGATTCGATGGAAGAGCCTATGGAGCCGGGGAAGGCCGCAGCGAATAGACACGACAAGCCCAGGGGAGAGGACAGGAGGCCGCGACCAGGTGTGGGAGAGAGCAAGGACAATCCACACGGTCACTATAAGAACACCAGTGGACAAACAGGAGCGAGAAGAGAAGACGGCTCTAAAGAGACAAGGAGAAGTCGCAGCGGTTAGATATAGAGTCCACGCGACTAGAAGAGGGAAGCAGAGGAATAGACCGCGAGTAGGAACTCGAGCCGCTAGAGAGAGAAACCGTGAGTAGGAACTCGAGCGACAAGACGAGAGACCGCGAGTAGGAACTCGAGCGGCAAGAGAGAGAAACCGCAAGCGGCAAGAGAGAGAAACCGCAAGCGGCAAGAGAAGAGACCGCGAGTAGGAACTCGAGCGGCAAGAGAGAGAAACCGCAAGCGGCAAGATAAGCCGCAGGTGGAGGCCGCGCGGTAAGAGGAAGACAGAGTTGGCAGGGGGAAGTGGGGCCCACAGGTTTAGAGGAGAGGCTATAAAAGGCACTGAAGGGTGGATCCACGGGAGGGAGGGAGAGGAGAGCAGGCAGCGGTTAGCAAGAGAGAAGCCGCGGAGAGAACGGGCGGGAAGAAGAGTCTGCTACCCTGTGCGAGTAGAAGAACGTGCCGCAGAGGAATAACGGACAGGAGAGGAAGACAGGTCGGGCGGTTAGAGGAAGTGAAACCACAAGGTCGGAACCGTGTCCTCTGATACCATGTTGAGTGAGCTCAAAACTTGTATGTATTGCTTGTGTATGAAAATACAAGGAGAAAATACAAATATATAGGAGAAAAAAAGAGAGAAGAAATCATATACAATGATGTGGGACTAATAATTGAAGAAAGAAATAAAATAGAACATGGGCCCAATAATGGGTCATTTACATGAGCTTTTCTAACATACATATATATATATATATACATACAAGCATTCGTGCACGGGGGACCCCGTGCGGGCAACATTTGTTGAGGGGGCGACATT
The DNA here is from genome assembly GCA_039583875.1 of Platanthera guangdongensis. Lineage (NCBI taxonomy): Eukaryota > Viridiplantae > Streptophyta > Magnoliopsida > Asparagales > Orchidaceae > Platanthera > Platanthera guangdongensis. The sequence continues at coordinate 4,912,614 of CM077157.1, read as the reverse complement.
CGTCGAGGGGGCGACATTCGTCGTGGGGGCGACATTCGTCGAGGGGGTGACATTCGTCGAGGGGGCGACATTCGTCGCGGTGGAATCATGGGGGCGACATTCGTCGTGGGGGCGACATTCATCGTGGGGGCGACATTCGTCGTGGAGGCGACATTCGGCATGGGGGCAAAATCAAGCTTGACACTTATCGTGAGTGCGACGGGTGAACTTCTACGAATACTATAAGGGAGCAAAATCAAGCTTGGCACTTATATATGAATAAAAATGTTAATTATAATACTTCAAGAAGAATATATTCTATATTCTGAGAATATGAAATTATCAAACATATGCATAAACATGTGATTACATTCCATTTTTGGAATAAATAGGAGAAGTGATGATTTTGATTTTGTTTGCCTATTTAATGCTATGAGGTTGGTTGATTAGGATGTTGTTTGGTTTTGGGAATTGTAGAGCCTGGATGGATGCACGGTGGCCACTGCCGCCGGAGATGAGACATTGAGATTTTGGAATGTATTTGTGAATCCTGGAGTGGATAAGCCTGCAACTAAGAAGGCATGCTCAGAACTATTTTCGTACTGCAGCCGCATCAGTTGAGGAGATGAAAAATCATTCATTTGGAGTACTGAAGGAAGGATTGGAGTGATGTGTGTTAGAATCTTTAGAATTGATTGGATTAAACGTAATTTATGTAGCTGAGGCTTAAATAAGCTTTCTTCCTGCACGATTTCGGTTGGTCCCTCGATGATGGACAGCAGAGAAGCAAGGCATCATTCAATTATATTACAGAGGTATTGAATCAGTTGATCTTATTGTAGTAGTCTTGGTGTGTACAAACTGCATGCAACCGGCTTAAATTGATCATCTACTTGCAGATGTTGGTGATGAATGAGGAGTACTGCTGACATGGAAGCGGCGCTCTCTGGCTGATTGCATCATATATATAGTTTAATACTGTCTGTGATGTGAATAACATATACATGTATATAAATTGTGATCATTTTGTGTGATGTATGATTTTGTATGTTATTGTAGATTTATCTTCTTTTTTGTTTAAGGATAGACATTATGGTTATAGTTATCCTCCAACATTTCACATGATTATCATGAAGAGCCAAATGGAAGATATTTTTTTTAGTGATAGGATGCTCTAAAGTGAAGATCTCCAAAGTAAGTTGTTCTATCAAATTGGGTTATCTTGAATGGAAGTTTTATTAGCAAATTGGGTTATCTTGAAAGAAATTGTTCTATAAAAAAGCATAGTGTTCAAGATTTTATGTCTAAGAAACTATAAAATGCTCAAAATGTAATAAGGAATTGAAATATGAGTAAGGAGATGAAGAAAAAATAGGGAGCCATGGATGATGAGGTGGAGATTGAAGAATACTGCTACTAAAAATATCAAAACATAGAAAGTAACATTCAGGAAGAACCATCAGATTATGCAAATGCTGATCAGAATACTGGCCATATTGTTAAGAGTTTGTGCCTTTAAATTGAGTTATGCAAATACTAAGTAATTTATAACATTTAATGGTGGCTTTATGATGTTGGAGATGAGGTCTGTGACTTTTAAATTGAATTTGTACCTTTAAATTGAGTCGGGTGTACTCTATTTGGAGGCAAACTATTGCCCTATATTGAAGCAAGTTGCTCTCCTGTTCATGGAAGAATTAGGGCCCACGGTTATGTTGCTTCCTTGGAAATGTTAGGGCCAGTTATTGTGAATGACTGTTGTCCAACTGCTTGGACTGCTTGGATGGAGAGATTTCAAAGCGCAAAAAAGAAAAAAATATCCCAAAAAAGGAATTAGGCGATCAGTTGCATTTCAGTGAGAATGTTATAAGCATGAGCGGAATTTGGCGTACTTGCAGTAAGGAGATTTTTGGCCTCCAAGCTTCTCTTACCTCTGGTACAAACAGGAATCAAGAGATCATAGCACTCCTAATTGATCAGAGCAATCCCGATGGGTATAGAATCAAACAGAGAGCACACAAAGAAATTGAAGAAGCAAGAAAAAAATACAAACCTGGATGAGAGGTGAAGAGGTGGAGATTGCTTGACCTTGCTGGGAGAAAGGAATTCCTTTTCATGGAGTATCTCTCGCCCCTGAAAAAAAGAAATGTCTCACCCCTATTTTTTCCCGCTGAACTTCAGTTAGGGCAAGTGTAGCCCTTTCAAGAAGCAGAGGAAATGACAGATCCTCAGTTAGGGTTCAGCGCGAGTGTATCCCTTTCAAGAAACAGAGAAAATGAAGTATGGATGGAGATGGAAGAGGAATAAGCTGAGGAATATCTATGTGCGACGATAAAAATAGAGCAAGCTGAATAAACTGAGGAATACATATTTCTCAAGTATGTATGGATGGAGATGGAAGATTTTAATAATTCTGTCTGCTTTTCTACCAAGTACATGGTCATTATCAAATTTCCAATCCCCTGTATGAAAATATTTCCAGTTTCAGTCCTAATCATTATTGCTTGCATTTCTGGGGCTGAATGAGTTAAAGGGACCATCTCTAATTGAAAAGGATGAAGTGAAATTTTAGTAGCAGGTTTTACTGTATGTATTTTTATATCTTTAGCAAAATCATATTTAGCTAATCTAAGCTTCAAAAAATTTGTTGTGAAGGTGGTAGCATAAATTGGACATTGGAGATTGTTCCATAAATATTGTACCGCTCCTAAATGATCTTCATGAGCATGTGTTAAAACTAAACCAACTAAATCATTCTTAGGTTTTTCAATAAAACTAATATCAGCAACTATCATATCAACCCCATGCAGATAATCGTCTGCAAAACCACCACCACAATCAATCATTAGCCATTTGCCCTTATAATGATAGAGATTAAAATTTATCCCTATTTCATTTGCCCCTTGTTGAAGCCAAAAATGACCTCTGTGGAGTTCGGGGTCCCAAAAGAGGGGTGACCGTGCACCTACTACCCTCAAGCGAACGATCTAGGCACAAGATTAGGAACACAAGGGACAGACCCAAGGTCTCAGCGTGGAGGTCCCAAGCCAAAGGCTGAGCTAAGACACCTTCGGAGGGCGCTCTCGGCCGACCGGAATATCTAAGGAGGGTCTCAAGACCAACTCTCTCCTATCCAGATGTGTCTCCTTGGGTCTACACAAAATGCTCCTCACCCGCCCTACTGATGACACAAACTCGTCGAGCAATTCCACGACACGCTGGTCAAGTTGGGCCACTAACAGCGTAATTCCGCTATTCTAAAAAGCTGTCAATAGGCCATCAGGGGCTTCCCGACAACTATACCTCGAGGCCCCACGGGGCGAGCGGTTCACGAGCACACCGCTCGCCCAAGATGGAATGAGTAAACCATGCATAAACAGAGCATCACAGATATTAAAAAATATTACAGGAATATGAATTCCATACTTCGGCACGCAGGCCGGCAATATAAGCAAAAATAGGCCTTCGTGGGCCGGCACCAGTTTGGGCTTAAGCCCGCTACTCCCCACTTGGTACTGCAACACCTGTACGCCAACGTCTCGACAAGCGGCGGTCAGCTAAACGCCAGTCGGCTAACATAAGTTGGCCAAATATATTGCACACACCCCTTTTTGGGGGCTATGGTGCGCATTCCATGTAAATAGATAATATACAACTTCCTCAGAGTCTTCTCCGGGAACTTCAGAACATCACCAATCCGGCTCACACGTCCGGATGGGCTTCACACAACATGCCTAAACCCGTACTCACGCTTCCGGGTGCTAATACAGTTAATTGCAGGGACGTACACGTCAACCCGTCGGAGAGCTCCCTTCCCCCACCCGTTGGTGGAGAGGGGCTTCCATGCAAATATGTAAACTGAGGGCTTCACCTGCCCAAGTAGAAACTTCGTTACCCTTGACGCGTGTTTTTTGTCGGCGGTGTCGGGCCTTGCTGAAGAAATAATTTCCCGTCCTCCTCCTTGATGGCCGTGTCTTTGCTGGGAGAGATGGAATTATCCCCCTCTCACTTGGTGGCTGGTTCGAGCTCCAGGCGGCGCCAGGAGAGAATCTCCCGGCCGACCTTGCTGTAGGCAGCGCCGGGAGAGGAGCTCCCGGCCGACCTCGCTGTAGACGGCGTCGGGAGAGGAGCTCCCGGCCGGCCTCGTTGTAGGCGGCGCTGGGAGAGGAGCTCCCGGCCGGCCTCATTGTAGGCGGCGCCGGGAGAGGAGCTCCCGACCGGCCTCGCTGTAGACGGCGCCGGGAGAGGAGCTCCCGGACGGGCTTGCTTTGCTCTAGGCGGCGGCGACGAAGAGAGGGGGGAAAGGGGCGGCTCGAGCTGCACCCCTAGTGGCGGCGGTCTGGACAGGAAGATGATCGGGGAGGGGCAGGGTTGTGCTGCTCCAGACCGAGAGAGGGAGAGGTAGAGAGATGCGGGGGGCTCCTTGCTGAGGCGGCGGCCGGAGAGAGAGATTGGGGCGCGGGTTGCTGCTCCAGGCGGCCGGAGAAAAAGAGAGAGGCGGGGGTAGGTTGCTGCTCCAGGCGGCCGGAAAAAGAGAGAGAGGCGGGGGTAGGTTGCTGCTCCAGGAGGCCGGAAAAAGAGAGAGAGGCGGGGGTAGGTTGCTGCTCCAGGCCGAGAGAGAGAGAGAGAGAGAGAGAGAGAGAGAGAGAGAGAGAGGGTGCACGAGCCCTAGCCGGGGAGAAGAAGAAAAGCCCCCTCTTTTCTTTTTTCTGTTGCTGCCTCTTTCCTGTACCCCGCCCCGCTGGCCTGCTTTTGTTTCTTCCCCCTGCTTTCTTTCTTCTTTTTATTTTTGCCCTGTTTTTTCTGTCCCCCTCTGTCCAAGTATATATATATATAAAACATATATATTAAGATATTAATATTATAATATTATTAGTGTTGATTTAACACTTATAAAAAGTCTTTGCATAAAAAATCTCCGCACGTGAGCACGAGGATCCGCACGTCTTCGAACGGGGCTTCACCAAATCACCGCTCATAACATGTCCCGAGCGCGCCACTTGGGGAGGATCCCGCTCGACCGGATATGGGGTTGTACACCCCTCTAAGAGCTAAAAATAACAGATCATTTTTATGATTTTTAATGTTGAATGATATATTAATTTCTATATTATTGTTTTATAATCGTTATAAAAGTAACCAACAGGCTGGGGCAAGCGATCAAGAACAGTAAATCCCTACTTCAAAACCGTGAAAATGGATCTTACTGCAAAGTAGGAAATGTGAAGCCGTAACAACATAGAAATGACAAAATACCAGATCGAGATGGTTCTCTGTGCAAGAGTTGTTGCCCATGAGCTGCAGGTGTCAGATATAGAGTGGAGAATGTTGATCGGGTGTTCCTGCGAGGGTCACAATGTAGTGAAGGGGAAACAAAAATAAAAACAGAGGCGTAAGGGGAAGGGAAGGTGAAGAACGAGAAGAAGGAATACCTTACCTATGTGCGACGACGACGGGTTGTGCATTCTGGGCGACGAAAGCAGTTTTTGCTTCGACGTTGGAGGCGGAGGGATCTTCGTCGACGGAAGGCTTCGACGTTGGAGGCGGCGGGATAGGAAGATGGCTTTGGAGGAGGAGCGAAGCCCTAGCGCCTGCGGATCGCGTGAGAGAAGCGCGAGAGGAGGTGCGAGGCCATCTAGCGCCTGAGTATCGGGCTTGACCTTTCTTGGCACGATGAAATCGTCGGACGCCGAGCAGGAAGAGGCTAACGAAGATTCCTTTGCCCTAGCTGCGCAGAAGAAAAGGGGGTGTCGGGAATTTGAGGCCGGTGAATAATGCCGGGCTGTTTTAATTAAGCACTAATCCGAACAAAAAACAAAAATACCCCTTAGTTAACCCAGCAAAACCGATTTTATGAGGGTATTTTGGGATTTAAATGTTACACCATATTACACCATGGGCTGATTAGGTCCTTGCTTATAGTATAAAGATATATATAGATATATATATATATATATATTTGAGATGCTCTTCTCTAAACAATCATTTCAATTCAGTTTTCTTTTCCTCAGCATGGTATCAGAGATGCCCTAGGGTTTGCATGCGTCTTTCGCCGCCAATCCCTGTCGCGATTCCCGTACCTGCGCTATTCACCGCTCCGAAGTCTCCTCTTGCCCACCGCTTCCTGCGCCGCTCGCCGCTCCAGCGCCTCCATTCGCCCTCCGCTTCCAAGCCGCTCGCCACTCCGTCTCGAGCGGTCTCCAACACCGCCTCTCACCCTCCTCCACCCCTCTTCCTCTCTCCCTCCCGTGTTCTAGGGATGCCGGTCACATGGGGTATTGATCTCTTTTTTTTGGCGGTCCCTTTCTCCTTTTTTCGCCATTCCTTTCCCCTATATTGGGTATTTGGATTATTCTTCTCTTTCTATGTCGGCAACCTCCACTTCTTCGACATCCATTGTGATTTTTTTGGTGACTCCTCGTTTTCTATTCGGACTTCTTCGACCGCCATGTCTTTCGGTGGAGCGGCTTCTCCTACTCCGACCTCCATTGGATCTTGTTGTGTCACCTTTGAACATGACACTCCTCAAATCACCACTATGAAATTGGATGGTTCCAACTATCCCCCGTGGGCTCGCTTTATCATTCTTGCCCTCAACAACCACCGATTATTTGGTTATGTCAGTGGCACGATGACGACTCCTCCTTCTGTGTACTTTCCTGAGTGGCTTTTGTGGGAGTCTGCGAACTCTCTGGTGATGTCTTGACTGCTTAACTCTATGACAGAGTCTCACTCAGAATTATCTATTCTTGGATACCGCAACAGATATTCGGAAGCGCGCGGAGACTACCTACTCATGTCGTGGAAATACAACTCAGATCTACCAACTGCACCGTCGATTGTTCCTCTTGCGATAGGGTGATCGATCTCCCTTGGCATACTATTCGGAGTTCACCCAACTCTATCAGGAGTACGATCACTTTGATTCTCCGACCCTCGTGTCTCCAGAAGATAAAGTGTTGGTGCAAGCAAGGGAAGAACAAAATCGCATTTTCGAGTTCCTTCACTTCTTACATCGAGGTTTTGATTCGATCAATATTCAGATTCTTCGCCGCTCCTCTCTTACTTCTTTGCCCGAGGTGTACAACATTGTCCAGCAGTAATTCGACCGCCACCCGACTCTTCTTCCAGACTTGGCCATCGAGGGATCCGCTCTTGTCACTCTTTCTTAGCACGGTGCTCGGCCTGCTTGCGATACTAGATTGAGGACTGTAGAGAAAGATCTCCTTGTCTGTGATTATTGCGGGAAGGCCGCCATATTAAAGAAACCTACTTTAAGCTCCATGGTTTTCCTTCTCCCCGAGGTGGCCTTGCTCCTCGTGAGGGCTGTGGAGGTGGTCACTCCCAACACCGTCCCTCTCTGTCCAGATCGGCTCACTTGTCAGACGTTGTGGAGGACACCTCCGTTCATCTTTCTTTGGAGTCCAACGCCCCCCCCACTCTTTTGGCTGAAGAAATTATGGTTTTTCGCCGGATTATGCACGGACCTCCTGCTGAGCCGTCCAGTTCAGCCTCCTCTTCCTATGCTCACCAGGGCCTGACAAGTGCTCACATTGCTTCCTCCCACCTATCCTCTCAGTGGATCATTGATTCTAGAGCCACAGATCACATGACATGCTCTGCCACGGGTTGTGTCCTACACCCCTTTGTTTGACAGAGATAAAGTGAGTATTGCTGCTGGATCACTATCTCCCATCGCTGGGAAAGGATCCATTCCATGCTCCTCCCTTACTCTCTCCATTATTTTTCATGTTCCTGCTTTCACTCACAATCTTCTGTCTATTAGTCATTTAACTAACTCTATAAATTGCTTAGTAACTTTCTTTCCTACCTTTTGTGTTTTTCAGGAACTGAAGACGAGGATGGTGATTGACTCTGGTAGACTGTGTAACGGGCTCTATGTGCTTGATCCCTCTGCCTCCACTTCATCCATCTTCACTCAGCCCCCCAAAACTCTTCATGCTGCTCTTCTCTTTGAGTTGGATTGCTGGCATTGTCGGTTAGGACACCCCCTATCGCTATTATGAAGTTGTTGCTTCCTGCTATTTCTTCTACTTTGTTTAATGAATTTCATTATGATGTATATGAACTTGCTAAACATCATTGTAGTTCTCTTTCTATTTATGTATCCTTGTAACTCAGTTCCATTTGTTGTTATTCATACTGATGTTTGGGGCCCCAACCCCTTTGCTTCTATTTTTGGTTGCTCTTGGTTTCTTTCTTTATTGATTGTTACTCTCGTTGTACTTGAGTTTACTTAATGAAGCATAAAATTGATGTGTTTTCTATTTTTCAACGCATTCATAATTTGGTCACTACTGAATATGGTGTTACCATTAAGATCTTGCGCAGTGACAATGACCATGAGTATATTGACGCCTGTTTTGAGAAATATCTGAGTGATCTTGACATCATACATTAAACCTCCCGTGTTTACACCCCTGCTCAGAATGGGGTGGTTGAGTGTAAGAATTTACACCTCCTTGAGGTGGCTAGATGTCTACTCCTCCGGATGCATCTCCTAAAATATTTTTGGGGTGATGTTGTTCTCACCGCTGCTTACCTCATCAATCGTCTTCCTACGCGTGCTCTTGGGTTCCATTCTCCTCTCACCACACTAGGGGTTCGTCCCACTTCCCTCTCTCCTCATGTATTTGGATGTGTTTGTTTTGACCACTCTCATCCTAAGATCATATAGATCCCGACGCTCTGAAATGTGCCTTTATTGGCTACTCTTCTGCCCAGAAAGGCTATAAGTGATTGCATCTTGTTACCAAGCAGATATTTCTTACTATGGATGTCACCTTTCGGGAATCAGAAGCCTATTATGGGACCTCTCTTCAGGGGGAGACGATTACTACGAAAGTGAGCTCCCCTCCTTCTGTTCCTCTGCCTATTTCTCCTCCATCTATGTCGCCTCCTCCAGCCCCTACTCCTTTGGTGCCCCCACTCACTTCTGGGAACACGATGATTCCTCCTCTATTGCAGGTCTACATGCGATGTAGGAGGGGCACAAACACTATGGCTCTTGCTACTCAACCTGTGCCATCATCCGATCCATCGTCAAGTACTGATATAGGTAATTTTGCTTCTACCCATCATTCTCTTTCTCACTTTGTGATTTATGACTCTGTCTCCTTCACATTGAGCATTTGTCACCTGTTTGTCCTCCATTTCTATTCCTCGCTCTTAGCAAGAAGCCTTGTGCATAGCGACTGGAAGAAAGCCATGATGGAGGAAATGGGAGCGCTTGACAAGAATCATACTTGGGATCTTGTTCATCTCCCTGCAGGGAAAACGATTGTGGGATACAAGTTGGTATTCTCTGTGAAGCAAAACTCTCAAGGCCTTGTTGAATGATACAAAACCAGGTTGATGGCTAGAGGTTATACACAAACAACTAGTATCGACTGTCAAGAGACATTTGCTCCGGTTGCTAAAACGAACTCTATCAGGATTTTGCTCTTATGTGTTGTGTGTAAAGGATGAAGTCTCCTTCAATTGGATGTGAAGAACACATTTCTCCACGGTGATCTTGAGGAGAAAGTTTGCATGTCCCTGCCTCCTAGTGTTCTTCAAAATGGGTCTGCAGGAAAAGTTTGCAGGTTGAAGAAAGCTATGTATGGCTTGAAGCAGTCTCAATATGCTTGGTTCGAGAAATTTCACCGAGCTATGATTTCTTTTGGATACAAACAGAGCAATGCTGATGACACCTTATTTTTGAAACACAGAGAGGATAAGGTGGCTGCTCTTATTGTCTATGTGGATGATATAGTGATAACTGGTGATGATACAGAAGAGGTTGAACTTCTAAAGTCTAGATTGGTTAAGGAATTTGAAATGAAGGATCCAGCAAAGAGGCAGTGTTTTGTGCCATGACACAGGGGATATGTGATGGGTTGTGGATTCAGTCGGTCATGAAGGACCTCGGAATAGAGTGTGATGGTCCAATCAGGATCTATTGTGATAATAAAGATGCTATCAACATTGCCCACAATACGGTCCAACATGATCACACCAAACATGTGAAGATCGACAAGCACTTCATGAAGGAAAATATAGTTAGGGGGATTATGAGTACCCTTTTTGTTCCATTAAACCAACAGCTTGCAAATGTGCTTACCAATGAGGTGAGTCTGAACTCGTTTGACAGAATACTGGGCAAGTTATGCATGACAAACATTACACGCCCAACTTGAGGGGGAGTGTTAGAATATGTTGGAATATTATGTTTTATGTATTTTTGGAATTAATATGTGTGTTGTAATCCCATATATATACATATGGGAGCCTCTAAACAATCAATTCAATTTTCTTTTCGTCAACATGAAGAAATCACTTTATGGTCTCAAACAGTATTCTCAGACATGGTTTGACAAGTTCAGTCAGACTGTTCGTGTTGTTGGGTCCACTCGGAGTTCAACCGACTTCTCTTTATTCACTCGTCATCTTCCAACATGCACAATGATTCTCTTGGTGTATGTTGATGGTATTTTGATTACGAAAGACAATCTCACAAGAATATACATGATCAAACAACTTCTGGCTTCTGTGTTTCAAATAAAGGACCTAAGAAATCTTCGATGTTTTCTCGTTCTTGAGGTATTTTGGCGTCGTGATGAGCTTGTTTTATCTCAACGTAAGTGCTGCGTTGATTTTCTTCATGATGCTGACTACTCAAGATGTTGGCTACACAAGATGCAAGTCTGCTTACACTCCCATGGCTATCAATCACAAGCTCTGTGCTCATGTCTCAAACTCTGGTCTTCTTCTTCCAAACCCAGAGTATTATCGTCGTCTTGTGGGAAAGCTAATATATCTCACAGTTGCAAAACCTGATATATCATTTGTTGTTGGAGTTGTCAGTTGATTCATGCATGAATCACAAATCTCTCATCTCCAGGCAGTTGAGTGTATCCTTCAATACTTGAAGACTGCTTCTGGACAAGGACTTGAATACAAGCCCTCTTCGTTTCCCTTATCTCTTATTGCGTATTCTAACGTCGTTTATGCTGGTTCATTGAATTATCGTTGTTTCACAAGTGGATACTATACTTTGAAGAACATCTCATTACCTGGCGCAACAAGCAGTTTGTAGTTGCTTGCTCATCTACTGAAGCCGAGTATCATTCAATGACAGCTGTTGTGTCTGAGTTTACATGGCTTGAAGGTCTCCTAGGTGATTTAAGAGTCAAATTTTTCTCACCGGCCACTCTATTTTGCGGCAGTCAAGCTGCCATACACATTGATAAGAACCATGTTTTCTGTAAACAGACCAAACACATTGAAGTTGATTGTCACCCACGAAGCACAGATACTTAAAAATGGACTACGTATCGACTCGAACGCGTATCAGATACGGGAAACGCATTTCTGAAACTCCAGGAAACACATTTTTTAAAATATATATATATTTTATTTTTCGGAATCGCGTATCCCGCAAGGAGGATACGCGATTCTGCGATTCCGTGATATATATATATATATTTCCTATTCCGCTCACGTATTTTATTTTTCCTGTTCCTCTCCCGATCCCTCCCAATCCCGCAGGAGTTCCGCTCCCGATTCCCGCAGGTTCTTCTTCTTCTAAAGCTTTTTGATATAACTTGTGCTCATTATATTTCATATTTTGTACTGCTCCTTAGTTTGGTTTCCATTGCCCCCCCCCAAGTTATCTACCAATCCAACAGATCCCCTAGGAAGCACCTAAAGGAAACAAAATTTAAGTCTGATTTGATGTATTAGATCAAGAATCAATGCAGGGACTATTTTTTGTCCGACAAGCCACATAGTAGGATGGTGTGAGGATATTCTTTTTTACAACATTAATCAACTTCTCCACTACAAGGGGATCCTTCCTAAGGTAGTCATTTTCATTCATGGTATTATAGATCATCTATAGCCACTAGCTACTTAGGAGATTGATCAGTTGTAGTTGTGCACTCCAAAAACAATTATTTCATTAAAAAATTTCATCTTACCTCGATGTCTTAATTTTAACAAAACTTAAATCATCTTCAATTCCAATACATCTCACTTGAAGATGGAATGGTTGAGGAATTTCCACTCAACAGTTAATCTATTGTTGTACAAAAAAATGTGTGTAGCTAAGAATTTCTCACAAGATCCAATTTTATTATGAGTTTGTTAACATTGTTTGTTATGAATTTCATTGTTATTTAAATTAGATCTTATCTTTCATAATATGGATTCAAGTAGCGGTGTTACTGAAAATGACGAAAAGCCTTTTTGGAAATATGTGACAAGAGGGAACAAGTTAACCGAAGGAGGTGGAAGTATAAGTTGGACGTGTAATTTTTGTGGTAAGCCTTACAAAAGCTCATACACTCGTGTGAAGGGTCATTTATTGAAGATCAAGAGTAGTGGAATTGGAGCATGTAACAAGGTTCCGGCTTCCACATACAAGAACATGTTGAAGGAAGATAAAGATGCTCAAGAGCTTATTGAGCGAAGACTTCCAAAATTTATATCGGTAGCTCCAAGTATTTCAAGTGGAAGATCGAAATTGAAAAAAGATTAGCTCCCATTCGAGGGATGTGGGTAAGAAAGAAGTTAGTATTGTAAGCGACGGATGAAGCGATCCACAAAGAAGACCACTTATTAATTTCATGGCAATAACCGATTCAAAAGCAATGTTCTTGAAGGCGGTTAATTGTGAAGGTCAAATCAAGGACAAGTATTTCATTGACTCTTTGATCAAAGAGGTCATTTTAGAAATCGGATATGAAAAGGTTGTTCGGGTTATAACAGATAATGCGGCGAATTGCAAGGGGGCGGGCCATCTAATTGAGAGTGAGTTTCCATCAATTTTTTGGACTCCTTGTGTGGTGCACACTCTCAATCTACCTTTGAAGAACATATGTGGCGCTAAGAATTCAGAGAATAATGCAGTTACGTATGAAGAATGTTCGTGGATTACCCATATTGGTGATGATGTCATGTTCATTAAGAAATATATAATGAATCATTCCATGAGATTGGGTAAGTTTAATGAGTTTTTGAGCTTGAAATTATTATCTATTGCCGAAACTCGTTTTGCTTCAATTATCATCATGTTAAAATGATTCAAACTTATAAAAAATGGACTTCAAAGAATGGTTATTAGTGATCATTGGCTTTTATATTGTGATGATGATATGGAAAAGGCAAGACATGTGAAAGAGAAGGTCTTGGATGATGATTGATGTGCTTCCATTGTGTATATTCTTTCATTCACCGCTCCAATATATGACATGATTCGCTTTTGCGATACAGATAAGACTTTTCTTCATCCAGTATATGATATGTGGGACACAATGATTGAAAGGGTGAGGAAGACTATTTACTCTCATGAGAGGAAAAGAGAAGAAGTTGTGTCTACCTTTTTTGAGGTAGTACATGCTATCCTAGTGGATCGTTGGAACAAGAATAATACTCCGCTTCATTGTTTTGCACATTCATTGAATCCAAGATATCTTTTTAATTATAAATTTATATTTGTCATTTGAATAATTGATTTTTAACTCAATTTTTTTACTAGATATTATAGTGAACAATGGGTAGCGGAGGATCCAAATAGAGTTGCTTCTCATAAAGATTCGGAAGTTAGCAAGCAAAGAATTAAATGCTTGAAAAGGTATTTTTCAAGCTTAATGGAGTGTAATGTGGTCGCCAAGGAGTATGCGGAGTTCATTGACAAATCAGGGGATTTTAACGATTATGAGTCAATTCAAAATCGTTTTCTCTTAGATCCAAAGACTTGGTGGATAAATCATGGCTCGCCGGCCCTTTCGCTTCAAACCATTGCATTGAAGTTATTAGTATAACCATCATCTTCTTCATACGCCGAGAGAAATTGGAGTACTTACTCCTTTATCCATTCAATGAAAAGGAATAGAATGACACCGTAACGTGCAGAAGATTTATTAAATATTCACAACAATCTTCGTCTTCTTTCTAGAAGGGGTCAAAAATACAATGAAAGAGAGTCTACATTGTGGGATATTGCGGGCGATGACTTTGATTCATTCGAAGATGTAGGTACACTTGTGATAGCTAATCTATTGCTTGATGAACCAATGTTGGAGCTCTCGATTATTGAAGATGATGATGAAGTTGATACTATTGAAGAGAATGTTTAATTTTCATACTTAATATTTTGCATGTGATTGTAACAAAACAATGCTCTCAATTGATGTAATGATGTATTGACGTGGACATGTGATAGATTGTTCTTTATGGTGCTTATTTATTTGTGTGTTATTTATAGCATTATATGAAATGTCAATGATATATTTTGTTAGTTGTTTACGATCTGTATGCTCTCAATGATATATACAATTCAAGATATGTACAAACAGTTTGTTAGTTGTCTTATTCTTATATTAATTAATACTTATTTTAAAATAATTAAAAATAATTAAAAACGTTTTCCGTATCCTAATTTTTTTAAAAATCACGTTTCCCGTATCCATTTTATATTGTATCCCGTATCCCATTTCCGTTCCCGTGCTACATAGATTGTCACTTCATTCAGGAGAAGGTTCAATTGAAGAAACTAAAATTACAACATGTTCCTGCTACTAGGAAAGTTGCTAATATTCTCATAAAGGCCTTACCTCGCCCGCTATACTACCAATTTTTGTACAAACTGGTTGTTTACGATCTGTATGCTCTAGCTTGCGGGCGAGTGTTGAAGGAATATATGTAAAAGCCTAATATTCGGCCTATTTTGAGTCTACTTCATCTTTAGGAATTTGTCCCACGTCTTAGAATGGGATTACTTCTCCTCTCTCTTTTCCTATATAAGTATATAAGTATGTAAGTGTACAAATACATATATAAGAAATGAAAGTATTTTCTTTGAGAAATTAATAAGATAATTTTACTTCTCATATGTCGTACATTTCTACAGTTTCTTTGTTTTTTCTTGTTATATTTTGTCATTTGTTTTTTTTATCTAAGAAAGCACTACAGTATTTCACCGTTCTAATACTTCTCTGCTTGGTTTTTTTTCTTTGTAAACTTGACTAGGTTTTTTGGATCCTTTATGGTTATTTTCATGTTATAGCATTACCTCATATGCTCTGAACTACTTGGGTATTTGATATTAACGTGCACATCTAAATTTTTTTGGCATTCCTCTTTTAATTGATCTTCTTCTTGTTATTTTTAATTTCTCTTAGGCCATAATGACTGTAAACCTGAAGAATTCGAATTCAGGGCTCCTACCACACTCAATAATGCTTTACGAGTTTTGCGTGCTATGCAGCTTCATCGGCCTGGTATGATTTTTAAATACTTTATATAAATAACAGTTCACTGTTAGTATTTCAATCCTTACTCGTGAAGATACTTTATAAGCTGATAATGATTATCTTCATAATTCTAGTTCTTTTGGAAGGCAGTCCTGGTGTTGGGAAAACAAGTCTAGTTGTTGCACTGGCGCAGTATTCTGGCCACACTGTGGTTCGGATTAACCTTTCTGAGCAGGTTCTGGATCATTGTTGTATTTTCAATCTTGTGTGTTTATGCTTTTTGCGGTTAAGGTTACATCCCATAATCAATTTCCAGACAGACATGATGGATCTCTTAGGCTCAGACTTGCCAGTTGAGGGCGAGGGTGGAATGGAATTTTCGTGGGTTGATGGCATCCTTCTCCAGGTTTAACATTTTGGAAGAGTAATTTATATTGAAAAGTTTACATACTCCTGCTGATATCTATTCCTTTTTGGCTTATTTGGCAGGCATTGAAGAATGGGTATTGGGTACTATTAGATGAATTGAATCTTTCTCCCCAATCTGTATTGGAGGTATAATTAGTTTTTATCAGTTTTCACGGCTTTTATTTTGAACTCTTATGCTGATTGGAAACTACTCACCTCCAAAATTTCAGGGTCTGAATGCTATTTTAGATCATCGTGCTGAAGTTTATATTCCAGAATTGGGTCTAACATTCAAATGTCCTGAGTCTTTTAGGATTTTTGCATGTCAAAATCCTTCTTCTCAGGGCGGTGGAAGGAAAGGCCTTCCAAAGTCATTTCTTAACCGTTTTATTAAGGTTTGCAGAAAATTTGAACTTTTTTGCAAAATAAAATTAATATGAAGAAGGAATGAAATTCATGTTCTCTCTTTATTCGTCCATGTAGTATAATTATATTTTGCAATGTCCTTAAATGTTACTCCCAGGTTCATGTGGATGAGTTAGCTGCTGCTGATTATCTCTTCATTTGTCAAACACGCTTTCCCTCAATCCCATCAGCGCTACTTTCAAAACTGATTATGTTCAACAGTCGACTTTATGATGACACGATGGTAAAGCACAAGTATGGCCAAGATGGTTCTCCTTGGGAGTTCAATCTCCGTGATGTCATTCGATCATGTGAAATTATACAAGGTAAAATCTTATATTTATAAGCTTATCTGATTATCTTTTCTTCTTGTGTCTGTTTCCATGTCATAAACATCTATGATTTGCTATTTTGACGTGAAGATACTCCAGAGAATGCCACATATGAGGGATTTTTAAACATCGTATATCTTCAAAGGATGCGCTCTGCTGCAGATCGAAGAGAAGTTAAGAAGCTTTATGAGGTTGTCTTTGGAATGAAATCATGTATACCTCAGTTTCCAGATGTATATATTAATCCACAATATTTGGTTGTTGGTAGTGCTTGTGTTGAAAGAAATCATTGTCAACCAACAAAGGTTTCCAAGAGTCACCTCAATCTGCTACCAGGGTTATTCAAAAGTTTGGAAGGTATCACTCAATGTGTACAAAGAAAATGTCTGTGCATTTTAGTTGGTCCATCTTCTTCTGGAAAGACTTCAATGCTACGATTACTTGCTCAGCTGACAGGAAATGTCTTAAATGAACTCAATCTTTCTTCACAGACAGATGTTTCTGAATTGCTTGGTTGCTTTGAGCAGTACGATTGCTTCCGCAATTATAAAGCTGCAAAATGACAAATTGAACAATATGTTGATGAATATTTTAGTCTAGAGCTAGAGATAAACTGGAAAGATTTCATACTTGAAAGAAAGTGTATGTTCTCAAAGTGGTTTTCATTCTTTTCATCCAATATTCCTTCTAAGTCTGTGAATTCATTTTCCACTTCTTCAATTGATGAATCCTCCATCTTCCTGAACCCATTAGTTGAGATAATCAACCAACTGCAACATGATATTGGCAAGTTCTCTTTACCACTGTCTTATTCAACGGTGGATCTTGATAAATGTCTAAAAAAAGTTCAAGTATTGCAGAAAAACTGGTCTATGCAACCTTCTGCAAAGTTTGAATGGGTACCTGGAAAATTAGTCAATGCCATTGAACATGGTGAATGGGTCGTATTGGACAATGCGAACCTCTGCAATCCAACTGTATGTTGAACCTCTAAAACATTTTGTTATTAGTTTATTAAATCAGTCACTATCTGCTTACGTGTTTTGTATTTTTAATCATATTTATTAACATTTTATGTTATTGTACTTTTTTCTTCATGTTCTCAACAATCACTAATTTGTCTCATTTTTCTTAGGTCCTTGATAGAATCAACTCTCTGGTAGAACCAAATGGATCAATTACTATTAATGAATGTGGTCTCGTTGAAGGGAAGCCTTTGCTACTTAAGGCTCATTCTAGATTTCGAATGTTTGTCACTATTGATCCCAAATATGGTGAAATCTCCAGAGCAATGCGGAATAGAGGAGTGGAAATATTTATGCTCCAAACTGAGTGCTTGCCAGGTGAATTAGCTGTTACAACTGAAGATATTGAGGAAAATAGTGCAAAGAGGTTCTTAACTCTTTCTGGCATTCCCTTGGAAAAAATGATATTGGCAATGAATGAAGCACATTCGGCTGCCATTGCTGCGGGGCTAAGTCTTGGTGTCCGCATCACCCTTCTTGAGCTTGCTCGGTGGGTTCAGCTATTCCAGCATCTTATTATGAATGGGAATGATCCAATATGGAGTCTACAGCTAAGTTGGGAGCATACATACCTAGCAGCATTGGGTGAGCCAGGAGGAAAGGAAGTTGTCATAATGGGAAAAATATCGTACTTGTCTGATACTGAATTATACAAGATTAATCCACATTTAGGTTACTCCTTATCATTGCCTGGTGGATGGCCATTACCCCATACACTTCAAAATTTTGTGCACTACTCAAGAGAGTCATGTGTAAAACAAAATTGCTTGTATTTGGAATTTCTAGGTGCCCAATGCGCTTCTTATAGTCTAAGTAGAAATGTTAATTCATCTTCTCGGAGTAATTACATGGGACTTTTCCCAGCCTTTTTACCAGTAGAAATGTTGCAACAAGATTTATTACCCAATATTAAAAAATTTCAGGAACCACCAATTCTTGATTTAGTTCAAGCTAATCAGATGCTTACTTTTGCTGGTAACTGGACTGCTGAACAGGCAACAGAAAGTGATCTTGATATGTATATTGGGTTGTTTAAGTGGTACCATATAAAACTGCAGCCATATTGTTGCTTCTTTGAGTCATTTTATATAATTCTTGAGGAGGAGAAGGATCATCCTATTTGGAAGTGCATCAGAGATTGCCGGAAAGAGTTGCTTGATCACCACAAAAGTAACATTGTTATGCAACCTATTCCACTGCTTTCGCCGAAGTTGGCAAAAATTTCAATCTCGGACTCATACTTGTTGAAAAAACAACACCAGCTTATTTCTGCAGTTCACTGTGCAAGAATTTTGAGACGTACTTTTCAACAATGGAGTACTGAATCGGCATTTTTAGCAAATGAAGATGTATTTAAATGCGCAATGCAAAAAATATTGTTTTCTCTGATGCAGCTAGAACGAGAGGTGCTGAACCAGATTGTAAATTCTAAGGAACTTTTCTATGATTACTCTTATTTTCTAGAACTTCATATTCTGTTCTGGGAAAATGTTAAATCATCTCATCTTGAACACCTGTCTATAATTTGGAATTGGCTAAAGAAGAAAGTGATTAAGTTTGAACCAATATTTCCTGAAGTAGTTGGCATTTTCTTGGTATGTGTGGGTTTCTCTTTTTTACTTCTTTGTTTTCCAAAGAAACATTACGAGCTACTTCTTGAACAGGTAGAAGATCTGAATCTTAAATTTGTACCTGGTTGGAAAGTAAACTCTGGAGCTTCCACATTATGGTTACAAGGGGGACATCCTTTTTCTCCATCCTCTGCAAATGTATTTTACAAACTTGAACAGCTGACAAAATTTTGTGAGATGGTTTTTAAAATACCAAAGCTCTCTGATGAAATTCAAATAGGTATATTATCTTTAACATTCTTGTAATTGGGTTTTCAGCCTCTAATATACTTCTAACTCTAATTTCCATCCGAGTTCACAGACAAAAAGACCCATCTTGATGTTATCATTTCGATCAATACTGATCTTAGACGCTTGGCAACCGAAGGTGATTTGGTTGTGCTGTTTTATTTCTCTATATGCTTAAAAGCCTTTAGAATTTTTTTGTTTAATATATTCATTCTTTTTTTTGCGTTTATAGCGTAGCTAATGTTGCCATTCTAGTTTTGTCATTTTTATATTAATTGGAAGTCTAGAGAGACAGTATTCAGTTGTTGTTTTCAGTTGCCATAAATTTGTAGGATAATATTCTAAATTTTTACATTCTGTTGTGCAGACCAGAAATGATGTAGGGTAAGTTATGTGTGTGTGAATTCTAATATGCAATCCTAGTTGTCGTGTTGGAAAAATAACTCTTCTAACATGGGATGTTACATGCAATGCACATAGGATACAACATATAGATTACAAGCAAATAATAACGAATTAAATCACCGGCAACTAATCTAAGGTGCGCAAATATTCTTTTAGGCAAGTAAATTTAGGCTTTCCTCTACGTGAAGGGTCTGAATAAGAGCACGATAGCAAATAAATTTCGCAAATCACAATATTTCCACGAACAAACAACCACAAAACTATAGATTCCATATGGTACGAAATCACAATGCCTTATAGTGCACCGCCGCCAATCCGCAACAAAGAAGGGAATAACAGTAGAATGATGAACGTCTCAACCCTCTCCCGTCATTCTCTCCTAACAATACGAACCGACAAGGTGCTAATCGAATCACTATCGCTCCACATATTGAGTGTGCTATAAGCTGTGGCAGAAGATGTACTAGCGGAAAACTTACAACCACGTAGTAGATCACATACACATATGAGTAATAAAGGAAGACAAAGCAACCACAGCAATGGCACGATAGCCCCATGGTGCAACATGAGTCGCACCCGTGCCCACTTTTATTTCACACATTTTTATTTGGTATTTAGAGCATGTGTATTAGAGGGCATGCATTTTATTTTGTGCACTTGTTACAGCTTAATGAGGTGATCGTCCAATAAGTCCCTGAATAAAAAGATCCGTCAAAATAGGTAATATAATATTTAAGACAAGCTCGTCAAAATACATATTAAAAGGATATTTTTTTAAAAAAGAGGAAAACAAAAATTATACATATGTTCAAAAATCTTGAGTGGTTCCCTTTCCCTTTTGGTCCCAATTAAATGCTAAATCCTCCTCCCGTAACAGACCTTAACAAAACAGAGGAATAAAATAAACCCCAATTACCCTCCTTCCTCGCGAGCAGCTTGGACAGACTCGAAAACAGGGAAACCTTTCCCTATTTTCGGAAGTTTAGCTCGTCAACCTCTACCCTCCACCAGTCGATCAAGCCCCCCTCCAGACGCGCCGCCGCCGCTTGCTCCTCAAACAATCGTTCCTCTTCCAGTACCCGTTGGTTCGACAATTCTTGTGCGAGGTCCGACGCCCTGGCTTCATCCTTCCGTCGACCATCTTTGAACCCTTCCACATCCTCGTTGTTGTCACCTCTGCTGTCGTCAGTCTCTGTGGGCTACGTCCACCATTCCTTTTCCAACGTCCAAAGGCTTTGACAACCCCCCCTGGCTCTGGGCTCCAGTGAAACTTACGGATTCCTTTGTTCTTATGCCCAAGGTATATCTCCCAAGTCTCTCTTGTATTTTGGTAGTTTTACTTTATGAACATGTTAGAGCTTGCTTAATATTATTGTTAGGCCTCTTTTGCTGTTTTGAGGATTTATTTTACGCTCAAATGTTAGCATTTATGTGCGCTTTTGGAGTTTAGATCGATTATCACTTGATATCAAACGAGAACGGCTCGCTTGTGCTGCATATTTAGAAAAAAAATCAAATTTATTATTTTAAAATTGAATCGAGGATTCTGGTTTACATTAGTTTGGTATCAGAGCAGGTTGGTTCTCACCTATCGCGGATCAACGATCCAGTTTTAAAAATAATTGTGAAAATATAAAAAAAATAAAAAATTCTTTAAAAAATGCTTTTTAAATTTACTTTTTAAGTCTTTATTAAAAAAATGGGGGATTTTTTCTATATTTTCTAAAGTAAAAAATGGCGAATTTGAACGAGAGACTTAAAAAGTTGATGAAAAACGTTGAGTTGGTCACTGCAGACTATGAAGCACCGGCACTTCAAAATGCTCAGCGTGTCGGTGTCAGAGAGTCTGACAATCATCCGACTCTCTGACACTCGAGTCAGAAATCCTACACTCGAGTTGAAAATCTGACACGCCGGCACACGCGGGACACGCGTGTCCCGCTCAATCGGACACGCGTGTCCCGCTCAATCGGACACGCGTGTCCCGCTCAATCGGACACGCGTGTCCCGCTCAATCGGACACGCGTGTCCCGCTCAATCGGACACGCGTGTCCCGCTCAATCGGACACGCGTGTCCCGCTCAATCGGACACGCGTGTCCCGCTCAATCGGACACCCCTAAGTTAGCTACTCATGGTGAGGCGGCTCGCAATTTGTCTTGGAAGTGTCTTGACCCCTTTCTAGCATTTCAAGTAGTGAAAGTGGATCTACTAGTGACGTATATATTTTCTCTAGAAAAAGTAAGATTGAAAGTGAGGAAAAAAGTTTGCATGTGAATCCATTATTTTTACTGATGATATATAATGATAATGTGTTAATGTTCTATCATTTTTTTAATCATTTGTTAAGTTCTGCATTTGAATATTTGATGAGTAATACTTAAACATGACTTAATTTATTTAAATATTTGTTAATTGTTAAATATTTAATATACGTGTTCCAGGGTGTCGGAATATGATATTTTTTTAGAATTGACGAGCCGCGTGTCGTGTCATGTCATATCGCATGTCCCCTGTCGGTGTCGGTGCAACATAGACTGCAGACCTCAAGCAGAGTCTGAATGGTTTGTGTGCCGATGTACACAACTTTGAAATAAAAATGCATGAACAATATGTTTTTTCTAATCACTTACCAAATACGTATCAATCAGTGGAACCCGCGCTGGAAAAAATTAGTAGTCTCTTTCTAGACTCGTTTCCTCCAAGAGCATCTTAACCCCACTTAGCTCCACTATAACACTTCCTCCAATCGAGGAGTCTCTTCCTGAGCCCCAACTCCCGGAAGAAGATGTTCTTCCTCCTTTTCATAACATCCCAATTGAAGTAGAGACTCCTCTTGCTCATACTGAATCACAACCTTTAGTCGTCAAGTTTACTTCTGAGACCCCGCACCTAGGTGAAGAACGTACTAGTCACGTGTCACCCACCTTGGATGACACACTTTTGATCTCACCGCTCCCGGAGGTGGAGTTGGCTAGTGATGAACTCTTCATCTTGCGTGACATAGACTCGATCTGCGTATGTCTTGATTCTCCTAGCCCACTACAATTACCGACACTAGAGCCTACAAACACTATGTATGATGATCTTTTTGCCTTAACATTGGAATCATCGCCATATATTGATTTTGTATTTGGAGAAACATCATTTTGTGTCAATACATTATCTCATAATTATAAATGCGTCTGAAAATTTTTATTTTATCGATTTATTTAAAAAAACTCTTTTTTAAAAGATAATAAGAACCCCAAAAATTTTCACACCAAACAAAGTGTTACGGATCCGTCATCAGTTATTATTATTATTATTATTATTATTATGCTGATTCGTGTTGTATTGAGTCGTCTTGTATCGAGTCATGTTATATCAAGTCGTGTGACAACGCGTTTAAGTGTTTTAATATTTTGTGTGTTCGTGTTATTTATGAGTATGTCATTGATGCCTATATATAGGGCACTTGGGGTCATGTAATAGGTAGGCAAGAAAATAAAATCAAGTTTCTCTTTCTCTCTCTAACTTTTTTTCTCTCTCTCTCTAATCCTCTTCTCCTCCTCTAGGATTTTCCCTCACATCTCCTTCCTCAAGTTTCTTCTTCTAACTTATCTTCTTCTTCCACCATTTCTAGGGATTTAATCATTTGTATCCTCCACCCTCCGCTCTCCGACCACCAAAATTAGGCACATAACAACTTGGTATCAGAGGATCTTTCCTCCCCTCTGGCGAATCGGTTCCGTTGTCCTTCCCCTCCAGCAGATCAAACACGCACAACAACTCCACCCTGTTGCTCTGCTTTATCCATTTCCGTAGCAGCTCCATCCGCCGATCCATCGTTCTCCCCCCGGGCACTGCTCAGCTTCCAGCCACCCCTGTGCTGCCATTTCCACAAACGAACGCCGCCACCTTCCTCCCCTCCGACCACTGCGCCTCTCCCTGCCATCACACATCAACAACACCCTGCTACTTTTCCGCTTCCCTTGTCCAGGGCCGCAACTCCAGCCGTGCTCCCGTTCGAACAGGCGACGAGATCGTCTCCTCAAAAAACTCTGCGCGAATCCGAGCTCCGTCAAGTCTCGTGGACCCCTTCTGCTGCGACATCGAGCCGCACAGTCCTCAAAAAGTGAATTCTCCATGCCGTCTCATCGAGCCCATTCCGCTGTCGCGCCTCTTTTCCCCATCCCGTCATTTTTTTATTTCTCTTTCCCTCTTTATTTTTCCTTATTTTTCTTCTGGAGACTGGCTACACACCTTTTGTTTTATTTAACTCTTTATCCTCTCTGCCCTCTCTCTTTTTTATTAACTTTTTCTGATCCGCCTTTCTCATCCCGTCATTTATTTTTTTTGTCTTATTACCCTTTCTAAAAACACACACCTTTTCTTATATTTTATTTACTATTCTATCTCAACACCTCTCTTGCGCGCCACTTTTATTTTTTTTCTTCACTTCTGGAGCATCCTGCCCACGCCCATAACCGCACGCCTCCTATTTTATTTTCTTTTTTTGGAGACCCCCCCCTCATATCTTCCAGCAGCCCACTCTTTCCTTTTTTTCTTCTTTTAATTTCTTGATTTTATGGATCTCACCGCCTCTATCTTCCTTCTTCCACTTAATTAATCACCAAGATTAATTGCATGCCCAAATCTTCTCCTATTCTTCCACTTAATTAATCACCAAGATTAATTACATGCCCAAATATTCTCCTACCTATTAACTGATTATTCAATTAGTTAATTAATTTTTCCTCATTTCTATCATGTCGCTTAGCGTTGCCGACCGCTTTGAGCTCCTCGCCACCCTCGACAAGTTGAACCGTCATATTGCTCATCGGGAGGCTCGACTCGGCCACGCCGATGCTCAGCTCGACCTCACGCTTGATGCCCTACGCATGTCTCGCGGCTCGTTGGTGGTTTTTCTGTCATCACCACCACCAGAGCTGAACTCGTCGCCTCCCCCTCCAATGAGGGTGCCACCACCGTCCTCCATCATTCATGATGCGTCGCCGCCTCGGTCGCCGCCTCATCTACGGGCTCTTTCTCCGCCAACCCCGACATGGCCGCCCCCTCCGGCCACATCACCGCCGCCACCGCCGTCGTTTCCGCCGCTACTACCATCGTTGCCACCGCCGCCTGCCGATGATATACCACCTCTCTACATGGCGGTCGTCCTTCCACCACTTTTGCCACCTCTCCGATCACCTGCACAATCTCCTCTGGTCATCTCTCTTCCTCCTCTACTAGGTCTTCCTCCACCGGCCCCGTCATTGCCGCCTCCTCCGGGCAGTTCACCGCCTCCTTTCTCGGCTCTTTCTCCATCGGCCCTTGCCTTGCCGCTTCCACTGGCCTTATCGCCACCTCTTTTGCCGGTCTGTGCTCCGGTTACCCCAATGTATCCATTCCTACCGCAAATCGTCGGCCCTCCGACCTCCGTGAGGCTACTACTCCCAGCCCCTCCAGAGTCCAGTGACCCGGACGAAGCCTTTCCAAATGCCACCCATTTTACGGATGGCACTGCCGCTCCTCGCCGACGCCACCGCTGCCAATACGCGTTACCACACGTTGTTTTGGAGGGAGGTCAGGGTACCAGATGGTTCGACCACTGGCATGGAGCTTGAAGGTAAGCTCGTTTTGATGGGCGGTTGGAGTGTTACGAATCCGCGGTCGGTTATTATTATTATTTATATGCTGAGTCGTGTTGTATCGAGTCATCTTGTATCGAGTCGTGTTGTATCAAGTCGTGTCGTAACACATTTAAGTGTTTTAACATTTTGTGTGTTCGTGTTACTTACGAGTATGTCATCGACGGCTATATATATGGCCTTTGGGGTCATGTAATAGGTAGGAAAGAAAATATAATCAAGTTTCTCTTTCTCTCTCTCTAACCCTCTTCTCCTCCTCTAGGGTTTTCCCTCTCATCTCCTTCCTCAAGTTTCTTCTTCTAACTTCTCCTCTTCCTCCACCATCTCTAGGACTTTAATCCCTTGTATCCTCCACCCATCGCTCTCCGACAACCCACCAAAATTGGCACGTAACGCAAAGATACACGATTTAAAAGATTTCTCTGGAAAATTTTAAGTGATAGATTTGAGATGGATTTTTTATTTTGTAGTGTTAGTCGGATTCTTTCGGGTGATATGTTTGGATAATTGATCTTGATCTAGTAAACACTCGTAGGTGTCTGACTGGAAATCGTTTGATGCAATGTGATTTATTATTTCCACAAGTCAAGTCTACTTGTTTCCTTCCTTGCTTCTTTTATCCTCACTCTTCCCCACTTCGTGATACCCGTCTTTTTGAGGCTCTAGTTTTTACTGATCATTTAAACATTATGCATAAAATTATGACTAACAATTTGCAAGCATTTTCAAAAAATTATAATTTCATGGTTGATTTTATCACCAAAAATTATATTTTTTCGAAGGAGGTTGGTTTCCTGCATTTTTCAGGAAATGGAGTTTGTCTACACGTCATGAATTACAGTGAAGGATCCTTCTTTTGCCTCACTACGTGCAACTCAGAGTTTTCCACACTCCATGTAATTTTCATACTTACCTTGGCGGAGTTTGCTCGGGTCTTGGTTATGCTGCAGCATGACAGTAGCAGAGCAATTTTAAATTGATGTTTCGATATCCTGGTAGCAGGTCACATCACAATCTCTTCCAACCCCGGTAGATTTGTTGCAACCTGAGTCGCACCCATGTCCAATTTTATTTCACGCATTTTATTTGGCATTTTAGCACATGTATTTAGATGACATGCATTTTATTTTGTGCACTTGTTACAACTTAATGGGGTGATCGTTCAATATGTACCTAAATAAAATATCCGTCAAAATATGTAATTTAATAATTAAGGCAAGCTCTGCAAAATCCATATCAAAAAGGATATTTTAAAAAATGTAAAAAATATATATATATACATATATATATACATATATATATGTTCAAAAATCTTGGAGTGGTTCCTTTCCCTTTTGGTCCCAATTAAATGCTAAATCCTCCCCCAGTAATAGACCTTGACAAAAAAGAAGAATAAAATAATCCCCAATCCCCCCCCCCCCCTATTTCAAATGAATATTTTGTTTCCAATTTTAATACCAATCAAAGCCCAATATTCTATATTGCTTATTTACCTTTTTCTTCTTGATCCCATGCTACATTAAAAATCTGTACCCTCCTTCCTCACGAGCAGCTTGTACATACTCTAAAATAGGGAAACCTTTCCCTATTTTCAAAAGTCCAGCCAGTCAACCTTACCCTCCGCCAGTCGATCAAGCCACCCTCCAGAACCGCCGCCGCCGCCGCTTGCTCCTCAAACGACTGTTCCTCTTCCAGTCCCCGTTGGTTCGACGATTCTTACGTGAGGTCCGATGCCATGGCTTCATCTTCCCGTCGGCCATCTTTGAACCCTTCCACATCGTCATTGTTGCCGCCTCCGCTGCCGTCAGCCTCCATGGGCTCCGTCCACCGTCCAAAGGCTTCGACACCCCCCCCCCATTGGCTCTAGGCTGCGGTGAAACTTATTGATTCCTCTGTTCTTATGCTCAAGGTATATGTCCCAAGTCTATGTTGTATTTTGGTAGTTTTACTTTATGCACATGTTTTAATTGATTCTGAATATATCAGAGCTTGCTTAAAAATATTGTTAAGCCTCTTTTGCCGTTAATTTGAAAATCTTATTTGTTCTCATTATACACTTGTGGAAAAATTAATTCGCATTTATTCTACGCTCAAATGTTAGCATTTATGTGCGCTTATGGAGTTCAGTTCGATTATCACTTGATATCAAGTGAGAACGTCTCGCTTGTGCTGCATATTTAGAAAAAAAACAAATTTATTATTTTAAAATTGAATCGGGGATTTTGGTTTACACACCCCACAATCTAAGTATAACAACTTATTGAAAGTCCCGGGAAACACAAGTAATCATGATAAACTACATTATAAAGTATAAACGCCATTTGATCTATCATCACAATCAGTACAAGCAAACAACCCATAATTAATCGGACTCATTTGAGTCATAATATGCAAGTACTCATATCACCATCATCACATTCAAACATGCACATACACACACAATGTTGACATAGATTTATCATGCACGGTGTCGAGGCGCTCGCACCCAATCATAATCGAGTGCCAGCTAACGACCGAGATCTCACTTATTCATGGGGTAGCTAAGCCCACATGCACCACCATTGTGGCCAAACAGTGGCAGTGGCGTGTCCTGGCCACTTCTAGAATATTTAAGCATAATCATTTTTTGGCCTTACGTACAACTGTTCGAGCCTGTACTCATTTTTCGCACATACTGTCGGTATAAACAATAGAATTGAGGTATAGCTTATGTCGAACTCCAGGTGACTAGCACCTAAACAAACAACAACTAGGTTAGGTTTCACGTTGTCGTTCGATCATTACGCTATCCATGTGTCACTGTCCTAAACCTCCGGACTGTGCCACCGACATGGCTAATCGACCCGCCATATATATGTACGTTCATTATCATTTCATACCGACAAAGTACAATATAATTCATTACCAACTAGGGGAGGCAATCCACCAACAATTTTACCCTCTCAAAAGAACTAATCACTTCCACATCTGCTAATCCATAGTCATGTTATTTGTTACATATGCACAACTATTGTCTAATATGGTAAAATCACATACTTATTCAATTTAGATTTGATCTCACAATAATATTGAACTAAACTAATGAATTAATTTAGTAATTCAGGAAAGATCGGTCTCTTAGACGTGTAACCATTTCTATATTTCTAAATTAGATCCACTCAAGTCCTCAATCTAATCACAATTGGTAATCACATTAATTGCACTCTATTCTATTCTCATCGTGTCTATATAGATTCATAATCTCGAGTCTGCAAGTATCATTTTGGTTCTTGATTCTAGTTTCATCATAATGACCTAAACCTATTAATTATCCAAAATCTAAAGACATTATACTTCTATGTTCATTCGACTCGCCTAAGCACTTCAAGGGTTAATAACCCTAACTCTAAAAGAAGGTTTGGATCTATCTACCTCATTTGCATCAATTGTTGGCAAAAACAACAATGTTCTTCGAAGACATCATGTTGTTGATTAAATATTATTGAATTCGGTGATGCTTTCGTGATTCGATGATTCTACCCTAAATCTGAACTAAGTAAATGACATACATCATTTCATCTTCTTCATAAGTCTCTATTGTAAGCTTCTCCGTTTATTTTATAGCATGATTAATCGTTTATTTTTGTTTTGCAATTCATCATTGATTTCCGTCGCATGATTCTCTTTTGATTTCCGTCGTACGATTCATCGGTTATTTTCGTCACACGATTCTTTGTTGATTTCCTTTGCACGATTCTTGTTGGAAATACATAAGGCTTAGGTGGTGTGATATTGGATAAAGGGGGCTTGAGAGGGTTGAGAATCAAAAGCTATATTATTTACAATTTAAAAGAATAAATATTACATAACACCTACATATATACACGAGGAGAACCCAAACCAATATTAGAGGTGTGGAACAAAAGTAAGAAGTAATGTGGGCTTTTGTAGTGGGTCTTTGCATTGAGATTTTATGTAATTCAACTCTCCCCCTCATGATGAGAGTAAATATTGATCAATCTCTGCTTGAAAATATTATCGATAAAGGTGTTAAACCTCAGGTCCTTGGTAAATATATCTGCTTTTTAATCTTGGGATTGGATAAATAGTATGCAAATGTTATCTTTATGTAAGTGATCCTTGATGAAATGACTGTCATTTTCAATATGTTTCATTATGTCTTGTTAAACAAGATTACGAGCAATGTTGAAGGCCACTTTTATGTCACGATAGAGATGTAGGAATTTCTCGTCTTGTTGCCCCAATATCCTGCATTATACACTGACGGCTTAGTCTCTCACATATCCCTTGTGATATTGCTTTGTATTCTACATTTGCTTTTGACATTGCTACTACATTTTACTTCTTACTTTTGTAAGTCACGAGATCCCCTCCCCCCCCCCCCCCCCACACACACACACAAAAACAAAGAAACCATATTCAGTGGTGCTTTTTTAGGCATCTTGTCTTCAATCCTAATCAACATCCGTGAATACTTCAACATTCACATGTTTGTTTCAAGAGAATAGGATTTTTCATCCAGGAGACTTCTTCAGGCATCATAGCCCTCATATTAACAGCTTTTTGATGTCTTAATTTGGGAGAATGCATGTACCTGCTCAGGATCCAAACTGTGTACTCATATAGTCATATTAGGACGAGGGTACATGAAGTAGATAAGCCTTCCCACCAATCTATGAGAGCTTGTAGATAAATTTTCTCCCCATCTTTATCTTCATCGAGTTTACAGGTTGCTTCTATGAGGATATTTGTTGGTGCACGACCAAGCATCCATATTTACTTTAGGAGATTTAGGGCAGGTTTCCTCTAAGAAATGAAGATTTAGCAGTTTGACCACGCGATTTCGATTCCTGCGAAGTATTTCAACTTTCCTTGATTCTTGACTTTGAACTTCTTGCACAAACGTGGTTTAAACCACATGATTTCTTTCAAATTATTTTTTGTGATAATAATATTGTCGACATAGATAATGAGAATAATCACTTTCTCTACTTTTCTTATAACGAAGAGATTATGATCAACGTGACTCCGTTTGTGTCCTAATAGATTCATGACTTTTTGAAACTTTCCAAATCAAGTTCTTGGTAACTGTTTCAAACCATAAGAGATTTTTTAAGTTAACAATCTTTCCCTTCTGATCCTTTCTTGAAAAAATCTGACGAAAATTTCATATATATCTCCTCTTTAAGATCACCGTGTAAAAAAATATTTTTTACATCTAGTTGCTGCAGGTCCCATCTCTGGCAAGCAACGTATGATAAAACAATGTGAATGAAATCCATCTTGGCAATCGACACAAATATTTCATGATAGTCAACGTGGTAGTTTGAGTATATCGTGAAGAGATTTGCTATGTTTTGTATCTCTCTACGAGCCTTCTTGATTTTGTTTGATTGAAAACTCTCATTTTGATCTGTGTTTTTTCCAACTAGGAGAGGAATATATCTCAAATTTAGTTCTTCTCTGATGCAAACATCTCTTCCTCCATTGCCCTCCCTCTATTCGGGTATATCAATAGCTTCTTATCAAGTTATAAAAGTACAAACAAAAGACAGAGGGGAGAAAAACTGTGTCGAGGTTAGATTGTGATATGAGATATAATTGGTAATAAAGTGTTTTATGGAGGTCGACTTACTTTTAAGATTTATGTGAGGTTGATGGAGGTCTTCATGACCGGGTTCAGAAGTTTGTAGCCGTCATAAAAGAATTACAGTGTTTGTACCATCTTTACCCCAACATTCCTCCATGATATACTTGAGAAAAAGGAGAAATAATCTCCCAACAACATTATGTTGAGTGCTGTTGGGTT